>OX336396.1:281989114-282376614 GCA_946902985.2 Meconema thalassinum
TAATTTGGAGTAACTAATATAACTCAGTTCTGCTAACATGATTCAAAGCTTTCTGATAGTTTCAATTTTTAATTACATGTGACTTCTATACTACCAAATGGATTTTATCCAAAATTGGCACTATAATAGGTCGTGGTATTTCGGATCAATTCTGAGCTTCACATGACATTGTTCCCAACTTGATTTTACGCGCACTGATAAATCCAATATCAAACAGCATGTAACGTCCATAGCCTACTATCCATTAAACTTAAACCAAATTTTGCATATGCATTCTATGCCTTAAGAGATGGAACTAAGAATATATTCAGAGTCACCAGGGCTGCCAACTGTAGTAAGTTACTCTATTAGGCTACACTATTTCAAACTGCAGTACTTAGAAATGTTAGTATTACCAACTTGATTTAGTCATTATTCTAGATAGGTCTGAATAGATTGGCATGAATCTTGCATTTTAAGAAAAGTAGGCTCTTTAGTACGTCACGGAACTACTTGTTAAATACTTAACACAGTACCGGTAAGAAATAATGCTTCCAAAAACCCGTTACAATTTTTATACAGAGGATACGATAGCTAAGTAGTAATATATATTTCAAATGAAACAATTTTAATATACCGGACATAAAATACTCATCTGATTACCCAACAAAGAGGAAACTAAACGAAGTATTATAAAAACCGTTACAAGCGATGAAAACACCTGTCGGCCGTGGACAAAATAATGTAAAGCGATGTAAACTTTTTAAATAGATATTATTCGAAAAAAATATCTTCCACTCGTGTTTCATAATGAATGAGGGTAATTTCATATGCGTATTGTTGTTAATTACCGATGTGTCACATCCAGCGGTGAGGAAATACAATACCTTGCCACAAATAAATATACAATAGATCACACAATAGGGGTTCGGTGAAACTGAAACCCTCGTCTCTTTGCTTTTCAGTAGACCAAATGAAAGTCCACAATTAAATTACCAATTTAATGCATTCTGAATTTAATACTCTATTGGAATAATTTCCTATGGAATACCTGCATTTCGCGGAATATTGCACTGTAAATGAGTCAAATATGTCTGAATAACTCGAATCAATCCATGAGTTTTTAGTTTGAGGATGGTGGTATTCAATCAGTGGCGCGCGATCACTGGAATTAAGGTGCCTCGTCTGGAGAGTTATGAAAGATCGTGGGGATGGATATAGAATAATAATAATAATAATAATAATAATAATAAGATTTACGGGGCAGTTAATAATAACGGTATTTGGATGAAGAGACCTCAAAGCGAACTCTACCAAACATCCACACGATAACGGAAGTAATCAGAAAACGCCGAGTACAGTTTTATACACACATTTACAGGATGGAAAATTTCAGAACGGCGAAGAAATTGCTCAACGTTATAACACGGAGTAAGGGTGGCACGGAGTGGCTGACAGAGGTTCAACATTGAAAACCTTGAGGACCGCACCGAGTGCAGGAATAAAATCAAAAATGTTAAGTTTGATCAGAGACCGTCACGACAGCCTGGAAGAAAGGGGACAGCTGAGCGGAAGAAGGAGCATTCTGAGAGGATGAAGAGATTTTGGGAAAAGAAGCGGGAAAACGCCAGGAGATGAAATCCTGTATTCAAGTTCAATCGCTCTCCTAAAGGGGAACAATCGATTAAATAAATAAATAATAACAATAATAATAATATATTTGTTCGTTACGGCCAACTGTGGACCACGTTTGACAGTTTTTACATTAAGTTTAGTCTTCACTCTCTGCCAATAGCTATTCATCCTCTCTCCCACTTTCTTCTTCTCTTCCTCCGTGTAAGATCTTCCTTTCCTCACCGATAACTCTCCTGTCTCCTGGAAACCTGTTAACTACTTAACTAGTCGTCTAAATCGCTGTCTGTCCATTATTTCATCTTTCATCCCCATCCGATCCAAGTCCAACTTCCCGAAACTACCTCGGCTCAGTGTTACTCTTCCTGAAGAATTAAAAATTCCTCAACGTCAATCTAGTACTGTTCCTCCTCACCAAGTGTCCATAAAAGGACTATGACTCCTTCTCTCTTCAGGTATAGGATAGTTCTTTGTTAGATTTGAGTCTCCTCTCTCCATCCTTGATATTTCAGCATAGGATTTTTCAGAGCATTTTCCCTTCTCTCTTCCGGATGTCTTTGAAGCTACCCCTCCCAGTCATCTCTAGTATTTCTGCTGCATACAGACATTCAGGTCTGACAACAGTATCTAAGTGTCGGACTTGAGCCCCAAAGGATAGACCCTTTTTGTTGTATTTATCCTTCGTAAGTTGATAAGCCATTCCCATTCTTCTCGCCCGCTCTTTGATGGCATCCTCTTCCGACCCATCTCGGCATTTGCCTGGCATTTGCCGGGGCGACAGCCAAGAATGCTAGCCGCTACACCAGGAGGTGGAGAGGTAGAATAAGAAAAGTAGATTCTATTTCATGTAGGGTCTAGCGACAAAGTGGACATCGGTCACGTGTACTAAGGGATGTGTGGGATCTGTCTAATAATAATCTCTTTAATAATGTACTAGCCGGCCTCGTGATGTTGGGGGTAGCACACATGCCTCTCACACTGAAGTCCCGGGTACGATTCCCGGCTCCGTCAGGGATTTTAGAAACTGACCTGGGGGGCGGGAACGGGGTGCACTCGGCCTCGTGAGGACAATTGAGTAGCTGTCTGACAATGATGATGATGATGATGATGATAATTGTTGTTTTAAGGGGCCTAACATCGAGGTTATCGGCCCCTAATGATCTGGGTGATAGCGAAAATGATAATGAAATGGAAACCAGATCGAAAATTAAGTGAGACGGAAAATACGTACGAAAAGGAACTCAGATTGAAACAAAGCACAAAATATTCTCACAAAAGGGAATTTAGAACGAAAAGATTCACAAAAAGAATAGATTGAAAAAGACCCACAAAATGTAGGCTAGGTTCAAAATACGTACAAAATGCAATGTAGCGTCGAAATACTTACAAAATGCAACTGAAATTCAAAATACTTACAAAATGCAAATGAGATCGTAAAGACGTACAAAATGCAATTGAAGTTCAAAATACTGACAAAATGCAATTGAAATTGAAAATACACAATGCAATGTGGATTGAAAAAGGCCGGTTCAGATTCAAAATACTCACAAAGTGCAATGGAAATTCAAAATACTTACAAAATGCAATTGAAATTGAAAATGCTTACAAAATCATACCTGCCAACCTCTCAAAGTGAAAAATCGGGAGATTCGACGCGGCGACGGGGGGGGGGGGGGGGGCGAGGGGGGACGCTACATAAAACATACACATAGGCTAAGACATTGCACCAAATATATAAGTATATAAGTTACACCATTTATTAAACTGTAAATGACTAACATGATATGACATCCCAGTTTACAAATGTACTTAAGACTGAGTAATTTTAAATTCTCACTAGTCTATCAAACAAGCATAGCTGTCTTTCGACCACACTCAGGCATACAAAACTAGTGACGTATCGAAGATCATATTATTGGTCGTTGTTGCAGGTGACTGAGGCTGATTTTGCCCTCTTCAAAAAGGTCTTGCTATATTCTTGCTCAAAACACTTCCCTTTCTGAATCGACTTCAGAGTTATAAGTTTGTCAAAAGTCTTGTCAGAGAGAGATGACCTGAACATCCTCTCACACTCTGCATTACTATGCGGAATGGTCAGAATGGAAAGCATAACTTGAGTACCCCAGCACTACATATCATTTGGCCTACCAGTGCCCGCTTCACATCAATTCTCTCTTCTTCTTCAATAGATGTCACATCCTCAAGTTGGAAGTTACAAAATTGGGAATGTAAAGCATCCATTTCCTCATTAAAATTGTCTTGAGTGTCTGTTAACATGCTAGGAAATTTATTTACAAAAAACTTAATTTTGGAAAATGAAATGTCCCCCTTTCTACTATGTGAGATACTGAAATCACACCTACAGACACTACAAAATGCAAATGTTGCGCCTCTTCTTGACTCAGTTATATGCGGAATCAGGGTGTCTACTGGAAGGATGAAGTAAAAATTAGTTACTTTTTAGCTACCTTTTAGTTAACTTTTAGTTAATTTTAGTTACCTTTGAATTCAAGATACGTCTGCGGTCTGCAAGCAAATGGGCTCATCACGCGGTGGAGAAAGACAGCAATGAACTGTGTTTAAAGCGGTAAATACAATTCACTTAGGGAGTTACAACAATTTTAAAAATCATAAATAAATACTAGATATTTATTATCAAATGAGTTGTTTCAGCTAATATGTCGTCTTGTGCACAAGGCGTTTTTATAATTGCCAAGAGGTTGCTCTGCTCTGCTCTGCTCTTGACCGTGGCGAGATTTCCTTTGTCCCCGCGGTAGATCACGAAGAAATTTATGAGACGTTATATGATTGTAACCGAATTCTGTCTTCACAGTCAAGTACGGCGAAATTTCAAGATGTTACACGATCGGCGCTGGTCTCACCCGTTTGTCAAGATTCCCGTTGTATTCGCGGTAGAACACTGATAAATATCGCGATTTAATAATCGGTGTCACTTTTAGTCGTTCGACGAGATTTCCATTGTCTTTGAGGTCGGGCGCGAGGAAATATAGCATTATTATGCTATCGGCGCCACTTGCTGTCCGTTTGACAAAAATACAGTTGTTCTCGTCATTGAATGCGGAGAAATATCGCGATGTATCGCAATCGCTGCCGCTCTCAGTCGTTTTACGAGATTCAAGTTGTCCTCGCGATATTATGCATACCGCGCCGCACCCGGCCGTTGAACGATTGTTTATTCGTCCACACAGAATGGTGGATGCAAGCTCAGGGTTGGGCATGATTAAAATTCACGAGTAGTTATGGACAAGTTGTATGGCCGGCGCCGTGATTCCCGATGTCCCTATGCTGTGGTTGGGAGCTCATCAGTTCAGGGTATATCACGAGGAGAAATTAGTATCGCGACGCTACGTAGGCTGTCATTTCTAAGTGGGTAGATGCACTTCTCGCTCCCCGTACGCTTTTAAGTATACGGTCATGGGAAAAGTAGCGAGTAGGTTTCGGAATGTTTCGTGATTGGTGCCCAATCATCTTTGACGGGATTCCCGCAGACCTCGTGGTCACAAGTTCACGATAGGGGACGGGTTTTTTGATTTTACGCTACTGACGTCGATCTCGGTCCATTTGACGAGATTCCCGCAGGCAAGTCAGCCGGCCGTCTTGAGTATGAATGTTCGAAGTAGGTATCAAATATTAAGAATTATTCGGAGAGGATTGCACGAATAATACGACTAGAGGACACGTTTTCTTTCAAATGCGAATCACGAATTATAAAAGTTATACAAGTTTTCGAAATATCCGATGGAACCCAAGTTAGAAGGAAAAATCGACATATAACGGAATTTCGAATTAACCATACTGGATGTCGCAAATTTACGAGACACATTTTTAAAATAAGTTACTGTCTACGTATTTCGAATCTTTTTCAAAACGGTAACATTTCGCAAGATCGCGACATTAAATTATTTAGCGTTATTTCTGGACTTCAATTTAACAGTCTCCAAATAAATGCGAAAAATGCGAGGTTTCTGAATAATTTCAGAAGTTTTCACGAATAAACGTCTCGCGAAAAGTCAGGCTTCCTAATATAACACATAAATATTTCACACAAAACTAAAAAGTCATCTTGATGCCGAAAATATACGCTGAACGGTGTATACCACTCAGGGTATCCTCAGTATGCATTTCCTCGAGGTCGGGCACGGGGAAATATAGCTTATGCAATTGGCGCCGCTTGCGTGAAACTCGCTCCTTCGCAATCTCTGAGCCTAGAGGCGCGAGTTTAAATGATTCAATCCGCCTTCGGAAAATTTTCGTTACCCGTATGTAAAATTCGTTACTTTTTCGTTACCCATTTGTAAAATTCGTTACTTCCGTTATCGGTAGACACCCTGGGAATGTTATCTTTGTACACACTTTTAAATGTCACATCATATCTTTTCGCCTTATTACCGAGGAACCGACGCAATCACTCAGTTCGAAAAATCACAATAACCTACCGGCATATTAACGCCAACAACATCAAACTAAGTTATACACAAATCATATAATTTCACGTGTGAAACAGATACAATATTCCGCAGCGTACAACTACCTATCACCTACTGGTCATTATGCAACACATCTAGGAACAAGCGCTGAATTAACCTTCGACGATTTCAAACGAAGACTTATTCGAAGCCGATTTCAAACGAAGACTTATTCGAAGCCAACTTTTTATAACAGCAGGACGCGACGCGGGAGTTAGTACGCAGTTGTCGATTATCGATACAGAGCGAAACTGCGGTATCGAGATATAACTTCAAAACACGTAAAGTCGATCCGTTCGATAGATGACACATTAAATCCAAAATTACGCGTGGGGTTTTTGAAAAATCGGGAGATTTAATACGTTAAGCGGGAGGGCGGGAGAAATGGTCTGAAATCGGGAGTCTCCCGCCTAAATCGGGAGAGTTGGCAGGTATGCAAAATGTACGGTAGATTCAAACGACTCATGTGGATTGGCAATACTTACAAAATGCAATTTAGATTGAAAATACTTGACAAAATGTAATTTAGATTCAAAATACCCACAAAATGCAATTGAGAATCAAAATATGTGCAAAATGTCCACCAAACAAAATGCAATTTAGATTCAAAATTCGTGCGAAATGCTGTTTTGGTTGAAAATACTAACAAAATGCAATTGAAATTCAAAATACTCACTAAAAAGCCCGTCTACCTGCATTGAAAGACTTACTAAAAACAATTTAGATTGTCAATCTTTACAAAATGCAATTGAGGTTGAAAACAATCGCGAGATGTAATTGAGATCGAAAAAACTTACAAAATGCAACGTAGATCCAAAATGCCTTAAAAAATCGCTAAAAGGGAATTCAGATACACGGTGAACCAAGTAACAAAAACAGTGCGGGAATCTTAAAGAGAAAAGGAAATATAAGAAAAAGAGGAGAGGAGAGGAGAGGAGAGGAGAGGGGAGAGAGGAGAGGGTCCGCCCCAAAGGTAAGGGACAAAAGTGGAAAACGGACCCAGCTCAGGAATCCCTCGGGGTCGCAAACTCCCGAACTCACCAGCCATGAGCCCCTGAGGGTGTAGCATTATCTAGGGTGCACCAGAAGTGGTGGGGCTACATACACCCTGCCTCCTTAAGGGCCTGGAGCACAAGGCAGGAGGTAAAAGGAAAAGAAAAAGAAGGCTGACCCCTCACAGAAGGAGGGTATCAGGATAGATGAGACAAGGGCCAATTAAGGCGGGAAAGGAAGAGACTCCCTAGGCCTCGGATACCCTAATACCGTCGGGGTCGGAAGAGAACAAGAGTTGACCAAGTGAGGTCGACAGGAAAGAAGACGGAGGGGAGCCCGGCACAAGTAAGTGGAAGCAATGCCGGACTCAGCTGGGGTCCCGTGGTCGCCAACCCACGTCCCACTGGATGTGAGCCCCTGGGGGTCTGACACAATGAGGCAGCGCTCCAGTCATGAAAACCAAGATTAACGGCCTAAGGGACCCGACGCGCTGACCACGCGTCACCCCAATATCTGCAGGCCAAATGTCAGGGCAGCGGTCGCTTGGTAGGCATAGGCCCTCATGGGCTATAGTGGCGGGGGAGGGGGAGGGGGGATATTGCACCCTTAATTGGGGCCAGAATTGAGGAGGCGGCCGTGGCCTCACGATTAGTGCCAACCCTGCATTTGCCGGGAACAGGAGTGGGAGACTATTTATTTATTTATTGACTCATTCATTCATTACTCTCTCCAGGAAGCTGTGGTGTAAGCTGTAAACCCCACAACAGGGATATCAACGTTTTTAATGACGTAACAAGAAGCAAAGTTGAAAATGTCAGAGAGAGAATTATATCCCCGACAGGAATCGAAAACACAGCTGTGAGTGGAGAAAGTTTTTAATCAAGGTCTGCAGAAACATTTCAACGGAATTCTCTTTCTGGCACTTCCGAGAAAAGAGACCAGCAATGCGCGGCGCACTTCCAACAAACTAAGTTTCTGACAAAACATCAGCGCGGAGTGTTCCGCGAAAAGTGAATTTGATTTGAAACTAAAGAGCCAACTATGACAAGCTGAGACATCCAAGAGATGACTTTTCACGCTAATGTTGTAGTCCGGTCGCGATTGGCCGAGAGCGTTAACATGCTACCAACGTGCCTCGCTGGCATCGGGAGAGCGTGGATTCGAATCCAACCACGGCCGTCCTGAAAATAGTTTTCGTGGTTTCTCATTTTCACCATCAGGTATGTGCCGGGATGGTTACTTTCCTTCAAGGGTCGATTTCTTTCCTAAATCCCTTCCGTGTCCCGTTCTGAAAATAAAATAGTTGGTTGGTTGGTTCCTTAGTTTAGAGGCTGCGACAACGCGGTCATGTAGCCCCGTGTACTTTGGGTGTATGTAGAATCTCTCTGACAACCAGTGTTAACTGTGATGGCTGTATTGATGTGTGTTATCTTTGATTCAGGTAGAAGGACTGCAGACGATTTAATTTTTTCAAGTAGTTCCTACTTTAGCTCCCAAAATGCTACCGTCCACGACACCTAGCTGCGGACGTGGCTACTAAATGCCATCGCAGTCAGCACCTGGTGGCGAACGTTGGAACTAATATAGCGTTATCAAAATAACCAACGAACTTTAGTCTCCACAAGTGTAGTTAGTGGAAGGTTCTTTTTCATGCCATAAATCTATGACATGGGACCGTCGGCATTACTTCCCTTCCGAAAGAAGGCATACTGAGTGATTTTTAACGCTCTTAAAAAATCCGACGACTTCGACCAGGTTTGAACCCGCGATCCTTGGCACAGAAGCGCAGCATGCTACCAACTACGCCACCGAAGCCGGTAAAATAAAATAAATGGCTATTGGCTGCATTAATAAACATCAGTAGTAGTAGTAAGCGTCTTCGGTGGCGTAGTCCGCAGCTAGCTGAACTGCTATGGCCAAGATCGCGGGTTCAAACCCAGCTAAAGTCGTCGGATGTTTAAAGAGCGTTAGAATTCTTCAGTATCCCTTCCTTCGGAGGGGAAGTAAAGCTGGCGGGCCCATGTCATAGATTTATGGCATAAAAAGAACCTACCACTACATTTGTACATTATTTGGCTAGGAACGCTCTATAAAGTTCCAACGTTCGCCGCTGGGTGTCAGTGACGTCTGGTAGCCAAAGTTGGAACTACTTGAAATGTAACTTGCTCGGATTCATTCATCTTCATTCATTTCATCTCATCCACACGCGACGGTACTTGTAGCTCACTCCATGGGTGTTCGCATAGACATGTCGTCGGACTCCTGGGACTAAAAGCCATACGCCAAATAAATACGTAGAAGTTTTAGTTAGATAGGCTTGCCACCTATTGACAGATAAAATATTTTGACTAGCCTGAAAACACGTCTTATCCCTATGTACGTAGTTGACTGCATTACGGTATTGTTGTTATTTTTTGATAATGTTCAATTTTAGAATGCATGTCACGTACTGGAAGCTTTTAGGATAAATCTCATATCATTAATTAAAGTGAAAATGTTCAATTTTATTAAGTACGTCAGTTAATGTCTTTCTTAATTGGTCGTTAAATCAAAACATCTGATTATTATTTTGTATGGTATATTTACAGTATATTGTCATCAACGTAAATTATGGTGGGCCGGATACCGGGCATCGCTACCGCGGATTGGTGGTGCTCGGGGGGCCGGTGTTGGAGATCCCTGCCTTAAAGTAATCATGGTCTAGATGCGTTTTTCGCATTTTTGTTCGAGTATCATAGGGAGAAAAGATTGTTCATATAATTAATATTTACGGGACAGCCACTACAAATATGGGATGCAATACTTTTTGCGGAAAAATATGAGGATTAATTGGTTTTATAAACTTTAAATTGGGGGCGTGGTGGCGCATTAGTCAAGCTGTTGGCCTCTCACAAAGTCGGACCGGGTTCGATTCTCGGTCAATGCATGTGAGATTTTCGAAGTGAAATGCCATGTCCTGTAGTTCAGATTCCACGTAAAAAGGAGGTCCCATGGCTCGTGATCGCATGATTAACGGTCACGGCAGATGGCAACGCTAGTGGGTGTACAAACACGTGTACTTACTCCCTATGTTATTGTGTTTGACATATCGAAGTTACACTCAATTACTTCCGATAGTCAATTACCCAAGCAATTCCCGTAATCGTAATTACAAGGTACTGTATTCGATTAGTTTGGCAAGGACGATGGCCGGGTGTCATATTCTTGTGGTTTCACTTAGAGGCTCGGAGGGACATCGTGCTCACCCATCAACCCCACGTAGCGCTTCTCTCAGGACATGTTCGGCGGGGGAGGGAGGGACGGAGGATTTGGTTATATGCAGGGTTACCATCCTCGGTTTGGAGTCCAAGTACTACATTTATCACATTGTCCACAGACTCAACTGTCTTCTGCCGTCACACGACCCCGGCGAGGTTCCTTGGCAGCGATGTCGCAGCCTCTAAAATATTCAACAACAACAACAACAGTAACGTAGTAACTAACCCAACCCCGGAAGCGAGCAAGAAAGAAAGCAAGAAAAAATGATCACGTGACATGGACACGGACTTGACGTCACAGATCACCATGGCGACCAGAGCTGCTCTGTGCGATGTGAATGAACGAATGAATGAAGCGGGACTTGATTGAGATACAGCTGGCTGTGCATTCACGGTGAGGAATCGCCAAGCTTCCAAGAGCCGCGCTGAAATATTCCAACTATCAATATCTCATTCAAACAGCAATACCGTACTCTTGAGTCTTCAGACTTTACACTGGTTTGATGCAGCTTCCATACCTCCATGTCCTGAGCTAATTGTTTCACCTCTTATATAGCTACCATACATCCGAGAACCTAATAGTTCTTGTCCTCGACACTTCCTTCCATAATTTAGTTTGTTATTCCTGGATGCCTTAGTGTGTGCACTACCATCCTCAGAATCTCAGAATGTTTATCTATGCTTACTAGGTCAGTAACGCACGTTACTATAAGAACGCAAGCTCTTAGTTACGTGATGCTTGACATCAACGCATACCAGGTCAGTAGCGTCCCCTATACGTTGATATAAGAACGCAAGCTCTTAGTTACGTGTTGTTTATGTATGCATAATAGGTCAGTAGAGTCACCTGTAGCGTACAGTGAGGGCCCCTCCCTATAGAACGGAGTTTTCCAAAGGCCGTGCCGCGGACTCATCGCAATAACTCACCGTCACATGTATAGCCGATTACAACAGCGCTCCGCGGAGCCGTACGTAAATGATAGAGCATTAATTACACACGCAGCTGGGAAAATACCTTATTTGTGAAGACTTGCTGTGAAATACTGTATCCAACCTCGTATCCCATGAACATGGTTAGGTATAAAACGAAACATCAAATTTCTCTAGTGGAAACTTATCTTCACAAGAAGAAGTCTTCTAGTAACTGTTTTCGAACGTTTCAGCGACGAGCGATTTTTACTTGCGGGGAACCTCAAACAAAATTATACAGAAACAATCCGCGTACTCTGTAGTCTCTCGAGAACAAAATAACTGCACTCATACGAAATATCAGTGAGGATGAATTACAGTGAGTGTAGCAAAACTTCCTACGTCGGTGAAATGTGTGTTTAGAAATTGAAGTACAGAATTTCCAGCAACCACTCTAAAATTTATGTACAGTAAGTAATGATGATTATTAAATACGTTAAAAAGTGTAAATGTGTGAACTAGTTGGGCACTACGCTGCTGCTAGCGACAATGCCTTGCTCGACACGCGCTAGCCAGAGTTCCCCGGCCACCAGGCGGCATCTGCGAGTCTCGGTTCTATAGGAAGGGCCCTCGCTGAATAAGAACGCAAGCTCTTAGTTACGAATATAAGCTATTAGTTACGCATTGTTTGTTTCGTTACGAATTTGTTTGAACGCTGAAAAATGTACCTAACAATTATCGCGAGAAACATGCGGAGAAGGAATAGAATGATTTTCAAAAAGCTATCCTCAACACGCCATTATTCTCTATTACCTATACAGAAAAGTACAAAGCGTCCGGAGGATTTAAAAGAGCTCAGAATTCAGAAAAATCGTAAACATATTCACGATTCCATGTAGCAGAGTAAATGTACGGTGGATTTGGGTAGATAGAAAGCTACCTATTGCAATGTTGCGACTTGCGAAAATTTCGACATATATTCGCGTTTCACATCCCCCAGATCCCAAAATAACCGTCAGTTCAAAAGTTATATATACAGTACCACTTTCTTGTGGACACGATAACTACCGTCATTTAGCACCAATGCTTTCCTTCAAATTTATACCCCTTTATAATGGTTGGTTGCTTCCTTAGTTTAGAGGCTGCGACAACGCGGTCATATAGACCCGTGTTCTTTGGGTGTGAGTAGAATCTGTCTGATAACCTGTGTTCATTGTGATGACTGTATTAGTGTGTGTTATCTGTTTTAATTCAAGTAAGGACTGCAGACAATAATTTCAAGTAGTTCCTACTTTTGCTACCAAATGCTACCGTCCACGACACCTAGCTTGCGGACTTGGCAACTGGATGGCATCGCAGTCAGCACTTGGCGGCGAACGTTGGAACGAATAGCGAGTTACCAATTCTAACCTACAAATTTTGGCTCCACACATGTGTAGTTAGTGGAGGGTTCTCTTTCATGCCATAAATCTATGACATGGGATCGCCGGATTTCTACTTCCACTCAGAGGAATTTTTAAAGCTCTTTAAAAAATCCGACGAGTTCGGCCGGGTTTGAACCCGCCGCCTTGGGCATAGAAGCTCAGCATGCTACCAATTACGCTACCGAAGCCACCAACCATTTACTATCTCATTAGAGTTCGGTAATGGACAAAATCGGACCAAGGACGGGGGAGATGCCTTTTGGAAAAGTGAAATATTGCTATAACTTACTTAGCATTGTGAAAAATCGAATCCATTCAAAGTTCATTCTGTTCTTCGAATAAGGGCCCGAGAACATATCCGAAGTTTGTTTGATAGCACCAACCATTGACCAAAGGGGTGGGAAAAATGGAGTTTTGAGAGAGAAAAAAACATTCCTTTCTTAATAGACACAATATTAAACCCGTTTAAAACGGTCAATAGTCCTCTAAAAATTACCTAAAACTTGTGTCTCAGAGAAATTTTGATATGACGCACCCTATCGCCAAGGGATGAGCCAAATGTTTTTGGAATTATAAGAAGGCGTGTGCTGAACAGAGGGACGTTCCTATACTAGGTATAAAACAATTTGATAATTTAGTGAATTCTAAACATTTTTCTTTGCCCGGTGAAATCTACCTCCGCCTTCCGGCGTGTCGAGGGTTACGTCTAAAAACTCACGATCTAAAAAAAAGTAGCTGAATGAACATTATAATAACAGTCTCAAAACTCACGACTCCGGAGAGCACACTGCCCTTCAACCCATGTTTGTCCATCCAGTTTTAGAATGAAATTTCGTTAGTATTGTACAGAAGTCACAGTGACGCAGGTTATCAGATAAATTCCATGCACACCCAAGTACATGACCACGATGTCGCAAAGCCCCTAAACGAATCAACAACAACACCTGATGAGAGAGGTGCCAATTACAAGAGGGCAAGCAGTTCTGCTGGCTCTACCAATGGACCTTTTCCCAATGAACTGGCTTGGCCATGGCTACCTATAACCTTAGAGGTGACTATGGCTTGGTTCGTGAGTTTTGAGACTGGCCCAGCTACAGAAACCGTTTAGAACCTACTTGTACTAACCCTCGTCTTGAAATTCGTCAATTTTGAGACTCGTGAGTTTTGAGACGACACGGTGTCGAGAGGGAGTTTTGTTAAATTAGGGCTCGGATGTTTAGGAAAAATCATATTTTCTTTGCCTCTATTTTCAGGCCCGATTGGTTTCTGATGCAAATCAAGTGATTATCGTCACAATACAGTGGTTTTTGTCATATAAATTCATATTTCGAACATTTGTTACCATTAGGTCATATTTTGAGCATTTTCTTAGTAAGAACGTCATATTTCGGTAGTTTGACGGCAGCTGTAGGTGAGCAATCATCCTCAACTAACCGAACGGGAACTAGTGTTTACAGAAATACACTGTAAATAACCACTTAAACATGTATATTCAGAAAATTAATAGGAAAATAGGAATAAATAATTTAGTTAACAATTCAATCTCGAAGCGAGGGCCTTCGGTGGCGTAGTTAGTAGTATGCTGAGCTTCTATGCCTAAGATCACGGGTTCAAACCCGGCCGAAGACGTCGGATTTTTTAAGAGCGTTATAAATCCCTCAGTATGCCTTCCTTCGGAGGGGAAGTAAAGTCGGCTGTCCTATGTCATAGATTTAAGGCATGTTAAAGAACCTTCCAATAATTACACCTGTGTGAAGTTAAATTATATATAGGTTAACCATTCGACAAACGCTCTTAGGTTCCGACGTTCGTCGCCAGGAGACGACTGCGGTGGCATCTGGTAACCAAGTTCTGAACTAGTAGTCGTTGACTGTGGCGTTTGGCGGCAAACGTAGGAACTACTTGAAAAAATTCAATGTCTGGAGTCCTCACTTGAATTGAAAACAGATAACACACACTAATACAGTCATGACAATTAACACCGGTTATCAGACAGATTCTACACACACCCAAAGTACACGGGGCTACATGACCGCGTTGTCGCAGCTCCTAAACTGAGGAACCAACCGACCAACCAATCTCGAAGGGATTGTCGCTTGGACTTATAATTTAAAAAAAAAACGGCCATATTTAAATCAGGTAATATTTTGTATTTTTTCAGGTCTTAAACATACGACTCCTAGTTATAATACTTCTTCCAGCAAGTAAGTTAGGTGTACGGTACATCAACTTTTCATCCATATTGTCAGGTACGAACGGCCCTTAAAACCCAAGGCTAGTAAACTACAGAGGTTGCCTCAATATGGAGCTCTTAGGCGAGGGGATCGCGGAGGGAAGGGAAAGGACGTGACGTCACACGTTTCCTCGCAGCGCGCGAGGCGCGAGATATGCAAAGAAAGCCAACTTATATTGTATGTATTGCAGTGGTTTAAACGCGTGTTTTAAGCCCTTTTGTTTATAATCATGCCAGGCCAAAGATGTGCTGTGGCAGTTTGTCAAAGTTATTATAAAGTTGGAAATGACGTGTCGATTTTCACGATGCCTAAAGACGCATGCCTTAGCAATCAGTGGATTGCTGCATGTAAGTGAAAAGATCATTGCAACCCTCAAACAAGTAGGATATGTTCCCTGCACTTTAAGAGTTTTTTTTTTCGTGTGACCTCCTGAGAGGCCGAGTGCAGGTCTTTCTAGTCGACGCCCGTGGGCGACCTGCGTGTCGGGATGAGAGATGGAATGGATGAAGATGAATGAAACTGGGCAAGGATGTGGAAGGAATCGGCCGTGGCCTGTCAGAAGGTACCGTCCCAGCATTTGCCTGGAGTTGAAAATGGGAAACCACGGAAAACCACTTCAAGGACGGCCGACGGTGGGGCTCGAACCCACGCGTCTACCGAGTCAGCAGAGAGCTTGGCCCCATGACCTAACGCTGCGCTTTTAACGAGCATAGCCACTGCTGTCGGTACTTTAAGAGTGAAGACTTCGAATTAGACTACAGGGATTGTCTGGCTGCGTGGCTCAGGGGTAACGTTCTCGCTTGCTGAGCCCAAGGTTGCAGGTTCGAAACCTGGCGCAGTCAGCTGGCATTTGAGGGTGCGCACGTTAAAGATCCCCTTCGGGGCAAAATTCCGGCATCCCGGCGTCTCTAAAAGCCAGGGTAGTTAAAAGGGACTTAAAACCAATAACATTATTTATTATTAGACTACAGGGCCGAATTGCTTAATATAAAGCCAAGATTTCCAAGGAATCTAAAACCAAATGGTAAGTGAGCCTAGCTGGCCTACTCGTAAGTTTTGATGACCTGCTAGGATGATTTTAAAGCTGTTAATATTTTTGACATATTTCGTACATGCATACCTGCCAACTTTTGAAAAGGACTATCAGTAAAACTCACGCGCGACAAAAAAATCTAACGATTTTCGACATACCCCGGCTTGAAGAAAATAATAATACTTCTGGGCTACAAAATACAATAATTCATGCTTTAAACAGGATACTTCAATGAAATCATATCTACTTACATGATTTGTAGATGAACATAACAATCAAGAAGAAATCCATGTTAATCAGCAGCAGGCGTGGTGAATATTGGTTTGGAGCAGACATAACAGGACTTCCTTGATAGATTAAGCTGATATACGATAGTTGAAAAAGGCTTTAAACAATAAAACTTGTTTAACGTAACACAGGCAAGAAATAATATAATACACACTGCAAATCACATGCTAGTTCGACTTTTAAGTCATGGTTGTGGCCTCTTTAGCTTCCTGCAAACAGTCTTGAGAAAATATTTTGTCATAACAGGGACCAGAACTCCTGGTCTTCAAAATAGAAATAGATTCCAGAGATTCATTGGACATGGATGACCTGAACTGTGTTCTATTTTTCTTCACAAGGCTAAAAAAAACGTTCACATTCTGCATTGCTATGGGGTATGGTGAGAATAGAGAGCAATACTCTAGAAATTCGGTTATACTTAAGAAGTCCATCGGCTCCACGAATTCTTGATATTTGTGCCCAACTGGAATCACTTGCAGCATCTTGATGTGCAGCCATAGTGTAATCTACCTGAAGAGCTGTGAACTGCCTCTGAAGCTCATTCACCACCTCATCTGTAGTTTCATTCTCTTCCTTGCGTAACATGATAGGAAACTTTTCCAAGAAAAAACGAATGGAAGATAACTGTGCATCTTCAATTTTGTCTAACCTAGTAACTTGAGCACTCCTTAACACGTCATCCTTGAGTGGAAACTTGTTGATGATGTAGTCACAGGCAGTATAAAAGTAGCTTCTCACTGATGAAAAGAAAAGGGATTTATCTGTATCCGGTCCGTTCTGAAGGCACTTAACAACTTCAGATGATGCATTTTTTGCCATTTTATTTACAATACATGTCGTTTTCGTGCGACCACAACTATATTTCTTTGCAACTTCTGATGTGGGAAACATCTTCTTACATAAAGCACCAGCATGATCAGCCGCACTTAAGGGCACATTGTGTTCCACCAAAAAGGAAGTAAACAGACACTCTGCCCTAATTACGTCACTGTCAACGTTTCCAGACTTAGCGAAAAAGGTGTTGATTTTCTTGCTATCTTCCTTCGATTTAACTAATGTGTTTACCGCACTTCACATGATTACTTAAATCGTTTTTTCCACCATGTGCAATATTAATATCACACCCACATACCGTGCAAAAGGCATTTTTTTCCCTTTCTTGATTTTAGTATGCACGGAAAATCAACCGAGTATGATTCTTTAAATGTCTGGAAGTACTGTTTCTTGTTGGATTTGTTCATTCTCGATATCTACTAAACATCGAAAGGAACCTGGATCACTGAACGTCACATAAAATTATAACATAAAACACTTAAGACAGCCAACACTTCATTAAAACATGTCAAAACACACAAAGTCTTAAACCATTAAATGAACACGACGCCAACCTCGTGAAGAAAGAATATGCACATGGTAGAAAAAACCACACACACACACGTGGAACGAATGTAATTAGTCCAAGGAATACAGGAAACTGCGAAGCACGAAGTTATAGCACAAAAACTCGAACGCTTCATTAAAATATGCCATAACCTTAAAAGACGAAAACATTCAAGGAACGCCAACTTCGCGAACAATGAACAACTAACGTGGTCAAAGAATATGGTTCAAATCGCAACGAGCGAACGGAGCGGAACAAAGAATATGCGAAGCAGAGCCTGTCGACACCTAAGATTCACATGGAAGAACGGTTATCCCGGCTTCAAATTCAATTACAATGACGACACAACCATCACACGGTTAAAAGTACGAATCATATCAAAGAACGAGTTATCGACTATCGTGGACTTGCCTTCGACCCACGCAAACAATCGATTGTACGGAAGTGGGCGGTATTATCGAAAGTAAATTATCGTTTCAAATTTTTGTCCGCGAAATAGTAAAATGACACCGTTCATCCGTAAAACCGTAAAATGACACCGTTCATCCGTAAAACCGTAAAATGCTGCAATTTCCGTAAATTTAACGGATAAACCGTAAAAGTTGGCAGGTATGTACATGGTATCAGGGGCATATATACATTTATTTCGAGAGGGGAGGGGGGGGGGGCTAACTATCGTGGACAGTTGTGAGTACTTAATGAATTTTCTATTATAGCCTATGGAGTATGAATGGAAAATATCTAAATGGGCTACTTGTCAATTTATCAAGCAGAAAGGTAAACACTCATTTTCTTTTACAAATTGATAATTATTTCTTAAAAATAGACTACTGTGAAATACATTTTATGTTGTACCCAAGTTGGCTTTTTTCGGGGAGGATCTGGAGCCCCCTCACCCCCCCCCCCCCCACCTTATATACGCCCATGCATGGTATTTTGTTTTTGGACAAGATGGAAAATTTCATGAGTAATTCTCTTTGTATTGGTAAAAATTATTTGCAAATATTCCAGAAAGCAGTCATCCTTTCAATAAAATTCCTTCGACTTCTGTTCCAAGATATGGCCCGTAGGCATAATACAAAGTACATTCTCACACATAGGCTAAATCAAGGTGTACTGGAAAACCTCTTTTCACAATTGCGAACCCATGGTGGCTCCCCTTGACTGCATTTACAGACTGAGGATGATTATTTTAGGAAAAAATCCAGGAGTTTTTCAAAAGCAAACAAACAGATGAATATGTAGTTGCTAAAGCACTAAACAAAGCTGGCATAGTGTCTGAATCAAGTAACGTGCTTCCATAACCAACCATAGGGAGCAATGTGCAACCTGAGTCCTTCATTGCCAATATCATGGAACAAAGTGAGGAAGATGGCAAGGCTTAGGCCTATGTTGCAGGTTATGTGGCCCACAAGTTCCAAGGTAAATTTCCACAACATGGGAACTTAACCTATGGAATGCAAACTCAACACGATTATGCATTACCAACCTGGAATAAACACTTGTCATACGGTGGTATGACCGAACCCTCAGAAACTTGGCTAAACCAGTTCCGACACATTTCAGCAAAATTCGTCACATTTCACGGAAAATACGGATTTCAACGAGGCAAGAACGTTCTAAGAAGAACGACAGATTTTGTGTCGAGAGAAGTTCCTGACGTACCGTCTGGTGGGGTTGAGGCAGCTGTGATAACAATTTTCTTCATCAGATTGAAACATCCCAATTCTATCTTGCATATGAAGTGGTTATTGGAAGTCACTAACACCCACGATACTGCTACCGAGTCTAGGCGAATTTCCAAGAAATTCAAGAAGATCACAACAGAAAATGTAAGTAGGCTACATTCAGTTATTTTATCACCCATTTACCAATAATTTCATGAGAATAAACTGTTCTTTGCGTACTCAACAGCTGATGTTGACAGTTTCGTTACGTTCTCCACATGGCGCGTTTGGTATCTTGTGACGTCATCCGCCTTGTGAGCGCTGATTGGTTTGTGAAAATTGAGGCAACCTCTGTAGTTTATAAGCCTTGCTTAAAACCAACATTTACCAGCGTCACCAAAGCAATCGGTAATGAAATCTTCAAAGATATCTCCTCCGCTATCAGCTTGCCAGTCAGTTTACAGGACAAAGCAAGAGGGCTGTGCCAGAGAGCTGGTAGCCATAGAAACGAACGGAGCGCTGTTTATTCTGTGTGCGTGGTCACTGAACATTACATCACCATCCAGCTCGTAAAACTAGCAACAGCCAGAGAGCTTTCACTGGCGCTTTAATAACCAGCACCTGCCATCAACAGCAAGGTCCCTACAGTCCTCTGGTGGCTTTATTGGAACACTGCAACGAAATATGCATTCAGTGTCGCAAATGAATAACAGTCCACAAGAGGTCACTAGTCAAGCATTCAACATTTTAAAGAGTTTTTGTTGTTGTTGCTGCTGCTATTTATTTTAGGGCTGGCGTTCTCAACCTGGTGCTCTTTAACCCTTTACGGGTTAGTGGTCTCTATATTAACCACCTGTCATAAGGGCAGTCTATGCTTTCGAAGATGCCGATAGTTTAATCTTTCAGCCAAATTTAGGAGAATTTTCATGCCAGAGTGCTAGTATTTCTAAAAATCAAATAGTGCATACGTATCTACTTGACGTACAGTAATGTGCTGGATAAAATCTAAACAAATTAAAACTAAGAAACATTAATAATTAAAGTTGTGAGGTTTGAAGCCATTTTTCAGTGTTGCCTAAGTAAACAAAAGTTTGGTGCTTTTTAGTCGCTTTCAGTGTTGACCGACTGAAAAGCACCAAACTTTTGTTGAACATAAAAATAAAACAAGAAGTTCCGTGAAGAACTAAAGAGCCTACTTTTCATGCCAATGATTATTCTACAGTATAAGAACCTATCTAGAATAATGACGAAATTAAGTTGGTAATATCGAAATATCTAATTAGTTCAAAATATACCTGGTATAATTTAGCCTAATAGAGCACTACAGTTGG
The DNA here is from genome assembly GCA_946902985.2 of Meconema thalassinum. Lineage (NCBI taxonomy): Eukaryota > Metazoa > Arthropoda > Insecta > Orthoptera > Tettigoniidae > Meconema > Meconema thalassinum. The sequence continues at coordinate 282,009,730 of OX336396.1, forward strand.
CAGCCCTGGTGACTGAATATATTCTTAGTTCCATCTCTTAAGGTACAGAATACAAAATTAGGTTTAAGTCCATTGGACGTTACGTGCAGTTAGACACTGGATCTATCAGCTCGCGTAAAAGCATGTTGGCAACAATGTCATGTGTGTGCTTGTCAGAAATAATCTGAAATATTATGATATCTTGTTGTGCCAGTTTTGGATGAAATCCATTTGTTAGTATAGGAGTTACATGTATTTTAAAATTGGACATATCAGCAGGCATAGAATCATGTTGGCAGCACTGCCTTGTATTAATTACTCCTAATCTACAATGTCAGGTGCTATACGTGTGCAAAGTATAGAGCTGTTGGCTTGCATACTTTCTGATATATTGATATTAGGGTAAAAAAATATAGACAGCATTTATTAACAGTTGGCAGCCCTGATTGCTCTTAACAATACTTACAGATATTCTGTTATGGTACACATAGCACATACGAAATTTGGTTGTAATCCAACTGATAGTATAGAAGTTACATGTATTTAAAAATTGGTACTATCAGCAGGCTTATAATCATGTTGGTAGAACTGACGTATATAAGTTACTCAAAATTAATCTAAAATGTCAGAATATACGTGTGCATAGTTTAAAGCTGTTGGCTTGCATACTTTCTGATATATTGGTATTTGGATTTTAAAAAATAGAAAGAGCAATTATTAACAGTTGGCAGCTCTGGTGGCTCTTAAGAATACGCTCAATCATATCTATTTATGTACAGATATTACATACAAAATTTGGTTGAAATACAATTGATAGTGTAGAAGTTATATGCATTTAAACATTGGACCTATCAGAAGGCTTAAAATTATTTTGGCAACACTGTCATTGTTGGCCTCCTGAAAATTTAACTGAAATAGTATTATCTGCATGTGTACCAATTTTGGAATAGCTCCCATGCATACCTTGCGAGATATCCAACATGGAGCTCAAATTTCTAGTGCGTTTTTTCAGCAGTTGGTAGCACTGACATCATTTTCAAATATGGACGTGAGATATTCCGGTGCATATCTTTACTCATACTAAATTTGGTTTTGATTGCTGCAGCCGTTTAGGAGTTGATAGGACACACACACACACACACACACACACACACACACACACAACCAGCCAGCCAGACAGACAGACAGCATTTTCCCGGATCGATCTCATAAGTCTACTTTTTCCTAATTTTTGCAAAATGTGAAAAGTAGGCTAATTAGAATAATAAGAGAAGTATAAAAAATAAATATACAGTAGCCTAAAGATAATAATTGGACATCTCTGTTTTATGAATAACACGAAAGATGATGATAAGACTAGACTGTCCACACGTAAATATATCGTTCCAGCATACCTGGTGAGCGGTGAGACCCCAGCTATTTCAGCTCTTCGGAAGGAGAGAGACTGGAAATGGAGAGAGAGCGCAAGCTTGTTTTATTTTTATTATTATATTATTTTTTATGATGCACGGATACTTGGTATGGTATGAAGGTGGTGCTCAGAGTCTCAGAAAGATTGAGGGAATGCGACATCCTGGTCATGTTGCCCCGTGTATTTCTGGCAAACGATATAATGAACTTTGGAGAACTTGAACGACGATTAGACCAAGCTGTCAACTTTTAAGTTGCATTATATTTGACGGTTTCAGTGTCTGTATACAAGGCGAGTGTGAGTGGCAACAATTCATACAACCTTGGTCTAAAAACAGCAAGATATTATACTGTAAATCATTATGTTTGTAATAATAGTAGACAAATAGTTACGGTACATTGTTAGAACTCATTTAGGACGACGCGGACTATAATTAGAGCCCTGCTCGGATAAACAAAACATTATCCGCATCCGCCCCGCATCCGCACGTTTGTTATCCGAATCTACTGGCATTATAATAATATTTTTAATTAGATAAAACAAAGTATTTAAGCAGCACATTTAGACATTTGAGGAGAAAGGCGTCATGTCCATGTGCTATGTTTAAAATGCAAAAAGATGGTATTTTGGCTTTCACGGCCAGTGAATTAAAAATCAGCAATTCTTCTAGGTTTGTGCCGTGTCTTGTGTGGGGTTTCGCCTAGGACACCAAGCTGGCTTATCGGCGGGCTCTTGGTGTGCCCGCCCGGACCCCCACAGCAGTGACGAACTGCGCGCCACCTCCCTTTATATTAGGTGCAACTGCACCACTTGACTGCGAGAACTAAAAGCTCAAGCAGCCTTAACCTCCCTATGAAGGCTTCCAAAAAGATAGTATATTGGCTTTCACGGCCGGTGAATTAAAACTCAGCAAATCTTCTAGGTTTGTGCAGTGTCTTGTGTGGGGTTTCGCCTAGGACACCAAGCTGGCTCATCGGCGGGCTCTTGGTGCCCCCCCCCCCCCCCCGGACCCCCCCCGACCCCCCCCCCCCCCACATACCATCTTTTTGGAAGCCTTGATAGGGAGGTTAAGGCTGCTTGAACTTTTAGTTCTCGCAGTCAAGTGGTGCAGTTGCACCTAATATTGTGGCGGAGACATCTAGCGGGAATAACTTTTACTTGTATATGTTTTATCTCCGACGAAAATAGAACCTTTACTTGTATATATTTTATCTCTGACTTTGTTTTGTTGTTTCATTATTGTTGATATCCTAGTCAGAATTCCTCACTAGTTCTTCTTATAAAATGTGTATGTCATTCCCTCTTAATAAATGTGTCAAACAAATGTGAGTACGACATCATTAAAACCACAATATAAAGGGAGGTGGCGCGCAGTTCGTCACTCCTGTGGGGGGTCCGGGCGGGGACACCAAGAGCCCGCCGATGAGCCAGCTTGGTGTCCTAGGCGAAACCCCACACAAGACACGGCACAAACCTAGAAGAATTGCTGAGTTTCAAAATGCAAACTATACCGCCAGAAATGCAACTCTTTTCAGTTCGGAGTGTTGATTATGCTTAATGACATAATTTGAATTAGATTAGCGTAAATCGTCATCTTACATTTGTCGTGAGAAAAACATATGTCTGCGTCCTAGTAATGTTATTCAACAAGATCGGATTGTATTCTAAAATATATCCGTAAATTTACTCCAAACATTATCCGCAGCTTATCCGCTATCCGCACAGCCAAGCTAACTATATCCGCATGGGGGAAAATGTTTGCGGATAACCGCGGGTTTATCCACATCCGCGCAGCGCTCTAACTATAATCTACGAGGAGGAGTTGGAACCAAGATGGCGGAAGAGTATACCCAGTATTACAGCACCTTTTACTATGAATGAGTTGTCACCGAGCAGTTTCGCAAGGTCTAACTTGGAGTCGGAAGAAGGATAGTAGCTATATAGGGTCGACCTTGCTGTTCCCGACATTACATCACTGTGAAAGGTGAACAACCTACGGACTGCAACATCCCACACCCAGACTGTGTTACTCAATCCACGGCCTAGCGCCAGCAACTCTCACTCAACACTGCACTCGATATAAGCATCACATCTGGCTAGCGACCGACGCGCCGCGACGTCCAGGTCATTGTCTAGGACTGGCTTGCAAAGGAGAGTCACTCATCACTTCGGAGCCATGTTTGGGAAGAGAGCTAGCGAGAGCCATACGTAGGGTTGCCAGATTTCAAGAATGGAAAACCGGAACACACGTCCCAAAACATTGCTTCTTTTCAGGGGCGGATCTAGGAGAGGGCGAACGCCCAGGGCCCCGCGGTCTGGGAAACCCCGCGCCATGGATTGTTGTAAATTTAATTGATTAATTTAATTATACTTTTCAAACTAAGTTATTCATATTCTTTCTTCAGTGCAGCTATGACCTCCCGTGACCGTTTAGCAAGTTTAGATTTCAGTGAAATGATAGAAGACTTCAGCCGGAAAAAAAGTCGTACAACGCGCAGGTCGCCCACGGGCGTCAACTAGAAAGACCTGCACTCGGCCTTTCCGGAGGCCACACGATCATTCAATTGTCACAAATCTCAGATCTCAGTAAGACGCGACGGATCCGCCATTTCACTGGTGGAATAGAGCCATTGTGCGCAAGCGACAAATATTACATTTTACTTTAATAATTTAAAATTATGCCCTAACATATATTTTCCTTTTAAAGACACTCTGCAAATCTGCATGCCAAGAGCTCTCGTTAGAATGCATTACGAAGTCAATCGGTTCAGACGTAATCTCAATCTCGCAGTAAAAATCAGCTTAGAGTTTTAATTGTATGTAGATTGTATAAACCTCAATGGGTTTACTGTAAGAAGTAATAATTGTAGTAAAATTCCAAACTTTTGTTGTGCAGCGTATATGAAAAAGGTTGTCTTGGTGGTCACTGTTAAACCAAGTGTACGCCATCACAATAAACTCGTGTTAATTGTCGTATATCTCCCAAGAGTGTAACCGCGGCGCGCGGCGGCGTGGCGTGGCGTGGGTGTTCAAAACAAGACAGCAGCTGTGGGAGGCTCTGACTCATCACACAGCGTCTGCGATCTTCATAAGAACCACACTCAATGTGACCTAGGAATTTAGGGCAATTGCTTTTATTTTCCTTGTCCCTTTAGGAACAAGTCAAAAGCGACTAGTTAAATAATCCCACTGCTGCTCTGTAACGAAAAGATCGCGTTAGTTTTTAAAGAATAATATATTTTTAAAGAATTAGAATAGCCCCCGTTTCGAATCTTCGATGCCAGACATTGGGGAGAGTATAATTTATTTGTTGCAACCATTACTTCGTACAAGTGACTGTAGCAGTTATAGCCAAATCAAAAAACGTTTAAACATCGACAAAGAGCAACGTAAAATAAATAAATAAATAAAAAAGACAAAGAAACCATCAAATAAACTATTACAATCTCTTGAACATTATTAAGTTAGAACAGTGTAAAATTTGTTTTAGGATTGTTTGTTAATTCTCCCAAAATTTAAGTCATGTTTCCACTAGGAAAATTCGATGTTTTGTTCTATACCTAACCATGTTCACGGGACACGAGGCAGGCTACAGTACCTCGCATCAAATCTTACTTATCAGGATCACAATGAACTGCGTAAGTAATAAATGCTATGACAGCATCCAGGGCTTCACGGCAAGCTGTTGTAATCGGCACATGCTATAAATGTGACTGCGACCTGTCCGCGACACGGCTATTGGAAAGCTCCATTCTATATATAGGACCCTCGCTGTAAAAGATTCGTCCCAGAAGAAATACGAATGTCCCCCCCCCCCCGGGGCTCACATCTAGTGGGACGTGGGTTGGCGACCACGGGATTCCAGCTGAGTCCGGACTCCTCTCCGTCTTCCTTCCTGTTGACCTCTCTTGGTCAACTCTTGGACCCCGATGGTATTAGGGTATCAGACGCCTAGGGAGTCTCTTTCTTTCCCGCCTTAATTGGCCCTTGTCTCATTTTTCCTGATACCCTCCTTCTGCGAGGGGTCAGCCTTCTTTTTCTTTTCATGACATCTCCTGCCTACTGCTCAAGGCCCTCAAGGAGGCAGGGTGTATGTAGCCCCACCACATCTGGTGCACCCTAGATATTGCTACATCCTCAGGGGCTCACGGCTGGTTAGATCGCGGGAGTTTGCGATCCCGAGGGATTGCTGAGCTGTGTCCCCCGCTTTCCACTGACTTTGGGACGGGCCCTCACCTCTTTCCCCTTTCCTATCTGCCTTTCATGGCTCTCCTTCCTTCCAAGTCCCTCAATCCTCCTGTTTATTGTTTGCCTAAGTTTTTATTTGTTTACCATTTCTTCTTCTAGTTTGTAAGAATGTAGTTAGTATTAGTTATAGTTTTCATTACAATCTCATCTCATCTTTCACCATCACCCAAACCATTAGGGGCCGATAACCTAGATGTCAGGCCCCTTAAAACAACAATTATCATCATCATCATCATCATCATCATCATCATCAACAACAAAGGTTCCATCGCCGACATCTTCAACAAATTACGCGGATCAGTGTCGTGCAGATCGTCTTAACTGAATTTCATGTTGTAGGCCTATATGAGGCAGACAAGTAAACGAGCAGGTCAATGAAGTGATGAAGAGTTTAAGGTTACATACTTCTCGTGTTCTCATTAGAAAGACTCGTTACACATGTTAAGTTACCACCAGTTTATGAACGTGCTATATCTTGGGTGTCAAAGTAGATGAGTCTAGTAACGAGGATAACATTTCAACTCTCCATGCCTTAAAACTCGCTAAACAAGATAATATTTCCTTCACTAACAAGGGGAGGACTGGAAATTCAGAAAGTGGATTCCAGGATTTTCATGCAATTTACAGAGACAGCGTCTGATATTTAGAGGCCAAAGCCACCTATTTTCTTAGAATTAATTCCTTGGACACAATAAAATAAATTAAATTTAAAAAAACAATGAAAAGATAGCTATTCTAAAATGTCCAAGCATATCTGTTATTTTCCTTACGTAATTACTAAGGCCTGGAAGTTCATGCACTTTTAAATGAAAAAAAAAAGCACTAATCATTGGTCCAATATGCATCACGTTTCAAAAAAATGCACTATGAAACAACGAAGGCAATTATGATCACTTCGTATCCTTTACCGATTCCATTCTGAATATAATGAAAATATGAAAGAAAAAAAAAGACAAGTAACTACGGCTCTTTTAAAATATCTCATCTAAGAAGCAGTTCTAAATAGTAGGAAATGTTATTTTATAGAACTTCAAGCGGTGTTATCATCAATAAGTACTTTTTAAGTATAAGTGATATACAATTTTAATAGACATTGAATTTTTAGCCTATTTTCAATTTTGATAAAATAGGCTTATGAGATCACCTTTTGTCCGTGCGTGTGTGTGTGTGTGTGTGTGTGTGTGTGTGTGTGAGGTGTGTGTGTGTCCCCCCTAATAAATTCTAAACGGCTGGAGCGATTTCAATGAAACTCGGTAACTTCATAGCACTATTCCGGACGACCCCGACCGTGCCCTTCTAATTTTGTTACGTCTCACCTATCCAACATGGCGGCTGTGCGAAATATTTCACCAGCATTCAATATCTCCGAAACTATTCCCGATATCACCCTGAAATGTTTTACGGTGATAAAGGGAACCACTAGAAGTTAACCTATGTGACATTTGAAAACCTGGTAACTACAAAACCAACATGGCGGCCACGCGAAGTATAAATATTCACATGAAAGTTTCTCGCAATTTAACCATCCGAGTGCAGTGAATCTTGGCACAGTAAAACCTTATACGAATGTTAATCTACTGGCATCTAATTTATTTCAATTGTTTCCATAACCACGACATGGCAGCTGTGCAAACTTTTAAAACCTCTTTCTTTCTTCTTGTGTCCTAATCATGCGATTGAAGTTTGAATGTTACACGTACACAATCTTCATGTTACAGTACATAACTCTATGACCTACATATATAAAATCCAGCATGGTGACCATCCGAAATATTTAGTCGGTTCTCAATATCTACGAATCTATTACAGTAATAAAACTGAAATTTTGTATGTTGATAGTGGCAATTAACATAAGTAGGATATATGAAAATAGTCTGTATAGTTCTTCACGGAACTACTTGTTAAAACTGAAAATAATTTTACAATGTTAACATAGTGAATGCTGATTGAAAATAATTGATTTTAATTTGCAGAAAGGACTGAAACGTACTAGGATTTAAATATTTTCGGTGTTATTCTGTGATAGACTCTCGGAGTCCGAAAAAAAATATACGACTTTAAGAACACTAAGTAACAAAAATCGCTTCAAAACAATTGGAAATTACAATATACGCCCTTCTCAAGCAGAGATATGCACTTAACAGCAAAGTAGAAAAATATGATGCATTGGCACAATATATGCATAAAAATGCAAAAATATGATTTTGCATGCACTTCCGGGCCTTAGTAATTAGGACGGAAGCTTGTAGTTTTATGTGACGTTAATCTCGAGATCAGAAGCCACATAATCCTTTTTTATTTTAATTGAAGAGGAATACGAATAGTCTTGTTTGTTAATTCAGTTTAGGGACATTGGGCATATTGGTCATCAGTCCCGTGTACTTTGGAGTATGTTGAATTGGTCTGACAACCTGTGTTTCTGTGGTGGCTGTAGTGGTGTCTCAAATGTAATATTTAGGGTCTGGGGATTGAGGCAGCTGTCCCGGGGTTTGAAAACAATGCATCATCCGTTATTTGCAAGGAGGTAGTGTAGAAAAATCCGCGGGTAATCACACTCAGGATTGCCGATGTCAACGCCGGGATTCGAACCTCCGATCTCCGGACTGCAAATCCCCGTCACGCAATTAAACGAGCACGGCTACGTCACGAGGTGTTTGAAAACAGACGCTGCAAGTTGGCATAACCTCACCATCCAATCACACTACAAGTACCACTTCCCCTGAGTGAGTACCTTACGTTCTCTCATCACACGAAACTGAGAAGAGGCGGGTTCAATTCCTATCTCAGCCATCCTAGAAGTGGTTTCCCACTTCTACCCCAGGCAAATCCCGGGATGGTACCTAACTTAAGGCCACGGCCGCTTCCTACTCAAATCCTACCTCAATTACAAATACACACACTAGTACAGACAAATTCTACACACACCGAAGTACACGGGGCTACACGACCACGATGTCTGAAAGTTCCTAAATAATTACCAACCAAATGTACCGACACGGCTCCATTGCAATTGCGCACCCTCATAATGCCAACTTACTGCGCCAGGATTCGATCTTGCAACCTCGGGAACAGCAGGCGAGAACTTTACCGCTGCGTCACTCAGCCACTCTGAGACTGTACTTCTAGATGACTTAGGAGGGATTTGAACTCATGTCTTAATTATTTTCACATTGCTACGTTCATTCAGTTCCATCTTTCTCATGAATACAATTTGTTTGCGGAGAACAAATTCGTCTACGCGCACGTAAAAACACTCTCATACTAAAGGTCCTGGCTACAATTCCCGTCTCTGCTCAGAGATAGAAAAGTAACGCACAACAATTTTTCCCACGATGACATTGTGATCGGGATGTTGAAATTTGAAAGACACACATTTTGAAGTTTCTGCTAGACATGCCACATTTTATTTTGGCAGAGGTATACCTCTAGCGGAAGAAGTGTGAACTGAGTAACAGCAATGACGAGCGACTAGGTACAGTGCTGATCCACTTCTTGATAGACTGGGGGCTGACGTTTTCTTATTGGTTGTTGAAATGAAAATCCACAGCCTGCTTCCAGTGACCGACCGGGTCAGGGGTGGAATGAATGAAGCCCCCATCTAGCGGCGAGGGTATGAACTGCGCCGGCTGCCGAAGCCAGTCGCACTCCTCTAAGACAATGATTAAATTAATGAATGACAGGTGAAATGAAATTATGTGGAGAGTGTTGCTGAAATTAAATTTTTGACAGGGGAAACCGGAGTACCCGGAGAAAAACCTGTCGGCCTCCGTCTTGTCCAGCACAGATCTTACATGGAGTGACCGGATTTGAACCACGGATCCAGCGGTGAGAGGCCGGCGTGCTGCCACCCCTAAGCCACGGGAGGCTCCAGAGTATATCTATATTATTTGGATTTTAAGCTGCTTGCTTTGTTTCTAATTACACGTTCTAGAAGCGGCTTCGGTGGCGTAGTTGGTAGCATGCAAGGCTTCTATGCCCAAGATCGCGGGTTCAAACCCGGCCGAAGTCGTCGGATTATTTAAAAGCGTTAAAATCCCTCAGTATGCCTTCCTTCGGAGAGGAAGTAAAGCCGGCGGGCCCATGTTATAGATTTATGGCTTGTAAAAGAACTTTACACTAACTACCTTTGTGTGAAGCTAAATTTGTAGGTTAGATTTGATAAACGCTCTATCAGTTCAAACGTCCGTCGCAAGGTGCCGGTTGCGGTGGCAGTCGTACATAGGACAGTCAGCGAGCCTCACGCACTTGCACTTGATATGCGAGTTTTCAGATGCACGGAAAACAAATCTTGTATCAATTGCACATGCCTGAGTTTCGCCACCTGTTCTCTGTATTACTGCGCAATCGCGGCTCTCCGGCCAAAAACCGTGGCTTGAATTGTACACCCAAGTACACGGGAAACATATTTAAACCCCATAAATTGAAACAAGAAGATTGTGAGCGATGTTACATGTTGTACAGATAGTGGGGGAATCTAATTTGGCAACACCGCTAAAGCTCTCTTTCATCTCGTGCATCGCCAGATGGCGAGAGGAGAAGTGCTTACTCAAGTGATTCGGATCAGCTGGTTGAATCATTCCTCAACCACTTGACGTCAACTCGCTATAGCTACTTCTTGTTGTCTTGCTGACAGCAAGGTCATCTGCCCCTCCGCAATAGCAGTCACTAGAGATAAACGATCACCAACACAATAATGATGATGATGATGATAATTGTTTTAAGGGGCCTAACATCTAGGTTATCGGCCCCTAATGGTTTGGATAATCGTGAAGATGATAATGAAATGTAAACTATAACTAAAACTAACTATTAACTTATATACTAGAAGAACAAATGGAAAACAAAAGGGGAATAAGGCAAATAACGGACAGGAGGAAAAGAAATGCCCTCAACCCTCGAAGAATGCGGGTTGAGGGACTTGGAAGGAAGGAGAGCCATAAAAGGCAGATAGGAAAGTGAAAGAGGAGAGGGTCCGCCCCACAGGGAATGGATAAAAAGGGGAAAACCGGACCCAGCTGAGGAATCCCTCGGGGTCGCCAACTCCCGAACTCACCAGCCGTGAGCACCTGAGCGTGTAGCAATATCTAGGGTGCACCAGAAGTGGTGGGGCTACATACACCCTGCCTCCTTGAGGGCCTTGAGCAGAAGGCAGGAGATAACAGGAAAAGAAAAGGAAGGCTGACCCCTCGCCGAAGGAGGGAATCAGAAAAGATGAGACAAGGGCCAATTAAGGCGGGAAATGAAGAGACTCCCTAGGCCTTGGATACCCTAATACCGTCGGGGTCGGAAGATAACAAAGAGTTGACCAAGTGAGGTCGACAGGAAAGAAGACGGAGAGGAGGCCGGTACAAGTAAGTGGAAGCAATGCCGGACTCAGCTGGGCCCCGTGGTCGCCAACCCACGTCCCACTAGATATGAGCCCCTGGAGGGGGCAACACAATAATACGCTAAGGTGTATGTTTCACAAAACTCAAGCTCCTAAACCGGAGGGAGTTAGAAGGTCTGGTTTGTACCAAAATCTTCCAAATCGTCTCAATAGTAACAGTACAGGAAAAATCTTGCATTTTTTGAAAAGTCAACGGAAATATATTTATTTGTCTAAATAAATCATAATAATATCGTATGGCCTCGGGTGCCTGGTGCAAGCTTTATTAATTGACACCCAGAGGGTAGCTTGCATGTCGAATGCTTTTAAACGAATAAACATGACTACATACCCTGGCAGAACTGTGTCGCGTACAGCCCGCATAGCACTAGTGCCGGGCGGGTAGTCTGTGCACATAGGGCGCACACAACCCATTGTGCGAGAGTTCTCGCTCGGGTCCGCTGGTAATAATAATGTACAATACATTTATTCATTTAGGGGACTGCGAAATCGTGGTCGTTGAGCGCCGTCTACTCTGGTGTGTGTGTAAACTCTCTAATAACCTGTGCCATTGTGCTAGCTGTACTAGCGTCTCTATTTGCAATTGGGGCCAGGGTTAGGAAAGTGATGGCCGTGGCCTTCAGTTAAGACCCATCCCGGCATTTGCCTGGAGTAGAAATGGGGGGGGGGGGGGACCACAGAAAACAACCTCCAGGACAGCTGAGGTGGGAATATAACCAAATCTTCTCATTTTCGCCGCACGAGTCTGAGTGTACCCCGTTTCAGCCCTCACGTCAGAATTAATTTTCTTTCAGGGCCGGGAATCGAACCCAAGACTAGGAATAATAAGAAGAAGAAAAGTAATAATAATTAATAACACTAAGGTACCGTCCCAGCATTTGCCTGCTATTGAAAATGGGGAAACCACGGAAAATCATTTCAAGTAGGTTTCTACCTCTATAGAAAGGAGATAATGAAGTTAAAGCTCTCAGTTCCCGAAGTAATGTGCGATGCGCTTCATATAGAAAGGACATAGTGCAGGGACCACTACCCTACCGTCGGTCCGGGCAGGGTGTACCAAGAATCCGCTGATGAGCGGGACTTTGTAGTTTACACCTAGCCAAAACCACGTAAAAGACACAGCATACACATTTCAGGATATGACTAAGAATTTAATACGCTGAGAAAAGACATGAATGGTCGTGTGTTTTATGTTATGAATGCCTACCCTACCCCTCATTAATCCCGTTTCCAACGGGGTCGGGAATGGGTCGGGAATAAGATGCGAAGAAATTTTCTGTGGCGGATGGTTTTTACGACCGGATGCCCTTCCTGACGCCAACCTCATGAGGGGAATTAATGGGAGATGAAATGAATAATAATGGACAGGGACGTGGAAGGAAGCGGCCGTGGCCTGTCAGAAGGTAGTTGAAAATGGGAAACCACGGAAAATCATTTCAAGGACGGCCGACGATGGGGCTCGAACCCACTCGTCTACCGAGTTAGCAGAGAGCTTGGCCCCTTGTCCTGACGCTGCGCTTTAGCAAGCGTAGGCACAGCTGTCGGTTGTATTTTATGTTATAGGCCTAATATAATTTTAATTAGTCACTTTCGTTTATGATATTACAGTATACAAGTGCGTAAATAAGCACTTTATCTTTACCATTAGGCAATACGTGTAACAAAACTCTACGAAAAAGTGTCTAGTTGGCGGAATGAGTAGAGCGCTCGACAAGAGGACCAAAGGTCGAATTCCACCTTATTATGCGTACGTTTCGTATGCTTCAATTTTCTTCGCTCGGGCAGTGGTTGTTTGGAACGTCAAAATCATTCTTTCATCATAGTTATTCATTAAATATTATTGTCATTTTTCAAGTCCCCGCACTGCACCACGTTCACCAGGGTTTTACTCGTATAACTTAAATACACACATCAAAAAAAGTTTTGCATCACCTCGGTTCCCAGATCTCCGGCATATAGACGTTGACTGTGTATATTGTATCCAAGATACAGTCCCTTTGACTGTTCATAGATGTCACTAAAACTGCTCAAAGATGTAAACAGCCATGCATGAGCAGGGCCTATTAGACGGAGGGGGTACGACAGCCGATCAGTTCCAGTCATTCCACCAGGACGAAGGTACGCTGCTCATGTTGTCTGTAGTTCTACCATGCCTAGAAGGTCAATACCGCAGTTCGATCGCGTCCGCATTGTTACTTTGTGTCAAGAAGGGCTCTCAACAAGGGAAGTTTCCAGGCGTCTCAGAGTGAACCAAAGCGATGTTGTTCGGACATGGAGGAGGTACAGAGATACAGGAACTGTCGATGACAGGCCTCGCTCAGGCCGCCCAAGGGCTACTACTGTAGTGGATGACCGCTACTTACGGATTGCCGCTCGGAGGAACCCTGACAGCAATGCCACCATGTTGAATAATGCGTTTCGTTCAGCCACAGGACGTCGTGTTTCAACTCAAACTGTGCGCAATAGGCTGCATGATGCGCAACTTCACTCCCGACGTCCATGGCGAGGTCCAGCTTTGCAACCCCGACACCATGCAGCGCGGTACAGATGGGCCCAACAACATGCTGAATGGACCCCACGGAATTGGCATCACGTTCTCTTCACCGATGAGTGTCGCATATGTCTTCAACCAGACAATCGTCGGAGACGTGTTTGGAGGCACCCTGGTCAGGCTGAACGTCTTAGACACACTGTCCAGCGAGTGCAGCAAGGTGGTGGTTCCCTGATGTTTTGGGGTGGCATTATGTGGGGCCGACGTACGCCACTGGTGGTCATGGAAGGCTCCGAAACGGCTTTACGATACCTGAATGACATCCTCCGACCCATAGTGCAACCATATCGGCAGAATATTGGAGAGGCATTTGTCTTCATGGACGACAATTCTCGACCTCATCGTGCACATCTTGTGAATGCGTTCCTTCAAGATAACGACATCGCTCGACTACAGTGGCCAGCATGTTCGCCAGACATGAACCCTATCGAACATGCCTGGGATATGTTGAAAAGGGCTGTTTATGGACGTCTTGACCCACCAACCACTCTGAGAGATTTACGCCGAATTGTCGTTGAGGAGTGGGACAATTTGGACCAACAGTGTCTTGATGAACTTGTGGATAGTATGCCACGGCGAATACAGGCATGCATCAATGCAAGAGGACGTGCTACTGGGTATTAGAGGTAGTGGTGTGTACTGCAATCTGGACCACAAATGCTGAAAGTCTAGCTGTATGATGGTACAACATGCAATGTGTGGGTCTCATGAGCAATAAAACGAGCTGAAATGTTGTTTGTGTTGATCTCTATTCCCTTTGTATTTAACGGTTCCGGAACTCTTGGAACCGAGGTGATGCAAAACTTTTTTTGATGTGTGTATATTTCTTGTCCCGTGAGACCCATGGATTAACCCATAGTCGTGTACTTGATCATTCCGTTTCTTTTACATTCCGGTATTGCCACTACATAATTTAAACTTCCGTAACACAGTTAAGTGAACAAGGACTCTGTTTCAGTCGCATTGTGATTGATAAGTAACTGTGCAGTAACAGTTAAGGATGCAGGAATTGATGGAAAAGATCGAAGGATAATTACCAATCTATACTGGAACCAATCTGCAGTCATGAGAATAGATCAAGATCAATCAGAGCAAGTGCAAATACGCCGAGGTGTTAGGCAAGGATGTATATTACGAGGGCTATTCCAAAACTAAGGTCCGCTTATTTTTTTAAAATTAACCGAACATTTTATTTTGAAACCACATTTATTTTTAGGTTTTACATACCTTCCTCTATTTTTCTACATAGTTGCCTCGTTATTTAGGCACTTGTCATACCTTAAAACGAAGTTATCAAATCCCTCTGCATAAAAGTTTGCCGCCTGCTCTGACAAACAAGAATTCACACTTGAGGAAAATCCATTGATGAGTGGTTATCATGAATCTTCGGTCCTAGTGAATTTTCGTGTCAAATGCAGTCACCAAGTCATCTGTGATCACAGACCTGAGCGTTCTTCGTCATGAACATTTTCACGGCCACTTTTGAACTCGCGTACCCATTTTCTCGCTTTACCTCCCGTCATTGCATTATCACCATACACCTCACAAAGCTGACGATGAATGTCTGCAGCCGACTTGTTTCTTGCACTCAAAAAACGTATCACAGATCGTACCTCACACGCGGCGGGCGAACCAATAATCTTGAACATTGTAAAGATGCACAGTTCAGCGTACAGGTTAGCTACACAGCTGCAAAGGACGCCTGCTTGTTCACAAAGGATGCCGGGAGGTAGCGCACACGCTTGTTGCGGCTTGCGCACTAACTACGGGCTTAAATTTAAAAAAAAAAACGGACCTTAGTTTTGGAATAGCCCTCGTATCTCCGATACTCTTCAACCTTTATTCTGAACGTATATTCAAAGAAGCCGTACTTGACGTGGATGAAGGGATCTCTGTGAATGGTGTCAAACTCAACAATTTGCGTTATGCAGATGACACTATTGTGTTTGCGGATACATTGGAAGGGCTGCAGAAGCTGATGAACAAAATTTCTGATACAAGCAAACGATATGGCCTAGATATCAATATAAATAAAAGACAATTTATGATAATTAGCAAGAGGGGTGAATTTGTACATTAATGGTAATGGCATAGTGCGAGTTTCCCAATATCCATATCTTACCATCATTACCGAATCATGGGACAGTTCTCAAGAGATGAAATGTCGCAATGGAAAGACGAGGAGTGTTTCCAACTCAATGAGCTAAAATTTCAAAAGCCACGATCTTACCATGAACACCAAACTACGGCTCCTCATGTGCTGTGTTCTCAGTTCTCTTGTATGGTGTAGAAACATGGGCCCTTACAAAGGCTACCACTGTTAGACTCTAAGACTTTGAACTATGGCTTTACAGAAGAATACTGAGAATATCATGGAGTCATAAAGTTTCAAATCAGGAAGTTCTACGCAGAGTTGAAAAAAGACCAGAACTGATAAATCGAACATCATTGAGTGTCGTAAACTACGGGAGCTTGGTCACATTATGAGAAATCAAAAAAAGGTATGAGTTGCTTCAACTTATAGTACAAGGAAAAATAGAAGGAATGAGATCGCCCGGCAGAAGGAGAGTTTCCTGGCTTGACAACCTAAGAACCAGTTCAACATTGAAAGCTCTGAAGAATTGTTCCGAATTGCCACAGATAAAGCCAGAATAGCCATGCTGATCGCCAGCATCCGAAACGGACAGGCACCCTAAGAAGAATAAGAAGAAGAAGAAACTTAATAACATTTTTGTCATAATAGTGGATAATATAAATATTTTTGTTCCAAAAGTTCACTAGTTTAGTTTCATGGCAACTACAAAACCAATACATTTCTTACCATTTCATAATAACTTCGTCACACCTATTTCCAAAGTTCTCTCTACCTGGCAAATACACATCAACCATCATTTATAACCTAACTTATTCAGCATATATATTTTTACATAGTCTTTAATTTCTTCTTTTTAGATCTCTTCAATTCAACGCTGTTTTATCAAGACTCTTTTATGCTTTATTAACAAAATTTTTGTAACAGACCTGGTTTTTGAAATTTTACTCTGTTTATTATAAATAGCCTAATTTATTAGAGCGCACAAATTGTGCATTGAGTACAGAGGATCACAGTGTGATATCGAGAGGGTCACTCGAGGCTCTTACAAAAGTCTAATATTGAATTGGGTAACTTTTTGCATTTCACAACGTGATAGCGTTCGCAGAGATTATCACATTATTTGCACACGCACTTGTCACATAGCCGGCCCCGTGGTGTTGGGGTAGCGCGCCTGCCTCTCACCCGGAGGCCCCGGGTTCGATCCCCGGCTCCGTCAGGGATTTAAAAAAAACTGACGTGAGGGTTGGAACGGGGTGCACTCAGCCTCGTGAGGACAATTGAGTAGCTGTCTGACAGTGAGACAGCGCCCCGATCACGAAAACCAAGATTAACGGCCGAGGGGACCCGACGCGCTGATCACGCGTCACCCGAATATCTGCAGGCCGAATGGCTAGGCAGCGGTCGCTTGGTCGGCCTTAGCCCGTCATGGGCTGGATAGTGCCAGGGGTTGTTGTTGACTTGTCACATGGGCCGTGCAAGCCTGTGGTGGAATCCATGAACCGGACGTCCATTGAAGTCACTGGGAGTCGCAGCTGCTGGTCTGCGTCCAGTCCAGATTTCGGCTTTCTTCGCTTCCCGATCCTGCAGTAGCCTTTTCCAACTATCCGCATAGCCATAGGTATAGGTTCGATTAGGAAAGGTTCTCTGGTGAGTTCGTATACTAGTCGTAATCCTGTAATACTCCAATGGCTGTCTTCAGGAAGCGTGCCTTGACCGTTTCTAGCGTTCTGAGGTCGGTCTTCGTTAGCTTATACCAAATAATCTCCAACTCATAAAAATGAGGATAGGGATAATTTCGGCGTCAAATAGAGCCATGGCAGTCTTCAAAGATTATCTACTAAGAAGTTTAATGTCGTATATTGCTTATACTGCCGCTGTAGCTCGTAATCTGATGTGTATTCTGTAGGAACGTACAGTCGTCTGGGATTAAAGCCAAGGAATTTGAAGTTTTTTACGATTCGTAGCGCCTCGTTTTGCTGAACTATGATACAATATTTTATGTAGTGTAATGGTGTGATGATTGCTTTGCGTAACTTTTATAAAAGTTAAGTTTTATAAAATATTTCATAAAATTTCTTTGATAGTGTATCGGCCTTGCATCATAGTCGTCACATATCGTTGAAGAACAGGTTGCTAAGAAGATCCAAGCAGCATTCAGGTTGCTGGTGGCCGCGCCTATCCGGAGCCCCCCTTCACGACCAGCTGCTCAAGATTATTTATGGACTTGTTTACTAACTGCAATGGCCTTCGTTCATACGAGGACTCCATTGAGTTCGGCAACACACAATGAGTGTCTAGTAATTGGCAAGTAATCAGACGGTGGTACGACAGTTTGCAAGTATAATATGGTGTGCTTTCAGCATTCCATTATTCAGCGCTTCTATGTTGACCCAACACCGTTGCCAACATGCTAAACTTGATAGGATGTGCCTAGAATATCATGGAACTGCTGATTCCGATGTTCACATTGTTAACATATTGGGATTTCCCATCTGGAACAGAGATACTGAATTTGCTGCTATTAAACACACATTATTCTGATATTAGACCGAGTATTGACACTCTCGATTGAAGGATGCTGACGAACGGCAAGGACATAGTAGTAAACGTTACCATCAGCCCAATGTATTTGAGTAGGCTATGTAACAAATAATTCATTCAAATTCTCGCTTTATTGTTTTTGTTTGTTTTTTCGGGGAAGGGATAGTAGCTGTGAATAGGGTGCAAGCATAAATAACACATTTTACAAATAATAATAATAATAATAATAATAATAATAATAATAACAATAATAATAATAATAATAATAAAATAATAAAAAGAAATCGCTGAACAAACTGGCTTGCCGATATCATTCGAAAAAACAGAAGTAATTACTACCATCAAAGACGCCCCAGCGAAACTCCAGACAAAATACGGGAAGATCAACCGAGTGGAAAAAATTAATTACTTGGGAGAGATCATCATGAAAAGTGGACTGGACAAGGAAGCACTCAAGGAACGAGAACGCAAACTCGAAATAGCCTATCAAACATCGCGCTCAATCTACAACAAAAAATGCCTGTCCAAAAATACTAAACTACGTCATTATGAAACTGTTCTGAAGCCAGTAGTTATGTATGCAGCCGAAACCCTATCCCTAAATGCTAATAAAGGACTCCTCGAAGAACTGGAGAAAAAAAGAGCGCAAAATCGTTAGAGGTATAATGGGATCAAATTACAAGAATGGCATCCATTATTTAAAAATTCCAACAAAGACGTCTACAGTGAAATAGAGAAAATGACAGAAACGATCCGTAAGAGCCGGGCTCGGTATTACGGTCATCTCAAACGAATGGATGGAAACTGGCTGACTCAACAGATTTTTCATTTTTTGATTCCAAACCCAAAACCACAATGCCCTGGTTTATAAAATACCAGAGACGACATCAAAATGCTGCATCTAAAACCCGACGACGCCTTCAATGGAGATCTCTTCCGCAAAAAGATACCGACGGCCCACTCACAGAGAATGAGGGAATTCTGGGCTCAGAAGAAAGCGAAGATTATTGCCAAGTGTAGCAAGACTTAACGTGGTCCTAGATAGCCTCAACGAATTATATAATAATAATAATAATAATAATAATAATAATAATAATGCAATTCTTGAACAAACAAGCCTGAAAGAGTGAGGGAAAAGTGGAAAGCTACGACTGAATGAAGTCACCGAGAATTTGCTCCTTATGATGTACTGTATATCTGGGATTGTAAATGTTTTCTTTCCAGCAAATATGCTGAGAATGTGATGTAAGAGCATGCGCAAAATAAATAATAATAATAATAATAATAATATGGACACTGAAACTAAAAACCTGGAAGGCATGGACAGAGAGAAAGGTGCAACATCGATTGCGAATGAAAGAGTACTGGGTCAACATTAAAATGCAGAAGAAACAGTTGCCATGACGCGGTCCTTAGTTGGCCGTAGCGAAGGAAGAAGAAGAAGAAGAAGCAGATTGACAGAAGAACGCAAGAACCAACACAGTGAGTTCATGAAGAGATTTTGGGAGAAGAAGAAGGTAAAAGACATCAAGCCAATAAACAAGTTCCAACGCGCTCTACGAATGGGCATAACGAGTAAAGAAAAGAAAAGAAGAA
This sequence comes from Meconema thalassinum, assembly GCA_946902985.2. Classification (NCBI taxonomy): domain Eukaryota; kingdom Metazoa; phylum Arthropoda; class Insecta; order Orthoptera; family Tettigoniidae; genus Meconema; species Meconema thalassinum. Next base: position 282,029,537 of record OX336396.1, read on the forward strand.
ATAAATAAATAAATAATAATAATAAAACATGCAGCGGAATGTCTCGCCATGAAAAAGAAAGGGATGATGGAGAAATTTGAAACCAAGGAAACGAAGATTTTGAGGAAAATCTAGATGCCCGGTTAAAGATAATTGTGGACGGTTTCAGTGGCATAGTTGGTAGCATGTTGAGCTTCTATGACCCAAGATCACGGGGTCAAACCCGGGCGAAGTCGTCGGATTTTTAAGAGCGTTAAAAATCCCTCAGTATGCCTTCCTTTGGAGGGGAAGTAAAGCCGGGGGTCCCACGTCATAGATTTATGGTATGTAAAAGAACCTTCCACTAACTTCAATTGTGTGAAGCAAAATTTGTAGGTTAGATTTGATTAATGCTCTCAAGTCCCAACGTTCGTCGCCAGGTCATAGTTGCGATGGCATCTAGTGGCCAAGTTTGCAGCTAGGTGTCGTGGACGGTAGTATTTGGTAGCAAAAAGTAGAAACTACTTTAAACTAACGTCTGAAGCCCTTACTTGAATTAAAACAGATAACACACACTGATCGAAGCCTCCGTGGCTTAGGCGGCAGCACGCCGGCCTCTCACCGCTGGGTCCGTGGTTCAAATCCCGGTCACTCCATGTGAGATCTGTGCTGGACAAAACGGAGGCAGACAGGTTTTTCTCCGGGTACTCCGGTTTTTCCTGTCAACATTTCATTCCAGCAACACTCTCCACTATCATTTCATTTCATCTGTCCTTCATTTAATCATTGCCCCAGAGGAGTGCGTCAGGCCTCGGCAGCCGGCACAGTTCATATCCTCGCCGCTAGATAGGGGCTTCATTCATTCCATTCCTGACCCGGTCGGAGACTGGAAGCAGGCTGTGGATTTTCATTTCAACACACACTAATACAGCCATCACAATTAACACCGGTTATCAGACAGGTTCTACACACACCCAAAGTACACGGGGCTACATGACCGCGTTGTCGCAGCTCCTGGACTAAGGAACCAATCAAAGATAATGGTGAGTTTCTTCGGAAACAGTGATTATGACCTAGAAGTTGCCTCCATGAACCTTTAACAAGTGGTAATCTTAGCTAGTTGACCTGGAAACAATAACCTTGTACTTACCATAGAACGCATTGTTTATAAGAATGGCATCAAATAGGGAAATTAAAATACCCTGCATGTTTTATTCAATTAAACAAATGTATTCTACAACCACAACTACTGCTACATACTTTTGTATTCAATTTAAAAGCTTACCTGTCTGAATAAGTGCGGTGCTCTGGGGACCGTTCACATACAGTATTACGTAAGCACAAAAAAGGGAGCGGGAGGTGTTCCGAAGCTTCTTATTACGTTGATGGCGTGCGGTGAGCGGGGAGGAGGTTGAAAACGAAATGATTACGTAAACAAAATCAATTCATCAGGTAATTTTTCTTTTATTAAACAATTAGTAGAAGCCTTACCTTATTAAAAGAATATTTCTATTTAGATCATGAAGAGGGTCAAATAATATGTTTGATGAAAAATGAAATAGGACCTTAACCATTGTTGGTACATTTCTGGTGCCCCGCCCCACAAAAGCACCTCAGGAAACTGCAGAGTTTTTTTTACAGTAATAAATTTATGTATCTGACATTGTGTTTCTTGTTTCAGTTATTTATGCGGATAAATCTTGACGTAATCAGACATATTAGGTACCGGTAATTGCTTCTCTTGGTTACGTAACACGGGGAGGAGGGGGGGGGGGTGATAACGCGTGATTACACGGGGGGGGGGGGGGCTGCAAAACTACCAAAAAGTAATAACGTAAAATGTAGAGGGCCCCAACACGTTTACACACTTAAAATAGCCATGATAAGTACCATCATTCAGTTTCTTGGTTCCGCACTGACTCGAATGTTTCAAGTAGAGTATTCTAATGACCGGCGGACAAGTAAGTTGTTTAAAATAACTATATTAAGGAGCCGGTGCTTTCATTTAGGGCTGAATTCACCGTAACCCACTGAACTTTGATGTGTAGAACCCGTGTTATTGTGGTGTACATATTAGTGCGTGTAGCCTACTTGTAACTGGGAGTTAGGAACAGGAAGGAGACAGCCATGGTCCCAAGTTTGGCACCATCCTGGCATGGGAAACCACAGAAGAAAAATAAAATCAAACCATCTAGGATGGCCGAGTCAAGACCCGCACCCACCGCAGACGAGAATTAATGTTCTTACCAAATATGGCAATCGAACCAAGGACCTATTAGAGAGGAAGCTCAAAAAACCACACACACCAAGCAAGGAGAAACTGAGGTAATTACACCAACGTAAACAGGCGATGGTAATTTAATGAATGTCAGACAGCGGAATGGTAGACCCGAAACTACTCACTAATTCAACAGTAATCTTCGTTTTGAGGGTCCTAGCGTTAGATTCCCCGACAGCCCGTGAGATCCTGGTTACTTCTCCTGGCTCAGGGGACTGGATGTTTTAACATCTTCATTATTTCATCTCAGCGCGACCCGCAAGTCATCTCTACGGGACGACCACCCACACCAGACCTCTCCGGGTGCCACATAATACTATACACAGGCATGCTGTGCTATGAATTCCTGTGTGGTAATGATTTTTACGAGCCGGCCCCGTGGTGTTGGGGTAGCGCGCCTGCCTCTCACCCGGAGGACCCGGGTTCGATTCCCAGCTCCATCAGGGATTTTAGAAACTGACTTGAGAGCTGGAACGGGGTGCACTCAGCCTCGTGAGGACAATTGAGTAGCTGTCTTGACAGTGAGGCAGCGCCCCGGTCACGAAAACTTAAGATTAACGGCCGAGGGGACCCGATGCGCCGATCACGCGTCACCCCAATGTCTGCAGGCCAAATGGCTGGGCAGCGGTCGCTTGGTAGGCCTAGGCCCTTCATGGGCTGTAGTGCCACGGGTTATTTAAATATAACGATTTTTACGGCCGGAATCACTGCGTGTGGCCTTAAAGATAAAGTTGCAAAGCAGTTATCTATTATTATTGTTTGTCCTGGTATTTGAAGGAAGGGAACTTTTCGTTTTACGTGACCGTTGAAATCGAGATCATGAGCCACGGGACCTCCATTTACGTGGTATCCGAACCACAGGACGTGATATTTCAATTCGAAAATCTCACATGCATTGACCGTGAATCGTCCGGCTCCATGGCTAATTTGTTAGCGTGCTAGGCTTTGGCCCGAAGGGTCCCGGTTTCGATTCCCGGCCGGTCCATCAGGGATTTTAATCTCCTGGGGTTAATTTCCGTGGCCTGGGGACTGGGTGTATGTGACGTCTTCATCATCACTTCAATCCCCATTACGACGCGCAGGTCCCCCACGGGCGTCAACTAGAAAGACCTGCACTCGGCCTCTCAGGATGACACAGGAAAGAAGAAAGAAGAAAAAAACGTGAATCGAATCCGGTCCGCCTTGGTGAGTGGAAAGCAGCTTGAGTACTGCACAACCACGCCCCTTCACCTGACATTTGCCTTGATTATATAACGTGTAATCACGTAAAATTATTTCAAGGGCAGTTGACGGTTAGAACTCAGCGGCCTTGCAATTCTAGATATAGAACAACAACAATAACAATAAAAAAAAGTGTTTTGCGACGTCAGCTGACGGCCACGGGACACCAACTGTGAATGGCATTGCTTCCTCTTACGTATGCTGCGCTATTTATTCTATTCATCTCTTCAGTCAACCTCCCTTGATCAACTCTTGTTCTCTTCCGACCCCGACGGTATTAGATTATTCGAGGCCTACGGAGACTCATTTTCTCGCGTTAATTCGCTCTTGTCTTAGGCCAGTATTACACTATCAAAGAAATTTGTCAAAGATCTTTGAAAAAAGACCTTTTATAAAAGATATGACAGTGTAATTGGGAAATCTTTTATAAAAGGTGGTTCTATACAATTTCTTTTATAAAATGTATGAGCATCATGCTATCTTTGATAAAAGATTCAAACCAAAATGGCGGATCATAACAGCTGGAATATTATCACAACAAAGAAGCGCATATCAGAGTGTGAAATGCATGAAATGTTACATATTATGTTACATAATGAATGGTATTCAATGTAAAACATAAATAACAGATATAAAGTGTAGGTAAAAATAGCCGAGGCTATAAGCGCTGCACATAAAGGGCGCACATTTCAGGATATAAAGAGTAATTAAATAGTTAAATAGGCTGAAATAAGCCGTGAATAGTAGTGTGTTTTATGTTATCATATAATTCGTTAATTTCACTTTAAGTGTTACAAGCGAGTGTAAATAAGCACTTTATCTTTACCAGTAGGTAATGCATGTAACCAGCCTCCATAAGCACGTGCCTATTTGGCCCAACGAGTAGAGCGTTGACTCCGGACCGAAAGAAACGGGGATCGAATCTCACCTAATGCATACTTTTTACTATGTATGTTTCAATTTTATTTGCTCGAGCAGTGGTTGGTTCGGACATCACCATCATTAATTTCATCGTAATTATTAATAATTAAATAATAATGTAATTTTTCAAGTCTTCGTACTGCAGCTCGTTCACGAAGGTTTTACTTGTAAGTTATCTTTCCTGTCACATGGGCGACGCATGGTTTAACCCATAGACGTTTAGTTTATCTACCACATACCTGCCAACTTTCAAAAATAGAAATCCAGAAGATCCCAAATCGCAAAAATTTAACGCGTACATGCGTCGCAAGGTCTTAAAAATAGCGAAAAAGGATTACAGGGAAAGAGATTACAAACTCTTGGTGATGTGAGACTATATAATTCATTGTGCCAGTTTCCTAAAATTCTGAAGACTGATGATATCGTTTCTTACTTGAATTCATCACGAAAACACTAAATCGCACAAAAATTTGTCACACAATTGAACGAATACCAGAACTACAGTTCTATCGACTTTCAGCGTAATGTCAAACACAAGGCATTAATGACAAAAGCGCAGCGATAATCTGCGAGATGGGATTATCGATAAACTTTACAGGGTGTCTTGTCTACTGTAAGGATGAAGTAAAAATTAGTTACTTTTTAGCTACCTTTTATTTAATTTTAGTTACCTTTTAATTCAAGATACGTCTGCGGTCGGCAACCATTGAAGCTCATCGCGCGTGAAGGAAAACAACAATGAACTGTGTTTAAAGCAGTGAATAAGATTCACTTATGGTGTCATAAATCTTTGGATAAAAATAAATAATGGATATTTAATATCAAATGAGTTGATTCAGCAAATATGCCGTCTTGTGTACAAGAAGTTCTGATTACCAAGAAGTTGCTCTGATCTTGGCCGTTTGGGGAGATTTCCATTGTCCCCGCGGTAGACCAAGTAATATATGCAACGTAACGTGATCGTCACCGAATTATGTCTTCGTAGTCAGGTACGGTTAAATATCGAGACGTTACACGATCGGCGCTGGTCTCAGCCGTTTGACGCGATTCGTAGTTTTTTAGATAGAACACGGAGAAAAATTGCGATTACATAATCTGTGTCACTTTGAGTCGTTCGACGAGATTTCTGTTGTCCTTGAGGTCTGGCACGAAAAAGTATGGTAAGTTATTATTACGCAATCGGCACCGCTTGCTGTCCATTTGACAAGAATCCAGCTGCACTCGTCATCGAATGCGGAGAAATATCGCGAAGTATCGCAATCGCTGCCGCTCTCAGTCGTTTTACGAGATTCACGTTGTCCTCGCGGTTGCACAATGAGAACGCGATATTATGCAATCGGCACCGCATCCGGCCGTTCAACGATTGTCTGCCTGTCTATCTGTCTTGGCAGAATGGCGGAGGCGAGCTCGAGGTTGGGCTTGGTTAAAATTCACGAGCAGTTATGGACATGTTGTATGATCGGCGCCGTGATTCCCGCAATCCTCGAGGACACAAGTTCGAGGCCGGGCACGGGTTTAATTTTACGCAACTGGCGTCGATCGTGGTCCGTTTGACGAGATTCCCGCAGGCAAGTCGTGCTGACAGGATGAACGTTGGAAGTAGGTATCGGTTATTATGAATTATTCAGAGAGGATTGCAGGAATAATCCGACAAGAGGGCACATTTTCTTTCAATTCAAATTGTACAAGTTTTCGAGATAACCGGTTAGATTATATATCCAATGGAACCATAGTTCGAAGGAAAAATGGACATATAACGGAGTTTCGAATTGACCACACTTGATGTCGCAAATATGTAAATACACTAGACGGGTAGATTTTTAAAATATAGTCTATGTATTTCGAAGCATTTTTGCGATAATTTTTTGAAACGGTATCATTTCCCAAGATTGCGACAATAAATTATTTCGCGTTATTTCTAGACTTCAATTTTAGATACACAAATTTAGAGGCCAATAACTGAAATGAGTAGTTTCTGTTGAGTTTCGGATGTTATCGCGAATAAACGTCTCGCAAAAAGGCAGGATTCCGATTAATACAGAAAAATATTTCACACAAAACTAAACTCTTCTTGATGCCGAAAATAAACGTTGAACCGATTTATACAGTACCACTGAAGGTATCCTCAGTATGCATTTCCTTGAGGTCGTGCACGGGGAAATATAGCTCACGCTATTGGCGCCGCTTGCGTGAAACTCGCTTCATTGCATCTGCGAGCCTAGCGGCACGGGTTTAAATGATTTTAAGAGACCTCGGCGAATTTTGTTTACCTCCAACTATCCAGACATAAGAATTAGCTACTTTTCGTTACCTTTATAAAATTAGCTACTTTTTCGTTACTTTTCGTTACCGGTAGACACCCTGAGTCTTATCAGTCGATTTTCAGTCGAATTTGAACCTCGCATCTCGGAATAGGAGCTATTATCGAAAATCAAAACAGAAATGCGATTTGGAAGCAGAGAACGGAAAAAAGCTAGGGAGTTGAAAATCCGGAATAAACTATGTTAATCCGGACAACCGGAAAACACCACTAAAATCCGGAAACCTTCCGGGAAAACCGGAAAACTTGGCAGGTATGCTTCCAGTTTCTTTTACATACCGGTATTGCCACCACAGAATTTCAACTACCGTAATCCAGTCAAGTGAACAAGGAACTGTCCTTCATCCATTTTGCTGAACTATGATAAAATATTTGGTGTAGTGTAATGGTGTGATTATTGTTTTGTAACACTTTTATAAAAGTTCAGTTTTATAAAATATTTTATAAAATTTCTTTGACAAACTTCTTTGATAGTGTAATACCGGCCTTATTCAGATATCCTCATGTTTCGAGGGGTCAGACGCCTACCTTTTTCATGGTCTCTCCTATAAAAGGCTCTTGAAGAGGCATTGTCCACCCTACGTCCTCAAAGGTTCATGGCTGGTGAGCTCGGGAGTTTGCGACCCTGAGGGATTCCTAAGCTCGATCAGATTTATCACTTCCTCCAGTGACTTTGGGGGCTTTATTATTATTATTATTATTGTTTAATTTGTATTTATTTATCTGCCCTTTGTGACTACTTCCTTCAAAGTCCTTCAAGCCTCATTCTTCGAGGATTGAGGGACTCCCCCCCCCCCAGTATTACATTTCCATTATCCTTGTTCTCTTAAAGGAAAAGTTAGATGTAAGTCCGTAGTTAGCTGCAGTTTTAGTTTTCACTCTCATATCATTTGTACTATCATTCATATGATTAGACGCGATTACCTATGTACTGCTCGAGTCTAAGCTGCGTGAACCTGAGAGGAATGTGCATCGCGGACTATGAGTAGTGGTGTTGACGAGTGATGAGGTTTCTCGGTCCGTGCATAGTACAGAACCAAATACATTGGTCGGTGACTCACTCAGTCATTCCTAACACCACAGTGGTTTGAGCAACGGCCCTATGTTAGCAGTATTGGAATAGAAAGGAATACCAGATATCACGGCGGGCTGTTGACAGATCCTTCTCTTCACGCCCGACACTTTCCTGCTCTTTCTCCTCACCCCGCAAGTTCATAGAGCTTGGACTCGAGCAGTACTCAAACCACTGTGGTGTTAGGAATGACTGAGTGAGTCACGGACCAATGTATTTGGTTCTGTACTATGCACGGACCGAGAAACCTCATCACTCGTCAACAACAACTACTAATAGTCCGCGATGCACATTCCTCTCAGGTTCACGCAGCTTAGACTCGAGCAGTACTGCATAGTACCGAACCAAATACATTGGTCGGTGACTCACTTGACTTATTCGTAACACCACACTGGTTTCAGAAAAGACCCTATGTTAGCAGTATTGGAATCGACGAGAATGTCAGGTAACACGGCGGGCTGTCGACAGGCTTCTCAATTCTCGCCTGCTCCTACCCTGCCTCTGCCCTTCATCCCGCAAGTTCACAGAGCTTGGAACCGAGCAGTAGATGTTTCGGTCCTTAAACCAACTATCACCATTATTATTATTATTATTATTAATAATACTATTTTTCTTTTTATTGCCGGCCCCGTGGTGTTGGGGGTAGCGCGCCTGCCTCTCACCCGGAGGCCCCGGGTTCGACTCCCGGCTCAGTCAGGGATTTTAGAAACTGACGTGGGGGCTAGAACGGGGTGCACTCAGCCTCGTGAGGACAATTGAGTAGCTGTATGACAGTGAGGCAGCGCCCCGATCACGAAAACCAAGATTAACGGCCGAGGGGACCCGATGCGCTGATCACGCGTCACCCCAATATCTGCAGGCCAAATGGCTGGACAGCGGTCGCTTGGTAGGCCTAGGCTCTTCACGGGCTGTAGTGCCAGGGGTTATTATATTATTATTTTTATTGTCACTACATAGCATAAAACAAATTCCCCGATTCTTGGATGTAACGAGTAATCTTGAGAACCACTCGATCGATTTTGATACGGTTTTCACCATTCTGTAAAAGATTTCTCGGGGAAGGTTTCTGGAGAAAAACATTCATTTATAACCAAATGAAGCCAAGCATTAACTATTTCAGTGAATCGAGTCTAAGAAAAACCTGCCGTCCGTGCGCCTTTTAACCTTACGCTAGGTACACCATTAAAAATATCTGTATAAGTTACTATGAGTAAGAATTGTTCCGCACGAAAAGTTCTACAAAAAAGTCCGCCACAGCGTATCTCTATCTATAATACATAGCCCACTATAAGTGTTTTTAAGTCTTCATTTCTTCCACTATCTCCTTTTGGTGGAAATTTAAATTACTAGCTTCGGAGAGAGTTTACGAGCTAGCGAGAGAGCCTATCACTCCACCGAGAAGCATCAAACTGTCGAGTCGTGTCAAGTTGAGACTTCAGTGAAGAGTATAATTGTTTGGAGTTTCACTGTTCACCTCGACTTTTCTCAACTGCGCCTGGGACCTGCCGTCCGTGCGCCTCTTAAGATTACGCTGGGTAAACCGTTAAAGATTCCGGGCGAAGCCGGGGTGGGTTGCTATTTATACATATATGGAAGGAACTAAATCAAGATTCAACAAAAAATCCACAGCCTGCTTCCAGTCGACCGACCGGGTCAGGGAATGATATGAATGAAGCCCCAATCTAGCGGCGAGGATATGAACTGTGCCGGCTGCCGAAGCCTGTCGCACTCCCCCGGGGCAATGATTAAATGAATGATAGATGAAATGAAATTATAGTGGAGAGTGTAGCTGGAATGAAATTGTGACAGGGAAAACCGGAGCACCCGCAGAAAAACCTGTCTGCCTCCGCATGGTCCAGCACAAATCTCACATGGAGTGACCGGGATTTGAACCACGGACACAGCGGTGAGAGGCCGGCGTGCTGCCACCTAAGCCACGGAGGCTTCAGGATTCAACAACCAACCTGAAGTTAAATGAGCAAATTTGGAAATATCTCTCAAGTTGATAAATTCAAGTAGGCCTATTTAGGAGAAATTATACAGCCATCAGGGTTAAATCAAGAAGCGAACAAGAAAAGAATTACAAAATTTCAAACAACATATACAATTACCATGTACATATATAATAAAACTCCATATCACAAAACACAAAATTAAGACACAACAATGCTGTTGTCAAACCAGAAGCACATTAAGTTATGCCTCTGAAAGTTTGATAATTGGGGGCAGATCACAAGTCAAGAGAAATAAGAGAGATAAATCCTCAGAAAAATTTTAGTACCAAAATATGAAAGCGCGGTTTGGATGAAAAAGAAGTCATATCCATCAGTAGAAGAGGACTGAAATTTTATTGTCACGTATACAGAATGGGGATGACGAATCAAAAAAAATATAGTTAAGACGGTATTATTATAAAAATACTTGGCCCTCTCCAAGTCATAAAATACTTCCTGTAAGTTACTTGTTCCTGCACGATGTGTAAGATAGCGGGGAAGAAGAGTTCGTGTCCCGGGGCTGATCACTGATGGATGTGGGTGAGCTAAGCCCCCTCTCACGGAATTGTGTAGCAGTTAATGGATCTGTGCAATTTAATCTCGCTCATGGATACGATCTGCGGTGTGCAGGCCTGGCACATTAAGATAATTAGTAAAGAAGGAGGAAAAAAATGTGCTCGAGATACTTGTACACGCACGCAAAAGGCTTCTTTCTGCTTGAACAAATCTTGCTTCGACAGGAATACACGATTTACAACAGGTCGACAGGAATACACGATTTACAACAGGTATTTTCCCTTCAAAGTGATTCCATAACAAGTACAGTACTAGGACTATACAGCTGATCCATATGCAAAGACAAACGTTTCCATTTAATAGACTCCAGCATTACCCTTTCTGAGTAATTGAAAAGGTAGCGCAGAACATTCAGACGGAACTATCATAAAAAGCACTATTTTTTTTTTAAATTTACAATAAAAGCGAAACTTTGCCCACCTTATCAATTGTTATATTATATTGTATGGCACCAATTTCACCTCTTTTTAAATTTGCGACAAAACGGAAAATAGGCTCAAAATAAGAAATTATAAGATTTTTCCCTAAAATACCATTTTTTTTATTGAATTACGGTAAAAAATAAGGACAACTGTTTTAAAATATGATCAAAAAAATTCGCTATGTCGATGATGAATTTATCTGCCATAAGGGGCGGAATATCCAACTCATCTACTCCTTGTAAATTCGTTAAAATACAAATGTTACGTTCTAAAAAATTTCGATGTGGATGCCTAAATAAGAAAACAGCTAAGTTAAATATAAATACAACACATGAAAAATAAAATTATTATTATTATTATTATTTTCGCTTCGGTCGTCTATGGACCACGAGCCAATTTCAATGCTTTGTCCTTTGCTGTTCGTTCTTCCTCCAATATTCCTTCATCATCTCACTATGTTTCCTCTTCCTTTCCTCAGACCATTCTGAGCCGGTTTTCTTTCCCTTATTATTATGAGGATTGAAGATAAATGTGGAGAAGAGTAAAACAGTGGTGATGAGTAGAGATAAGAAAGAAGCAAAAGGAGTAATCAAAGTAGGAGATAAGGAATTGGAAGTGGTGAAACACTTCAAATACTTGGGAAGTGAACTGACTGAAGATGGAAGACTAGATTTGGAAATTAGCAGAAGAATACAACTCGGGAGTGCTTTCTACCAACAGGTACGGGGATTAGTATGGAACAAGGATATACCAATTAAGGCTAGAGAAGTTATGTACAAAGCATATTATGTTCCTATAATGACATATGCAGCAGAAACTTGGACAATGACTATATAAGAGGGATGAGAGCAGAGTACAGGCAGCTGAGATGAGATTCCTGAGAAGTATGGTCCAGAAAACGAGAGAGAGAGTGAGAAATGAAGATATACGGAAAGAACTGGGAGTACAGAAATTAAATGACAAACTGGAGCAAAACAGATTGAGATGTTTTGGACATGTCAAACGAATGAATGAAGTAAGGCTACCAAGACGAGCACTGGGACGACGGATGACAGGGAAGAGAGGACGAGGAAGACCAAGAATGCGTTGGATGGACTCTGTGGAGAATAGTATTAGAAAACGGAACCTGGATTGGAACACTGTGTCGGAAGAGAAATGGTGGAACGACAGAACAAAGTGGAGAGGAACCATATTTGCCCCCACCCAGTGTCAGCTGGAAAAGGGGAAATGATGATGATGATGATGATGATGATGAATAACTAGCGGACCTATGCAAATACTCTCGCGCACGTGGATAAACCACCCGCTCGGCTTTGTTGGTATGCGGGCTCAACGCGACAATTCTGGCAGTTCTTGTTCATTCGTTTCAAAGCATGTTTTAAACAAACTGTCGGTATTTATGAAATCAGAGAGCAATTCATCACTGCTGTGGGTAATTCTCTTTCTTTTGAATGCGCATTTGTTACGACTGGTTACTCGTAGGCGCCCCATATGTATATACCACCCGATCGGCTTTACTGTTATGCGGGCTGCATGCAACACACATTCTGGTAGGGGCTATCCCCTCTTGTTTATTTGTTTAACCGCACTTTATAAACAAATACTTTTTTCCCGTGACTTTTCAAGAAATGTGAGATTTTTCCTGTACTGTTGAGACGATTTAGAACATTTTGGTGCAAACCGCACCTTCTTTTTCCCTCTGGTTTAGGAGATTGAGTTTTGTGAAACATACACCTTAGAATTTTAGCCTTCCGTATAGCACCCAGGCTTTCTTGGGTCGTGTGAAGCGTGAAGAGCGTCGAGTCAGCGACAGATAAACAGCATCTACAGTTACACAACAGTGAGTTGAAATCACGGCATGCGGTCATAGCATTGATTACATTCCCAGCTGGCAAGATACCTTAATTCAGAGAGTTAAGACTTGTGAAGTACTGTATCCCGTGAATATGGTTAGGTCTTGAACAAAACATGGAAGTTTTTTAGTGAACATTTACCTTCTCAAGAAGAAATCTTGCAGTAAATGTATTCATACGTTTCAACGCCGTGAGATTTTTACTTGTAGGGGAATCTCAAACAAAAGGTATACAGAAACAATCCGCGTACTCTGCAGGCTCAGAAGAACGAAATAACTGCATCGATACGAAATATCAGTGAGGATGAATTACAGCGAGTGTAACAAACCATCCTACATTGGTGCAATGTGTGTTTAGAAAATGACGGACAGCATTTCCAGCAACTACTCTGAAATTCATGTAAGGCTGCTTCCAGTCGACCGATCGGGTCAGGGATGGAATGAATGAAGCCTCCATCTAGCGGCGAGGATATGAACTGTGCCGGCTGCCGAAGCCTGTCGCGCTCCTCTGATGCAATGATTAAATGAATGATAGATGAAATGAAATGATAGTGGAGAGTGTTGCTGGAATGAAATATTTGACAGAGAAAACCGGAGAAAAACCTGTCTGCCTCCGTTTTGTCCAGCACAGATCCCACATGGAGTGACCGGTATTTGAACCACGGACCCAACGGTGAGAGGCCAGCGTGCTGCCGCCTAAGGCTTCATCAAGAGCACCATTATGTAATTAAATATTATTTCAATTACATGTCCTGCTCTAAATGACGGAACCTCGCATCTGTTGGCTCCTCTATATGGAGTAGATAATGAGCTCCCAGTGCTAGTAGCAAAGTGCGATGTGCTTCATATTAGGAATGTAGTGCATGGTCTACTACCCCAGCGATGGTCCGGGCACGGTGCACCTAGAGTCCGCTGATGAGCCTGACTTTGTGCACCTAAACAAAATCTCACAAAAGACAACAAAAACCTAGAAAAATTGCTAAATTTTAATTACATAATGTATTGCCTATAATCCTTTCTTCGTACCAATTTTCTACAGAACGCTAAATTTAAAAAGTCAATGGATATCAGTACATAAATGAAAAAATAAAACATTATTCGGGATTTGAACACGGGGCGGAAAGGTGAAACCCCAGCGATAGCACTGCGCCACCGCGTCAGTTGAAATTGATACGCGCTACAAGGTACGTAAAATACGTCGTATACTTCGACCGTCATTTTCTCGGAAACGGCAGAATACCTACGGATAAACAGAAACAGATGTTCGCTTATTTTGAGCCAAGTTTCTGGGAAATCAGGTTGTTATTATTACACTTCGCGGATTCCCCTCGTTAGCCTTGTGAGGCAGAAATGAGAAAAATGAACTCTGTCCACGTTCGAATTTTGACAAATCAAATCAAATCAGAACCTTTTGGCTAAAATAATTTGAAACTTAGTTGTGTAAACCAATCATAACAAATTTTATTACGCAACATCCCATTTAGGACATGTAGGCCTACATAGGAATTTAAAAATGCGGACGCAGTTTCTCTGTCATTCAAATGAACGTTCTTTCGTAAGTTCTGATGTTTTTCCCCTATATTTCAGTTTATAATCTGACGATTTCTGGTGCTTTTTATTTTTATTAGGAGAAAATCTGTGGCGAAGGGTTGGTTGGCAACCTTGCCAGCCTACTGAAGGACCGACAGTATATACGCATTTCAATGTACCTGCAATTGCACCTCACGCGGTGTCTCGCGACAGTATGTCTCAAGGTCTTACTAAGCATGTAACCAGCGTCAAGCTGAATATCTTTACCATCAACCGGACATGGAATCTAGCAAGTAATGTGTGAAGCACTCTAAGATAACTAGTTTCCCGTGGTAATTTACACTTGACACTCTTCTTGGCGAAGAGAGGCTCAGGGTGAGAAGATAAATTCAACATTACGAAACCATTAATTTACTGATGGCAGAAGGATCATTCTCACATAAATGTATGGGCCTATGTATGTTATGTATTTGTTTAGGTCTATTGGATACCAACGTTAAATAACTATTACACAACTCTGAAAGCAATATTGCTGCATTCTATCTTGGGCAGTATTACCCTTTTTTTCATGTCCGTCCTCCGTTCTGTTTCAGATAAGGAAAGCCCTTGAAGTTCCTAATCCATCCTAGGTTAGTTGGGTAGATTTGAAATTGTTTCCAGATTTAATCCATATTAGGCCTATTGTAATCCCATTTGACCATGAACACGTCTGAAAATAGAGGTCTATATCTATTACTGTATTTAAAAGAAATAGTTTATTAGCAGATTTCCATCGATTCTGAACAGCAGCCCAGAGAATTCCGATCTTCTCCTCATTATCGACTCGATCAGTCGTTCGGTTTCTCAGTATTCCCTCCCTCGTTGCCTGTAACTGAAGCTCTGCGCGGATACCCGCAAATTTTTTCACCATGGCTGTATGGATAGCGGATAATGTTTGGAGTAAATTTGCGGATAGTTTTTAGAATACACTCCCAACATGTTGAATATCTTTACTAGGACACTGATGTTTAGACATTATCATATGTTTTCTTCTGTTATGCTTTTTTATGACAATGTAAGATGATGATCTCATTCAAATTATGTCATTAAGCACAATTAACACTCCGAACAGGAAAGGGTTGCAATTTTGGCTGGATAACATTCATTTTAAACATAGCGCATGACATACACAGCCTAAGGGAACGACTTCCTCTTCGGAACTAAATGTGTTTCTTTAATATTTTATTCAATCGTATTATACAATATGCTAATGTGTATGTTTCACAAAACTCGAGCTCCTAAACGAGAGGGAGTTAGAAGGTTATTACCAGGTCCTGGATTTTGATGACCTAAAAATGTTTAAAAAATTACCTATAAAACGACTGCAAAAATCCCCCAAAATGACCCGAAAACTTTAAAAAATGACCTTAAATTTCAATGAAACTGACATAATATAATCACACAAAGCAAACAGACAAGTCATTGTATGTTGAAATGATTTTAATAGGTACCTAATATAATTTAATTATTATTTTACAAATACGAATTATTTGCACGCAAATACTGGTTATTGTTTTAGTCTAATATGTCTCCTGGATTGTGTATATTCCAAGAAATAGGGGATGAACAAAGTTGTGAAGATTCTCATGTCCTCGTGCTCATCCTCACTTTCAGTTCCGTTAATATCCACTACCATACCCAAAAGAATATATCAAACCATAAAAAAATGTAAAAAAATACTCAAAACGTATAAAATATTCTAATAAATTCCATAAAATGACATAATAATGACGCGAAAAGCGCGAAAATGACCTAAAAATTAAATACTTAGAAAAAATGACTTACCGGTAATAAATATATATTTGTTTTTTATTTAGTCAATTTACCCTCTAGGTTGGTGGTTCCCACGGACTCAGCGAGGAAACTCACCACTATCGCCTCTATGGGCAGTGTCCGGGAGCTTGGAACATCTGGTCGGAAGGGATACAACTGGGGAGGTGTGATCAGCACTTTGCCCAGGCGGCCTCACCTGCAAAGCGAACAGGGGCTCATGAGGGATGGGAAGGGATGGAAGGGCTAGGAAGAGGGAAGGAGGCGGCAGTGGCCTTACAGTAAGTACCATCCTGGCATTTGCCCGAAGACGAAGTGGGAAACCACGGAAAACCACTTCGAGGATGGCTGAGGTGGGAATCGAACCCCCTCTACTCATTTGGGCCACCCGAGGCTGAGTAGACCCCGTTCCAGTCCTCATACCACTTTTCAAATTTCGTGGCAGAGCCGGGAATCGAACCCAGGACCTAGGGGGCGGCAGCTAACCATGCTGACCGCTACGCTACGGAGGCGACGGTAATAAATATACCGGTAATAAATATGCATTTCTGTAATATGGGGGCCATGAACAGGATTTGTATATAAGGTTGCATTAGGTTAATTTATTAACTCATTACTTTCAGATGTTTCGATGCCTGGGAGGATGTAAAATGGTTATTTTCTTCATCCTTCAAAACTAACCACACACAAACTCACAACCTTACCCCACCTCCAAACACTAGCCAGCGTGCCTATAAGAACAGAACTTCCTTTTCACGATTGTTAGCGTATGTTACTTATTTTAGCTTAAACAAGTACATTCCTTCGAATAAGGCAGAAATTACACAAAGCTTTTGTCGAGCAGAAAATAATATGGCCTATTGTTTCGATTATGCTGCTGAGTGTCGAGTTGCCGACGAAAAGAAACTGATTCGATAGATCGATTTAAATCGAAGATTACTCGAAATCTCCTCCAGCTGTTGTGAACAGCGCGTTGACGCCAGCTGGTCAAACTTTCAAGTCGGAAGTTATATTTGCCGGACTAGTTACAATTAATGTAGGCTACCAATATTTTTTCTTAAACAGTTTCCAAATGTTTAAGGCTACTTGTACCCCCACGTTCCCCCTGAAAGAATGCCCTGTAAACTTATGGGTTCGACCGCCTCTTTTCCAACCCTAACCCCAACACCCACCATACGCCAAAATACGGTGTAGCCCAAAGATTTCTCACAAGGATTCATTATTCCAATAAAACTTGGCGGCTTCGGTGGCGTAGTCGGTAGCATGCTGAGCTTCTATGACCAAGATCGCGGGTTCAAATCCGGAGGAAGTCGTCGGATTTTTTAAGAGCGTTAAAATCCCTCAGTATGCCTTCCTTCGGAGGAGAAGTAAAGCCGGCGGTCCCATGTCATAGATTTATGGCATGTTAAAGAACCTTCCACTAATTACACCTGTGTGAAGCTAAATTGTATAGGTTAAGACTGTAAACAACGCTCTTAGGTTCCTACGTTCGTTGCCAAGAGCCGACTGCGGTGGCGTCTGGAAGCTAAGTTCTGAACCAGTAGTCGTTGACGGTGGCGTTTGGCGGCAAAAGTAGAAACTATTTGAAAAATTCAAAAGTCTGCAGTCCTTACTTGAATTAAAATGCAGATAACACATACTAATACAGCCATCACAATTAACACCGGTTATCAGACATATTCTACACACACCCACAGTACACGGGGCTACATGACCGCGTTGTCGCAGCCCCTAAACTTAAGAACCAACCAACCTCCAATAAAACTTTAATACCACAAAACTGAACACACAGAAAGAAACAAAATTCCAAACGTATGCAAAACAAATATAGTTTCGGTGCTAGCTAGAGTTTACCGGCCGTTCGAGAACATGGAAATTGACCCGGAGTCCGGATTCTATTGTAATATGTCCGGGAGATGTGGGTAAAGGAGAATTATAATGTAAAACCAGTTCCCAGGCAATTTATTTATTTATTTATTTATTTATTTATTTAGCAGGAGCCTCCGTGGCTTAGGCGGCAGCACGCCGGCCTCTCACCGCTGGATCCGTGGTTCAAATCCCGGTCACTCCATGTGAGGTCTGTGCTGGACAAAACGGAGGCAGACAGGTTTTTCTCCGGGTACTCCGGTTTTCCCTGTCAAAATTTCATTCCAGCAACACTCTCCACTATCATTTCATTTCATCTGTCATTCATTTAATCATTGCCCCAGAGGAGTGCGTCAGGCCTCGGCAGCCGGCACAGTTCATATCCTCGCCGCTAGATGGGGGGCCTCATTCATTCCATTCCTGACCCGGTCGGAGACTGGAAGCAGGCTGTGGATTTTCATTTTCATTTATTTATTTAGCGCATGGCTTTTAGTGCCGGGAGTGTCCGAGGATATGTTCGGCTCACCAGAGGCTTTAGCTGCTTCAATGCGGACACCCATGGGGTGAGCTACAAGTTCCGTTGAATTTCAAGTAGTTCCAACTTTCGCTACCCGATGTCACTGACACCTAGTGGTGAACCTTGGAACTTGGATAGAGCGTTTCAACGAAATTTAACCTACAATTTAGCCTCACACAAGTTTAATTAGTGGAAGGTTCTTTTACATGCCATAAATCTATGACATTGGACCACCGCGCCGACTTTACTTCCCCTCCGAAGGAAGGCATACTTAAGTATTTGAACGCTCTTAAATAAATCTGACAATTTCGGCAGGGTTTGAACCCGCGATCTTGGGCGTAGAAGCTCAGCATGCTACCGACTCCGCCACCGAAGCCGCTTCAGAGGCAATGCAATGTCTGAATTTTGTGACCATCTGCTATCTGCTTTATCAAAGTTCCAACGTTCACCACTAGGTATCATTGACATCTGGTAGCGAAAGGTGGAACTACTTGAAATTGAACGAAACTTGTAGCTCACCCTCCGGGTGTCAGCTGGAAGCAGCTACAGCCTCTGGCGAGCCGAACATGTTCTCTGACAGTCCCGGCACTAAAAGACATACGATAAATACATAAATCTAAGCCTGTGCTCATAAAACCTTCGAAGTGTCCACCTCCCCCACTAACATTCTTGCCAACCTCCGCGGAGGTCTGGGTTTGAATCCCGGCTACACCAGCAAAAGTAATTCTTGTTTGAGGGCTGGTAAGGGATACACACAGTGTCGTAAAGCAAAACTGAAAGGTTTCTCACCTCAACCATCCAAAAAGTGGCATTCTCACTTCTACTCCACGCAAATACCGGCCGGGATGATACCTAAATGAAGGTCACGGCCGCCTCACACCCACCCACGTACACACACACAAGTTCACAACCACGATGCCGCAAAGACCCTAACAGGATGTCTACCACAGCCAACTAACAGATTTCCCTGACAATTCTCTGATTTTTCCAGGATAAATTAGAAAATTCCCTGAGTAACAGTAACGGCCATAATAAATATACTGTATAAAACATAGTTTGTACTTAAAAAGCATTTTAAAAAGTGCTTGAATAATAAAGTGTAGCATGTCGAAGTTGAAAAGACGAGAAAAAAATTACAACAGAAAACATAAAAATATATTTTCTAATGCTATATTTTGCTAATTTCTAAATTTTTCATCCAGAAAAACTGTTGTAAATTCTTCTCTCCATCAAAATTTAAATTCTTAACTTCCAATTATTCAAGGTAGGGCCTTGTAAATCTAAAATTCCCCGAGTATCATTAAAATACCCTGATATTTGCCCGAGTTTTCCAGGATTGAATGATGATGATGATGATTGTTGTTTTAAGGGGCCTAATATGTTGGTTATCGCCCCTAATGGTTTGGGTGATCGTGAAGATGAAAATAAAATGTAAACTATAACTAAAACTACTAACATGAACTTATATACTAGAAGATGAAATGGAAAACAAAAGGAGAATAAGGCAAATAAAGGAAAGGAGGAAAATAAATGCCCTCAACCCTCGAAGAAAGCGGATTGAGGGACTTGGAAGGAAGGAGAGCCATGAAAGGCACATAGGAAAGTGAAAGAGGAGAGGGTCCGCCCCACAGGTAATGGATAAAAGGGGGATCACCGGACCCTGCTCAGGAATCCCTCAGGGTCGCGAACTCACCAGCCATGATCCTTTGAGGGTGTAGCACTATCCAGGGCTCACCAGAAGTGGTGGGGCTACATACACCCTGCCACCTTGAGGGCCTTGAGCAGAAGGCAGGAGGTAACATGAAAAGAAAAGAAGGCTGACACCTCGCAGAAGGAGGGTATCAGAAAAGGTGAGACATGGGCCAATTAAGGCCAAGCGGCTCTGCCAAGAAATTTAATTCTGTTCAGAGGATTGGAATGGGTGCACTAAGCTTCTGAGGCAAAACTGTGTTGGGTTCGAATCCCACCTCAGACGTCGTAGGAATGTTTTCCCCACTTCTTCTCCAGGCGAACGCCGAGATGGTTCCTAGTAACCTAAGGCCCGGCCGCTTTCTTCCGAATCCTAGTCTAGGTTACAAATAATAATAATAATAATAATAATAATGTTATTTGTTTTACGTCCCTTTACTGCGGCTTGTAGAGACGCCAGGGTGCCGGAATTTTGCCCCGGAGGGGATCTTCAACGTGCCAGTAAATCTACTGACACGGCTCCATCGCATTTGCGCACCCTCAAATGCCAACTGAATGCGCCAGGAATCGATCCTGCAACCTCGGGAACAGCAAGCGAGAACGTTACCGCTGAGCCACGCAGCCATCTAGGTTACAAATATACACACACTCTACTACAGCCAACAACATTATGCAGGTTATCAAGACAGATTTCAAATACACACCTAAACGGGGGTTACATGAGGACGACATCGTTAAAAGCCTCTAAACAAATCAAATTGGTTTTCATTTTATTTTGTCACGATTAAGTAGTACATTAGCAGTATGCTCGGTATTCTGAGAATAAAACGTGGCAGCCCTAGGGCTAGCTGAAAGTTTTTCCAACCCATGGAAAACGAAACCGGTAGAATAACGCTTGCAGCAGAAACAAACCAAACCGACATGGCCACGTTGAAGGCGAACATCCCACATCAGCTAGGCATGCAATTTCGTGTTTACATTTAGACAACTGGTTAATAGCAAGATCGTGTATTGTTGAAATATTCAATTCCACGAACTAGGCTGTTCCTATTATCAGCGAGCCCAATCATCTGTCATTAGCCAATATCTCGAGATGTAGATTAACGGAGAATAAAGAGAGAAATGAATTTTCATTCTCAGAACTTACTACTAAGCAGCCTACTCTAAAATTAGTCCTGTTGCATAAACTATCATCCCCAGAGTGACAGGGTTAAAGTAGATAATTTTTAAAAGACCTTTCAGCAGAGACAAATAACACAACTTATTGTCAGTACCTGTACCTAAGTCCAGTATGAATATACAGTAGGTTAGAAGTAGTGCTAAGATACTTCAGTCGTAAGTGTCTAATATAGAATAGGAGTCTTACGAAAGCGAAAGTTTCTCTGACACTCGGAAAACAACGTTGGTACCCTGTACTGTCGATTCGTCACATTTTCAAGTAGGCTATTTTCCCTAGCATAAGACACAGCTCATAAATATCAAACGTAATAAAAATTGCTGATACAAATCTTGTTTAGATGGAAAGCATCGAGCAAAACGATAAGACATTATCTTAAAGCTAAGCCATGAATAAATCACACATTTCTACGAAAGCAGAATATTTATATTGTGCATATCAATCTCAAGCAAGAATGAAGAGCATAATAAAAGATGTCATACTGTAATAAAAGAACGAGTCTTGCAAACTACCAGTAAGACCACATGGGCATAAATATTACACAATGAATCATTAGAAATGCCACACGACGTTACGAGTAAGCTTCAAGCACTGATGAGTATCGAAGCGCATTCACCTTACAAGAATAGCCTACTTTACAACTCTCAATCCACTTTTTGCGAGTTCTATTCTAGCCATTTATTGTGTATCTTGGTAACATTTTCTCTCAATCGTCTAGTCCACTAATACACACATGGTACCGGTAACATGCCCTTCAAAATGCAACTCTTGACCTAGTATCATGCAGAAAATATGAAGTCTTACCTTGATCTATCGGAGAAGAACTCGAACTTGGATTTCTTCTTGCCGAGCCCTGCACTGGAACCACCGCTGTGGACTGGAGAGACGCTGGGTTCGGAAGTGGACGCCGGTGGTGAAGATGAGCCGGTGGATGAGGACAAGGAACCGGTGCGTCCCCTAACCTCTCCTACCCCGATCAGCTGGGCCTCGGTATTAGCACGTCCGTTCTGCTGTTGACCGTTACTGTTGGGATGGTACGTGGGGTGGGCCGAGATGGCCAGCGTCGGCTTGGTGTTCTGTTTATTGCGTTTCTTCTTCTTCTTACTGTCAGCATTTTCCTCAGGACGGCCGGGTCCAACTACCCCGTTACTTGGCGGGGGTGCGATCCAATCCAGATCTTTCTTTAAATGACCGCGACCACATAAGCAACCGCACGCTTTGAATGCCAGATCATAACCTTTCTTGGTCCACAAATTTTGGTGGCGCTGCCTTTCAGACCAAGATCTGGCTCGACCGCAGGACTTGAGATACGTGAGAACTGTCTGTTCCCAGGCTTCAAAACATTCCCTATGCATGTACTGACCAACAGAGCAATGATCGTTGTTGCAAGTCACTTTGACCACATCACGGAGGTCATCTAAGTGAATGAGAGGATCAACACAGCCATTGTTGACAGAGGCATTATTGGACGCCCGTAAACAGTCACCCGTGGGGACGCAACAGCGTGTCACGTTAGCGTCATGGTTCTCTATGGTCTCCGGATCGATACCGAGACCTTGAACTTCAGCGCCACCGCCTGTAGCGTGCCCATGACCGTGATGGTTGTTATTACGCCGAGGTGCCATTCTCGACCGCTACTACAGCGAGTGGCCGTTATTAAAGCAAGCGTCTAAACCACTAACAGCTTCCTCACTAAGCTCATCTATTAAATACAATACAATTTTAAAACATGTCCCACTCTGTCAAGTTTCCTTTATGATATGCCAGATATTTTTAAAGGAGACAGTCTTCGGCCTCTTCTCCCCCTTCTCGTGTTACTATGATCATTCAACCACTTCAAAATCTCCTTATAACTCATTCACAAAGTGTCTAATGGCTCAAAAACTGATTGAACGCTCAGTCAGATCAGCAATACCGGTTAACCAACAACAATGAAGGCAACCGGAATATTTCAAATTATTATGAAATGAAGCCTGCCAAAGCTACTACAGGTAAGGTAATGTTATGTAATATCACTTTCGTTGAATCTGTCTTGTCAACACTGACGTTAAAAACAATGTCATAAACCGCCTGTGTCTTTGTTTACGGCGAGCGACACTCCCTCTTTATCTTCTTCAATGTTTTAGAATGACGCTATGATATGCTTTTAGCAACAGAGTGCTGGATATTTTGGATATAAAAGCGAAATTCCAAAACAAAGGTTATCAGTAAAAGTACATACCATGCTCTTCCTTTCGCATCCACAACACGACTACAACGAAAGAGCGGCAGGACGCGCTTTCGGCGTTCAAGGAGGGAGGGGTCAGCCTAGTTCCATGTTTGGCCGCGTAGGTAGCGCTCGTGCAGCAGCAGAGGCCTGCGCCTTTCTCGACATCTGATTGGTTAATGCAGGAGGTGGGGGACTACTCCATAACAAAACATGTGTCACGTGCGTAACCTAGAAAATTACTGGCAACGAAATTTTCCCTTTCAATATACTGTACGTACGTTGGTTGTATTTCCCTCTCCTTGGGTCGGCTTGACGTAACATGGGGACGATGTCATTGTCTTGTGAGATTTGGCAGGGCCCTAAAATACATTTCCTTGCTGCTGGACTTGTGTAATCATCACAACTTGTGTGTGACAGCTGCCCTTCAAGGTCAAAACTACAAAACATCCTTTACGACGCATAAGCTTGTTATTGATCGGCACATTCTTTTTATCCTGAATAACTTACGACTGAGGAAGCCAAATGTAGGGGAGTAGATACACGACTAACTGCACTTACAGGGCCTCGTGTTCAAACCTAGGGTGGGAGAACTCTTCGTGCTTCTGTTTAACAATAAACAATGTTGCCGAGCAACTCTGATCAGAAGCCATATGACTGTATATCAGTATATAATTATTTTCTAGAAAGGAGACGTGTTTAAAACAGCTATTGGAACGCTGTTCATCGATCACGTTCGTATTATTACAGAACCGGTCGTGGAAGCTACGCGCTAAGGCCATGGAGCCAGGCTGCTCTGGGTTTAGTAGACAAATGAGTTCGAACCCAACCGTTGGTCGTCCTTGAAATGTTCGGCCACGGTGACAGAGAGTGCTGGCTTCGGGAGAGCATGGGTTCGAATCCCACCTCGGCCGTCCTGAAAATGATTTTCGTGGTTTCCCATTTTCACCACAAGGCAAATACCGAGATGGTTCCTTTCAATAGGTCCACGACCGATATCCGTCTAAAATCCCTTCTCTTACCCGTCCTGAAAAGAAAATGCATCGCCATTTGGCATTGAAAAATAAATATTATAAATGTTCTGTGGTTTCACATTTTTAGCTCCAGGCAAATATCGGCCGCGGCCGCTTCCTTCCAACTCCTTGTCCACAAGGCTGGCGTCAGGAAGGGCATCCATCCGTAAAAACCATCCGCCTATAGAAATTAATCGCACCTCGTCCACGGATGGAAATACTGTAGTAAAGGGTAGTACTGGCTAGAGTCGCCTCCGTAGCGTAGCGGTCAGCATGGTTAGCTGCCGCCCCGGAGGTCCTGGGTTCGATTCCCGTCTCTGCCACGAAATTTGAAAAGTGGTATGAGGACTGGAACGGGGTCTACTCAGCTTCGGGTGGCCAAAATGAGTAGAGGGGGTTCGAATCCCACCTCAGCCATCCTCGAAATGGTTTTCCGTGGTTTCCCACTTCGTCTTCGGGCAAATGCCGGGATGGTCCCTACTGTAAGGCCACGGCCGCCTCCTTCCAATTTTCCTTGCCTAACCGTCCCACTCCATTTATCAGGCCCCCTGTTCGCTTTGCAGGTGAGGCCGCCTGGGCGTAGTATTGGTCACACACCCCAGTTGTATCTCTGACTCAGAGTCTCAAGCTCCAGGACACTGCCCTCAGTGGCGGTAGAGGTCGGATCCCTCGCTTAGTTCGTGGGAAAAGCCAACCCTGGAGGGTAAAACGATAGCAAAAAAAAAGTACTGGCTAGTGACGCAGTAGGAACTTGCTCGCCTGCTATGCCCAAGGTTGCGGGTTTGAATCTCGGAGCACACGGTTGGCATTTGACGGTGCTTAAGGGTGCTCGTACACCTCGTGTGGGGGTTTTCGCACACAGTTAACAATTAAATCATAGCTTCACTAATATGTAACATAGAATTTAAAAAAATACAAACTTATAGTTAATACATAAGACTTTTATTTCATATATAAAGGCGAACTGTATATTTTTGATTTTTTAAACTTCATGATTCACAAAAAAACACGATTTAACAAGAAATACCAGTCTAAATGGAATTATTTTTCCCAGTAAAGAAAACATGAATACGGAGGATGAACATCATTAATGAAATTATATACAGAATAATTGAGATATATCCTACTTGGAAAATTTAAAAAAAACTATTTTTCAAAGACAAATTAAATATAAAAAAACATACCATTGACAATATAAGATTAATGGTGCTTCAACGTCGGCATTCAAGTGTTATAAGAATAAAAGATAATTCCATTCAGACTGGTATTTCGTGTTTTTTTGTGTTTCATGACGTTTAAAAAATCACAAATATTGTTCTATCAATAAATCACGCAATACTTTATATACTCTTCGCCTTTATATATGAAATAAAAGCCCTAAGTATTTGCTATAAGTTTTCATAATTGTATGTTACATATTAGTGAAGCTATGATTTAATTCGTAACTGTGTGGAAATCTCCCACCTAACCCCTTAAAAGCAAGAGGTCCATGCCAGTAGAATTAGTGGCACATTAATGATTCCTTTCAGGAAACGTTCCGGCACGTCAGCGCCTGTAAGTGCTGCAGTAGTTAAAAGGTACGTAAAACGCATCTCATTACTATTATCATTTTTATTATTATTATTATTATTATTAAGCTTTCGCCGAAGATCCCTACAGTGGCTCACGACTTTGGGGACATGTCATCGAGCCCCAGCTGATCCTGGCAAAGCTTCCACTCGAATGTGCAGGACTCCACTTCTCCATTGAGGGGCGTGTTAGCTTAGCGGACAAGGTGCCTGCTGCTCACCAAGGCAGACCGGGTTCGATTACTAGTTAATGCATTTCTGATACTCAGATTCCTCGTTAAAGGTCCTCTGGATCGTGATAGTGGGATTAAAGGTCAAGTACATAATGATACCGTATGACCTCGGGTGGCGAGTGCAAGCTTTGTTATTTGCGCCCAGAGGGCAGCTTGCATGTCGAATTTTTTTTAGTTCCTTGGAACGCTATGAAAGTCAAGGAGGTTAGATATCTAAGCTCTTTGACACTATAGCGTTTTCTAGCAGAAAAGGAGAAACTCTTTAGTGTTGACGGAAAATCACGAGATTAATTTTGCCATTATGAACACGGTCTGCTGAATAAATGGGTTCTTTAACATGCCAACAACTTATGACATGCGCACCGTGATTTTTGTTGCCTTTCAAAAATCGCTTACCGCGGCCTGGAGCGAACCTGCAAGCTTGGGTTTGGTAGTCCGACACGATAACCACTCACCCACCGTGGCAAGCGAAGGTCAAGTAAAACAACCAAGCAGTAAGAGTGACATCCAATGTGGCGAAGAGCGTGGGTTCGAACCTCAACACGGAGGTTAGCGTTAGAGAGGGCTTAATTAATTAATTACTTGATTTATGTATGTAAAGTAAGTGCTATTTATTTATTTATTTATTTATTTATTTATTTATTATTCATGTCTTGGTTGTATGGCCTTCTCTTGCACAGAACCAAGATTCATACAACACATTATGTACTTAACAATTAAATAATACTCGCCGCTAGATGGGAAGCACTTAGAAAAGCAAAATAACCAGTGATGGACGAAGTAAAGAGGATATAACAAGTAGGTTAGCTCAGGCAAGGACAGTATTTCTACAGAAAAGGAATTTGTTGACATCGAATATAGATATAGGTATCAGGAAGTCATTTTTGAAAGCCTTTGTCTCACTGCCGGCTTTAAAGCAACCAGGAGTGTTGCGATCCAGCCGGCAGTGCTTTGTCTGGAGCGTGGTGCTCTATGGAAGTGAAACTAGGACTATTGGAGCAGCAGAAAATAGGAGAATTGAAGCGTTTGAAATGTGGTGTTACAGGAGAATGATGAAGATCAGATGGGTAGATAGGGAGACAAATGAAGAGGTATTAAGACGAGTGGGAGAGGAGAGATGTTTTTGGCGACTGATAATGAAGAGAAGAAATAGGTTGGTAGGACACATAAGTTACTAAGGCACCCACGAATTGCCTCGGATGTAGGGTGTGGTAGCTATGTAGTGATGAAACGATTAGCTCAGGACATGGAGGTATGGATAGCTGCATCAAAGCAGTCAAAAGAGTGAAGACTCATATAACAAACATATGGGGGCTTCATTCATTCTATCCCTGACCCGGTCGATCGACTGGACGCAGGCTGAGGATTTTCATTTTCACTCCAGCAATCCCTCTAGAATTTTGCTGAGTCTGTTGCGGAACAAATTATCGAGGTCATCAGCCCCTCTCAACTGCTTCCGACACAGCCGTCCGAGGTGTAAATTCCCGCCTACGAGCAGCGTAGCGATCAGTCAAATCACGTTCCTCGACTTCAATAAATCGCCTCAATTTGCCTGCAGTTTGAATCCTGGCGCTGACTGCGGCATTCTGAAAACGGGTTTTTTTTCCCACTCACACCTATCAAATGCCGAGATGGAAATTTTAGTTTACTAGTCCAATAACACAATGGATGCTTAATGGAAATTATGAGAAGGATTGCATTGGCAAAACAGGCATTTATGACTAAGAAAAACATTTTATCCAGCAAACATATGATAATAATAATGTTATTGGTTTTACGTCCCTTTTAACTACACTGGCTTTTAGAGACGCCAGGGTGCCGAAATTTTGCCCCGAAGGGGATCTTTAACGTGCCAGTAAATCTACTGACATGGCTCCCTCGCATTTGCGCACCCTCAAATGCCAGCTGACTGCGCCAGGTTTCGAACCTGCAACCTTGGGCTCAGCAAGCGAGAACGTTACCCCTGAGCCACGCAGCCAGACCAAACATATGAATATAGATGAAAGAAAATCCTTTGCAAAATCACTTGTATGGAGTACACTGCTCTATGGAAGTGAAAGTTGGACTCTGGGTAAATTGGAAAAGAATCGACTTGAAGCTGCTGAAATGTGGATAAGGCGGGAAATGACAAGAATGAGCTGGATGGAAGGAAAAACCAAACTGGAAGTCTTAAGGGAAGTCAAAGAAGAGAGAAGATTAATGAAGGAAATGGGCAAGAGAAAAATAAAATTTATTGGACATGTCATCAGACACAACACTTTCATCGTTAGCATTCTTGAACGGAAAATGCTGGGAAAGAAAGGAAGAAGTATTTGGAAGACATCAAGAATAGAAATGGATGTGACAATTACATGGAACTGAAACGAACCGCCAACAACAGAAGAATGTGGTTCCGACAATGCATTAGCCTTTAGAATATGAACGAATGAATCCAACATCCGCATATTTCCAGGGTTTATATCTCACTTCATTGCTGTTTCTTCCTCCCATGGACAAGGGCTCGATTTATACAGTATTTCCAGGCAGAGCTGCGAATCGAATCCAGAGCCTCTGGATCTGGCAGCAACACAAGGCGGCGTTCTGGTAATCAGTGAATCATGTAAACAACGTTAGTAATTTGACAGCTTAAGTGTGGACCACTTGAATTCCCTTGCTGGTGATGTTAACTATTAAACCACATTACCACTATTCTAACATGAGGGGCAGATGACCTTGTAGTTCCACCCCTTAAACAAACAATAACTAACAAACTAATCTAACATGGCCATTCAAGCATATCTCCTGAGCAAGTTGGTGAAATCCAATTTGTAGTTTATCGACCGATACATGATGCTGTTTCAAACTAATTTTAGCCGGAGGGCAGTAAAAAAATAGCGATTGTTAATGTCTGTTTAATAACATATCATTTATTATATGTTCAGTACCTGCACACATGATTGTTGATTCCCCTGATACTCACCTGACGTATGGTAAAACGATCGTAAATAGCAGCGTTTGTTCATTACTAAATATATTTTTACTGACAAACAAGCATTGTACCTTTCGAGCCATCAAACTGGTTGACCCCCTAGGGGTTCACAACCAGTGAGACAAGGTTTGGCTACCACAGGCGCGGATTCAAGGGGGGGGGGGGGGGGGGTCACGGGGGTCATGACCCCCCCCAAACGGAGACCAACTTTTTTTGCAAACTCAAAAAACGAAAACACAATTACCAGACAAATAAAACTTAACGAATTTTAACTGAAAAACAGTTGTTTTTTTTTTCATTTTATTCAATACTGAATTATCTTTATTGGAATTATTATGTTCTGTTACAACTGTACATATTTACAACTTCTAACCTCTTGTATAAAAACTATTAGTTATACAACAAAATCAACTCGTCTATTTTGTTTAGCAAACCTTGTGATTACCGAATCGATGTTTATAGTGATGTCACACCAGTTTCCTGGGGCTTTTTTCGCACCAAAATTTTTTGCCGACGTCCAAACTGCAAGCTTGGTTGGCAATTTAAGCTGTGACTTTCTCCCTTTGTCGGTACCAACTCGACTTGCCGAAACTGTTACGTACCTTGATCCTTTTCTCGAAGCTCGATGTAAAAGTCGCAAAACACGCCATTGCAATTTGTACGAATATTTTTGGTGCGC
Organism: Meconema thalassinum; assembly: GCA_946902985.2. Taxonomy (NCBI): domain Eukaryota; kingdom Metazoa; phylum Arthropoda; class Insecta; order Orthoptera; family Tettigoniidae; genus Meconema; species Meconema thalassinum. Next base: position 282,059,406 of record OX336396.1, read on the forward strand.
TAAACGCATCAAATTTCTATCCATGAAGCTTGCAAAAAAATTGGTCTGGTTTTGTACGTTTGGTTATTTTGTGATTGCGTTTTTAGTGATACCATTTTTCTTAACAATTTCGATTCTCTGACCTCCCCCTCCACCGCCCCCCCCCCCCCCAAGCCAAACTCTAGATCGATTCTCTGACCCCCCCCAAAACCAAACTCTAGATCCGCGCCTGGGCTACCATGGGGTCCTTGTGACGGACTCCTCGTTTCATAATTCATGTCGACCACTCTTGGTCTTCTCTTGTTCTCTGCCAAACTTGACAATATTAAGGCATCTGAGGCCTAACTCTCACGGCCTTTCAGTTTTATTTCCATCCGACTGGTTGAGTGGCTCAGCGGTAACGTTCTCGCCTGCTACATCCAATGTTGCAGGATCAAATCTTGGTGCAGTCAGTTGGCATTTGAGAGTGCGCAAATGGGACTCGGTTTAGTAGATTTACTGGTATGTTAAAGATCCCCTTCGGAGCTAAATTCAGGCACCCCGGCGTTTCTAAAACCCTCAATAGTTAAGGAAAGAAGGAAACTTGTAGTCTTACGTGACTGTTAATCTCGCGATCATGAGCCACGGGACCTCCTTTTTACGTGGAATCCGAACCACAGGACATGGCATTTCACTTTAAAAAATGTCACTTGCATTGACCGGGAATCGAACACGATCCGCCGTGGTGAGAGGACAACAGCTTGACCGCTGCGGCACGATTAGTTAAAAGGGACGTAAAACCAATAACAATTTTTTTAATACATCGAGTTGAGCCTCTATGGATTGCGTGGTAACAACCAACTTCACTTTTGTGTCTAGGTCTTGTTCTTATTCCGGCTTTGACTTCCTGCCAGTATCTTCTGACCCCAGCGACGAGTTTATGTTCTTCGGACAAACGTCCTCTCCGTCTTCCGGAAGTTGATACCATTTTAAAATCTTGGTAGTTGTTCATCAATCTTCTAAATGTGTTCCTGTCAGGGATTTCTCGGTCTCGAATACCAATTTGCCTGAGACCTTTTTCGCATTCCTCGAACCATAACGGCCTTGTTGCCTTAGACTAAGTGAAACTCCATATTCTTTTCGTTAATCGATCAACAGTCATTATTATTCCGCATTTTGTCCACCTTGTGTCGCAGTGGCTAGCATTCTTAGCTATCATCCCTGAAGTTCGGGTTTGATTCCTGGCTATGCCAAGAAATAAACACAATAAATGTACGAACAATTGACAAAATACAGTTCATAAAAATACTGAAAAAAATCGTCTAATAAAAAGAGCAAGGAAAGGACAATTTCTAGGACCACGTAAAAGTGCTGACGGGTCATGGAAGAAAAGGAAGAACGAGGACTTATACTGGCACACTGAAAACATCACGGTCTCAATGCGAAAACGACGGCTGAAATTCGTTGGACTTCGGATGAGAATGGATGAGAACCCTTTGACGAAGAAAGTCTTCGAGTACATTGCAAGACTGAAGGCTACAACGAAATGGGTAGAGGAAGTCAAGAAAGACGCGGTTGAAATTGGAATTACTGCCGCCGTGATCCACAACAGGAAGATGTTTCGAAGTCGCATTGACAGTGTTAAGATATTTAAGGAGAATTCACCAAAATGCAGGCTTAAATTAGTAATTTCTACGGAGCAGTGGAGGATTCGAAGTGAAGGAATGAAGAGGTTGCGGGAGAAAAATAAGAGATTGACCAGAAAGCTTTAGATCCATAGTTGGCCAAATTCGAAAAAAAGAGCAATAATAAATTCAACAAAGTACTTTAAAAATTATTGGGTGTGTGCAACTACGATGCGCGACGATATTTGAGCGTGACAACGTATTCTCGGACTGATTTGTTTAAACTGTCGCTCTTGCGAAATTTCAGCTTCGTATATATATATATATATATTTCTTCTCCAGAGGAAGACTGCATTGATGCGGGATTTATTTCTTTGATAGCAACTAGTGCAGACGGACTCAGTTATTATGTCACCGAGGATGAGAGTTATGCTTGAGAACGCGTTCTCAGGAAGTCCTCAAGGCACGGAACGGAAAGATCACAGGCGAAATGAAGAAAAGCCGAGTTGCATTTCTAGAGAAACTCCAAACACAACCACTCTTCTCTGAAGTTTTAACTCAACGCGATTCGACAGTTACCTGCTGGCTGTATCTGGGGTAATATGATAGCCCGCTAGCTAGGCTGTAACTGGGGTGATAGAATCGCCCCTAGCCAGCTCGTAAACTGTCGCCTCAGTATTTGAATGGAGATTGTTGGAAGAAATGAAAACGTAAAAACACCTATAGTGGGTGATGTATTGAAGACAGAGATATGCTCTCCCGGACATTTTGTAGAACTTTTCATGCTAAACAATTCTTACACTCAAAGTATGTAGATTTTTTTAACGGTTTGCCCAGCGGTAAGCTGAAAAAGCGCACTGACGCCATTTGTTTTTTTCCTTCAACTTTTTCACTGAAATCGTTACTACTCGGCTTCCTTCGATCATAAATAAATTATTTTCTACAGAAATCGTCCTCTAGATATCCTTTACAGAATTTGGAAAACTGCATCAAAATCCATCCAGAGGTTCACCCGTGACATCCAAAAATGACAGTAACGACACTCGAGCGCAGCAACAGAAGAGAGAGAGAGAGCGCGTTGCAGCAGAAGAGAGATAAACGATATCATCACCTCTCACTGTAACACTTTTTCACGAACGTCACCGTATTCCATTTTTTTTATATTCTCACGTCAAAAATGTACGAAAACCGGTAAGTTTAACATGGAGACTATCAGCACCTCCAGTGGTTTGGGCCAACACGAGTTGCACTGTAAAAACCAGTAAATGTTCGAGTTAAAGTATTAAGTGCCAGGGATATAATTTAAGCTTCGAGATATCGAAAAAAAAGTACGAGGTACAGAAATTCGACATAAAGAGAAAAATATACATGTAAATTATATAGTGAGGTCCTTCTCTATAGAACGGAACATTGCAGGCGTCGTGTGGTGGCAGGCAACTGTGTGTAGTCACCTGTCGAGCAAGGTACTAGTTACCCGTTTTAATGTATTTAGTAATCATTACTTACATGAATTTCAGAGTAGTTGCTGGAACTGCTGACCTTCATTTTCTAAACACACATTGCACCAACGTAGGAAGTTTTGGTACACTCGCTGTAATTCATTCTCACTGATATTTCGTATCAGTGCAGTAATTTCGTTCTCGAGAGCCTCCCGAGTACGCGGATAGTTTCTGTTCGCCTTTTGTTTGAGATTCCCTCACAAGTAAAAATCGCACAGCGCTGATACTTACGAAGACATTTACTGCAAGACTTCTTCTTGGAAGATAAGTTTCCACTAGGAAAATTCGATGTTTTGTTCTCTACCTAACCATGCTCACGGGATACGAAATAGGCTACAGTACTTCGCTACAAGTCTTAATCATCCAAACGAAGGTATCTTGCCAGCTCCGTATGTAAAAAATGCTATGTCAGCATTCGGCTTCCCGATCTGGTGTTATGCACAGGTAAATGCTAGTCACCTGGCACTGACTCAACGCACTCCATCCGTCACTCGGCCTCAGCGAAGTTCCGTTCTGTAAAGAAGGACCTCTAGTTACCTTGACTAGCATCTACCGTTACACAAAAGTGAGTTGGGAATCACCGCATTCGGTCATAGCTTGATTACATTACCAGCTGGCAAGTTTCCTTAGTTCAGAGAGTTAAGGCTCGTGGTGAAGTACTGTAGCCTGTCTCGTGTCCCGCGAACATGGTTAGGTATAGAACAAAACATCGAATTTTCCTAGTGAGAAAACTTATCTCCTGAAGAAGAAGTCTTCCAGTGAATGTGTTCGTAAGCTTCAGCGCAGTACAATTTTTACTTGTGGGGGAACCTCAAACAAAAGTTATACAGAAACAATCCGCGTACTCGGGAGGCTCTCGAGAAGGAAATAATTGCACTGATACGAAATCTCAGTGAGGATGAATTACAGCGATTGTTCCGAAACTACCAACGTCGGTGCAATGTGTGTTTAGAAAATGATGGACAGCATTTCCAGCAACTACTCTGAAATTCATGTAGGACTAAGTAATGAAAATGAAAATCCACAGCCTGCTTCCAGTCTCCGACCGGGTCAGGAATCGAATGAATGAAGCCCCTATCTAGCGGCGAGGATATGAACTGTGCCGGCCGCCGAGGCCTGACGCACTCCCCTGGGCCAATGATTAAATGATTGACAGATGAAATGAAATGATAGTGGAGAGAGTTGCTGGAATGAAATTGTGACAGGTAAAACCGGAGTACCCGGAGAAAAACCTGTCTGCCTCCGTTTTGTCCAGCAAAGATCTCATATAGAGTGACCGGGATTTGAACCACGGACCCAGCGGTGAGAGGCCGGCGTGGTGCCGCCTAAGCCACGGAGGCTCCCGCCTAAGTAATGATTATTATTAAATACATTAAATAGTCTAAATGTGTTAAACTAGTTGGGCGCTACGCTGCTGCTAGCGACAGTGCCTTGCTCGACAGGTGACTAGACACTGTACGTTGCCTATTTAAACTGTACCTCCCCCTTAACAGATTTAACACACAAACCAAACACATGGGGCTGAGTGATGGCCCTTCAATGAAAGCACATTAAAAATACTCTTATTCGAAGTTCATACTTGCTGTTAGAGAACCGACTTTCAAAGTCGCATAGACTCGATCGATCTTGGCCTCCGGATGGTTGCTGTGTTTGCGCACATGTATGCGATTTGCCAACAATTTCCTGTCGCAGGTGAGAGGGAATGGAATCTCACTTCCTGGAAACCTCTCACGGTCTTGTTGAATTATCGACAGCTTGATTCCGAGAATTCTACCGAGAACTGTAATCTCGACAAACAGATGGAATCGCCGCTTACTGATGTGCAAGGTAAATACAGTACCGTACTGATAGTTAAATAAGGTAAAGACGGCAGATATAATGAACATTTTAACGTGGATAGGGTTGGAGCTCTATCAATGTCTTGTCAGTCACCATGCCACCAACACGTAAGAGGCGTTTGGTTAATACACAAAATATTCAAAGGTTTTTCTTTCTTTCTTTCTTTCTTTCTTTCTTTCATTCATTCTTTCTTTCTTTCTTTCTTTCTTTCTTCGGCTTTTCCCAATTAATTGGGGTCACCGGAGACCGGTTCTGGCTGGGGATTTAATCTTTTAAGCTCGTGTGTCGGAGACTTCCCACATTAAGACATGGTTTGTTGACACCGAGAATAATGTGTTTTAACGGAAGCTGGCAATTCTCGAATAACATCACCATCGAGTTAAGAAAATGCATGGTCTTCTGAACATAATTCTGAGCGTGCTTTGGGCAGGCAATTCGCGATACGTATATCAGGCACTGTGTTTACAGGTGGAAAGCGCAAACATGGCCTCACGTATATCGACACTAACGCCATTGTGAATGATTTGTGCTGGAATTAATATGATTGTCTTTCGGAACTTGATTCAGGAAGTAAATATCTAGGTATTTCATAATTATCCAGTGAATTTGAAGTTCAATAAAGCTCCAATACATCAGATGGTGGCAGCTCTAATTGGGTAACCTACAAGCTTACCCAATCTGATTTTATAAAATTCCCGCATAATTTTGACTGGGTTTCCAACCACCATCCGTTTAGTCTCTTTCAACACTGATAATTTTCAAGAACGAAATATTGAGAGAAAAATTGGATGGGACACATCAGTTACGACAAGAACTGATAGCGAGCAAAAGGAGGTCATACATTTCTAGAAAAGTAAATATTAATAGACTTATGTGGCCAAATAAACAAATTCGAGTGCTAAGAATTTTCAGATGAAAATTCCACCCCACTGACACCGGGATTTGAACCCCGGCCGTCCGGGTGAAAGACTTAGCAGCTAAGCCACTGCGCCATCACGCTCCCCACAAAATATTCAAAGGTGAAATAATATAATTAAAAAGTGGAAACTAATAAATAAGTAAGACCCGGAAGTTCAAGCACTACTAAATAAATAAATATGCATGCAAAAATGCACTAATTTTTGGTCAAATTTGCATCACGTTTCAAAAAATATGCACTATGAAATTACTACGGCAATTACGATCACTCTGCATTCTTTAGCGTTTCTATTTTGAATATAAAAAATATAGAAAATATTTCTTATTATCAAAGGGAACCGTCAAACCAAAATTCGCTGGCTATTAGATACACAAATGGACATTACTGTAGTCGATTTTGATCCAATCTCTACAATAAGGACTACATACCGACAATAGACCAACACCCACAAATTTGCACCCAAGAATCCATCCGAGAAAAGCTTGAAACTCCAAAACGCATGGACACAAGAAAGACGGCAGGCCCAGAGTGAAAGAATGAAGACATTTCGGGCGAATAACAAGTCAAAAAGATGAAGAATTCCAGTGCTACTTAATGGTTCCACGTGCTCCTTACGGGGCTGAACGAATATAATAATAATAATAATAACAATAAAGAAAATATGAACAGACGGATATATAACTGTACCTTTTTTTAATAACTCAACTAAAATTCAGTTCTAAATAGTAGGAAATGTTATAAGCCTATTTTCAATTTTGAAAAAATAGGCTTATGAGATCACCTTTTGTCCGTGTGTGTGTGCGTGTGTGTGTGTGTGTGTGTGTGTGTGAGGTGTGAGTGTCCCCCCCCCCCCCCCTAATAAAATCTAAACGGCTGGAGCGATTTCAATGAAACTCGGTAAGTTCATAGCGCTATTCCCGGCGACCTCGACCGTGCCCTTCAAATTTTGTCACGTCTCACTAATCCAACATGGCGGCTGTGCGAAATATTTCACTAGCATTCAATATCTCCGAAACTATTACCGATATCGCCCTGAAATTGTGTACCGTGATAAAGGGCACTACTGGAAGTTCACCTATGAGACTTTCAAAAACTTGGTGACTACAAAACCAACATGGCGGCCAAGCGAATTTGAGACTTTTAAATAGACTTTTCTCGCGATTTAACTATCCAAACGTAATGAAACTTGCTACAGCAATTGTTTATACACATTGTAATGCACTGGAGTCTAATTTAGTTCAATTGTTTACATAACCTCAAAATGACGGCTGTGTGAAATATTTCACTGACATTCTATATCTCCGAAACTATTACAGATATCACCCTGCAATTTTGTACGGTGATAAAGGGTACTGATACAAGTTTACCTATGTATATTTCATAAACCTCTAAAGTACAAAACGAACATGGCGACCAAGCGAATTTGAAATATTTTAATAGTCTTTTCTCGTGATTTTACTCTCTGAGCGCCGTGAAATGTGGTACAGTAAATGATTTTGCAGTTTTTACTGCACTGCCATCTAATTTAATTCAATTGTTTACATAACCTCAAGATGGCGGCTGTGCGAAATTTTAAAATTAGTTTTTATTTCTTGTGTCGTAATCATGCGATCGAAGTGAAAGTTTGAATAATGAACCTAGGCAATAATTGTCCTTGAATGGTACATAACTCTATGGCCTATACATATAACAATCCTAAATGGCGAGCTTCCGAAATATTTAGACGGTTCTCAATATCTATGAATCTTTTACAGCAACAAAACTGAATTTTTTAATGTTTATAGAGACTATGAACATATGTTCACCTATAGGACTTTCAGTAACCTGGTGAGCACAAATCCAACATGGCGGCGACGCGAAGTATAAATATTTAAATGGACGCTTCTCGCGAATTAACTATCCGAGTGCCGTGAAACGTTGCACGTTAAATGCTTATACAAATGTTGATCCACTGGCATCTAATTTATTTCAATTGTTTGCATAATCACAAGATGGCTGCTGTGCGTAATTCTAAAATCTCGTTTTTACTTCTTGTGTTCTAATCATGCGATTGAAGTTTGTGTACCACACGTACACAATAATCTTAATGTAATAGTACAAAAATAAAAATCCAACCTGGCGACCATCTGAAATATTTAGACGGTTCTCAATATCTACGAATCTGTTACAGCAATTAAACTGAAATTTTGAATGTAGATATAGGCAATTAACATGAGCAGGATATATGAAAATAGGCTGTATAGTTCTTCACGGAACTACTTGTTTTTTTAGAACTTCAAGTGGTATTGATCATCAATAATTATTTTATTGTTTTAATTTCTAAGTATAACTGATATACAATTTTGATTTCTTTATTGAAAATAATTTTACAATACTTACATAGTGAATGCTGAATAAGAATAATTGATATCAACTTGCAAAAGGATTGAAACGTATTAGGTATTAAAACAATTTCAGTATTATTCTGTGTTGGACTCTCGGAGTCCGAATCGAAATATACGGCTTTAAGAACATGAAGTAACAAAAAGCGCTTCAAAACAACAGGAAATTAGAATATACGCCCTTCTCAAGCAGAGATATGCACTTAAGGGGAGACCCTACTTAGTTTTAAGGCAAAATATTCCGAAAATCAAAATTGAGATTCTTGCCCTAAAAGTTACTTTTACACAAAATTAGCCTTTTCTCAAAAAACTTTGTTTTTTAGAATTCAAAATGTTGTAAGTGCAACAGTTTATGCCTGATTGTCTTCAAGCTTAGCATGCCTACAGCAGGCTGTTCCAGCCGAGCTGCTCGCCAGTGTGCAGTGGTGTACTCGCCACCTTGCGTGAGTAAACCTGCAACATGTAATACAGCGCTGCTGTGGGGGCTGCCATCACTGCGTGGTCGATACATGAAGACTGGCAGGAAGCGCCATGGACTTGTGTTATGACCTTCGCCCAGTGACGTATTGGCTATCATCTCCAGTCCCTCTCCAACCGTGCTCCGAGCATCACTGCTGAGTTATCGCGTGTACGCATAATCCAACTCGTGGATTTCGAACAGCCTGGCCTACAGTACCCTGAGAGATGCATAAAAGTTGGTATCCATTTCGAAAAATAATTATACATGACGAAGATATGTTGAATCAAATACGGAAATTTGAGAGTTTCTAAAAATAAACGGTAAGGGTGAGAGAAAAACATACTTAAATAATATGAATAATTCAAATTTTCAAATAATAATACCAATTATTATTCACATAGACCTAATAACTATCACAACCAAGTTTCAAATTAAAAATTCTAAATCTGGTAAGCTAGGGAAGTTTTGAAATCATGCAAATTATTTTCTTAAGATGTGTTATAAATCTGAAATCGTATTACCAAATTGTTCCAAATTAGAGAATAATCTTAATTTTGCTAGCATACATTAACATGCAAAATATGATGAATATCAGATGAAAATACAGGACTTACAAAACTCAGTATGGTCTCGCCTTACACTTGCAAAGGAGAAAAAATGATGCATTGTGCCAAAATAACCAAAATAGGCATAAATATGCAAAAAATATGATTTCGCAAGAACCTCCGGGCCTTAGTAGTAAGATTCAGAGACGAACCTGGAACGAGTCGGTAACAAGATGAAGACTTTGTAATTATTGAACGATCAACTAACCTACTACAAATTAAATTACTTCAAAGAAATCGTCCGAGGAGAGCTTGACACGAGAACGGATGCTACAGGACTCAGTTTCTAAAACCAGATAAATTGACATAATTTTATTCCACTTAGTACAGTGTGTGTTTTGTGTATTCGCCACATCGAGATATTACAATACAATTGAATCGGTCGGATCTGAAAAGCACTAAGTCAAAAATAATCATGTTTTAAAGAATTAGTAGATTATTCTGAAGTATTTACCCAAGGGCCTTGAAACGGCATAGGAAAGAATTAAGCCAGCTTTCTGTTTAAGCTACACACAAAACATATTTATCTTACCGGCAGGAGTAAAAGCACGGAAGCTCACTGGCAGGGCAAAATCCATCACAAAGCACTGCTACGTGTAGAGCGATCAGAGGAGAAAAGCAATAAGTCCATTACTTGCTGCCTTCAGCGCCATATTCCATACTTAACATTGGCCAAACTGCAAGATTCCCGCGTGTTACAGTGCTATTGTAAATTACATTTGTACAGGGTTTAGGTGGTTTTCATCTTACAAGTACATCTTAAAATAAAATATCATGTGAAATATTCATTCTGGATGGCTTTATGACGCACCAAACTGACCACGGAGCTGAAAGGGAAAATTGATCAGAAAAATATGTTTATTAAATTAAAATTGATATTCCGCTAACACGAAGCCTCCTTGGCTTAGGCGGCAGCACGCCGGCCTCTCACCGCTGGATCCGTGGTTCAAATCCCGGTCACTCCATGTGAGATCTGTGCTGGACAAAACGGAGGCAGACAGGTTTTTCTCCGGGTACTCCGGTTTTCCCTGTCAAAATTTCATTCCAGCAACACTCTCCACTATCATTTCATTTCATCTGTCATTCATTTAATCATTGCCCCAGAGGAGTGCGTCAGGCCTCGGCAGCCGGCACAGTTCATATCCTCGCCGCTAGATAGGGGCTTCATTCATTCGATTCCTGACCCGGTCGGAGACTGGAAGCAGGCTGTGGATTTTCATTCCGCTAACACAAATATACCCTGAATAGTTGCTTCACAACACAGATAACTAATATGGTGTGTTTGTTAAGTTCTGTTCTGTCAATGACGTATTATCTGTTTAAAACTCAGGTTTGTGCCGTGTCTTGTGTGGGGTTTCGCCTAGGACACCAAGCTGGCTCATCGGCGGGCTCTTGGTGTCCCGCCCGAACCCCCACAGGAGTGACGAACTGCGCGCCGCCTTCCTTTATATTAGGTGCAACTGCACCACTTGACTGCGAGAACTAAAAGCTCAAGCAGCCTTAACCTCCCTATGAAGGCTTCCTGCGGGGGTCCGGGCGGGCACACCAAGAGCCCGCCAATGAGCCAGCTTGGTGTCCTAGGCGAAACCCCACACAAGACACGGCACAAACCTAGAAGAATTGCTGAGTTTTAATTCACTGGCCGTGAAAGCCAATATACCATCTATTATCTGTTTCCTAAAAAGTAGTGTAAACTGACTTAATGCTCCGACCGATTTAATTAGGCCACTAATATAAATATTAACGATTGATGTAGAAAATAAATACCAAAATAGTGTAGACATCATTCCTAAAGTTATTCACAATAATAACACAATTGATCACAGGCAACTTACTTAATCTTATTACTGAAAAAAGCTTACAGACTTACTTGGAACAGATATAATAAAATATCAATATCCAGAAATGCAAAATTACGCCATTAAACACTGTAGGTTGGTTGGTTCCTCAGATTAGGGGCTGCGACAACGCGGTCATATAGCCCCGTGTACTTTGGGTGTGTGTAGAATCTGTCTGATAACCGGTGCTCATTGTGATGGCTGTATTAGTGTGTGTTATCCGTTTTAATTCAAGTAAGGACTGTAGACAATAATTTCAAGTAGTTCCTACTTTGGTTACCAAAAGCTACCGTCCACGACAACTAGCTTGCGGATTTGGCTACTAGAAGCCATCGCAGTCAGCACATGGTGGCGCACGTTGGAACTAATAGAGCGTTATCAATTCTAACCTGTTAATTTTGGCTTCACACAAGTGTAGTTAGTGGAAGGTTCTTTTTCATGCCATAAATCTATGGCATGGGACCGCCGGCTTTACTTCCCCTCCGAAGGAAGGCACACTGAGGGATCATTAACGCACTCAAGAAAATCCGACGACTTCGGCCGGGTTTGAACCCGCGACCTTGGGCATAGAAGCTCAGCATGCTACCGACTACGTCACCGAAGCCGCCTACAACACTGTGATCAAGCCTGAAGCACGATAGGCTTCTGAAACGCTGATTATTGGGGACAGATAATTAATTAAAGATTTGGAAAAGCAAGTAAGGAAAATCCTAAGAAAAATGTTTGGACCAGTCTGTACAGGGGGAATCTGGATGAAAGGAAAATCCCAAGACTTATACCAGCACTCGGAGAAAATCTCAGACACATTTAGGAAAAGACGACTGAAATTTTACGGGCATATCCTCAGGATGGGCAATCAGAGACTGACCAAAATGATTCTTAACCTTGCCCTGTCAATGAAAGTAAAAAACACCTGGCTGCTTGAAGTTGGAAAAGATCTTCAGAAAATAGGCATCACATAGCCTACTGTGTTGTTGCTTGAGTCTTCAGTTTTTTGACTGGAATGATGCAGCTGTCCATGTCTCCCTGTCCTGAGCTAATCGTTACCTCTACATAGCTACCACGCCCTACATCCGAGGCAATCTGTTTAACATACTCTAACCTTGGTCTACCCCTACAGTTCTTGTCCTCGACCCTTCCTTCCATAACTAAGCTTGCTATTCCTGGGTGTTTTAGTATGTGTCCTACCAACCTATCTCTTCTCTTCATTAGCAGTCGCCAGAAACATCTCTCCTCACCCACTCGTCTTAATACCTCTTCGTTTGTAACCCTATCTACCCACCTGATCTTCATCATTCTCCTGTAACACCACATTTCAAACGCTTCAATTCTCATCTTTTCTGCTGCACCAATAGTCCAGGTTTCACTTCTATAGAGCGCCACGCTCGAGACCAAAGTTCTCAAAAATGACTTCGTAATACCTAAATCTATATTCGATGTCAACAGATTCTTTTTTTTGTAGAAATGCTTTCCATGCCTGAGCCAACCTACTTTTTATATCCTCTTTGCTTCGTCCATCACTGGTTATTTTTCTTCCTAAGTAACATACGTCTCCTACTTCCTTCAGCTTTTATCTGCCAATTTGAACCCCATAGAAGTTTCTGATTGTTTTCGGCTGCATTCCAATATTTTTGTTTTACATTTATTAATTTTCATTATGAATTCTTTCCTCAAGACGGAGTACATACCATTCAAAAACTCATTCAAATCCTCAGGCGTGTCAGCCAAGATGACGATGTCATCACTCCCACTTTAAACTTTTCTCCTATTTCCTTCATTGCTCGTTCAATGTAAAGATTGAAAAGTATGGGTGATAAGTTGCAGCCTTGCCTTACACCTTTCTGAATACCAGCTTCTCTCTCATGTCCTTCGGTCTACTAGACAGAGCTAAGTTCAGAGTTCACCGCTTTGCAGACCATCACCAACAAAACCTGGTCAGAAGATCGCAGGAGAAGCCACAGCGAGAAGATGAAGAGATTTTGGGAGAAGAGAGAGGCAATGTCATCAGCTAAATAAGTTCAATCGCGCTCCTTAGTCGGGCATGACGAAGAAAGAAGAATAATAAAAATATTGCGTATGTGCAACTACGATGCGCGACGATAGAGCGTGACAACGTCTTCTCGGACTGATTTCTTTAAACTGTCGCTCTTGGGAAATTTCAGTTTCGTAAATATTTTAATTATGTATTTTGCGGAACGGAAAGTTTACAGGCGAAATGAAATAAAGCCGAGTTGCACTTCCAGGGAAACTCCAAACACAACCGCTCTTCTCTGTAGTTTTAACTCAACACGACTCGACAGTTTGCTGCGGGCTGTATCTGGGGTAATATGTTCGCCCGCTAGACTCACCCCTGGACAGCTCGTAAACTGTCGCCGCAGTATTTGAATGGAGATTGTAAACGTAAAAGCAGTTATAGTATTGCGGAATTCTTCGTAGAACTTTTCATGCTGAACAATTCTTACACTCATAGTATATAGATATTTTTAACGGTTTGCCTAGCGTAAGCTTAAGAAGCGCACGGACGCCATGTGCTTTTTTCGACTTTTTCACGGATATCGTTACTGCTCGGCTTCCTTTGACCATAAATACATTATTTTCTACAAAAATCTTCCTCAAGATATCCTTTACTGAATGGTGGAAACCGCATTAACATCCATCCAGAGGTTCACCCGTGAGATCCAAAAACGACAGTAGCGACACTCTAGGGCAGCAACAGAAGAAAGAGAGAGAGAGAGAGAGAGCGTTGCAGCAGAAGAGAGATAAAACGATATCATCACCTTTCACTGTAACACTTTTTCACGAACGTCCCTGTATTCCAACATTTTTAGCCTACTTTTCACATTTTTCAAAAAAGAAGGAAAAATGTAGACTTATGAGATCGGGCAAATGTGTGTCTGTCTGGCTGTGTATGTGTGTCCCTATCAACTGCTAAACGGCTGCAGCAATCGAAACAAAATTTGGTAGGAGTAAAGATCTATACCAGTATATCTCACCTCCATATTTGAAAACGATGTCAGTGCTACCAATTGCTGAAATATCGCAATTGAAATTTGAGCTCCATTTTGGATATCTTGGAAGGTATAGATGAGAGCTATTCCAAAATTGGCACACGCATAGATAATAATATTTCAGTTTAATTTCCAGGAGGCCATACATGGCAGTGTTGCAAAATTGATTATAAGCCTGCTGATAGGTCCAATTTTAAAATGCATATAACTTCTACACTATCAATTGGAATTCAACCACATTTCGTATGTGCTATGTGTACATAAACAGATATGACTGAGCGTATTCTTAAGACCAATCAGGGCTGCCAACTGTTAATAAATGCTCTCATTTTTTAAAATCCAAATTCACATATATCAGAAAGTATGCAAGCCGACAGCTTTAAACTATGCACACGTATAGTACCTGACATTCTAGATTAATTTTGAGTAACTTATATACGTCAGTGCTACCAACATGATTCTAAGCCTGTTGATAGGTCCAACTTTAAATACATGTAACTTATATACTATCATTTGGATTTCAACCAAATTTCGTGTGTGCTATGTGTACCATAACAGATATGACTATGCCGATTCTTAAGAGTAACCAGGGCTGCCAACTGTTCATAAATGCTGTCTCTATTTTTGTTACCCTAATATCAATATATCAGAAAGTATGCAAGCCAATAGCTCTAAACTTTGCACACGTATAGTACCTGGAATTCTAGATTAATTTGGAGTAACTAATATACGTCAGTACTGCCAACATGATTCTAAGCCTGCTGATAGGTCCAATTTTAAAATGCATGTAACTTCTATACTAACTAATGGATTTCATTCAAAATTGACACAACAATAGATCATATTATTTCAGATGATTTCTGACCAATGCATGTATGTCATTGTTGCCAACTGCATGTAACGTCCATGCTATCCATTGGATTTCAACCAAATTTTGTATTCTGCGTATTATTTTGTAATAATATCTCGTTTCTTTGGATATATAAATACTTGTTTCCTCGCCTAATGTAATTGGGCACAATATGTGTTGACCGTTATGCCTCCGTGGCTTAGGCGGCAGCACGCCGGCCTCTCACCGCTGGGTCCGTGGTTCAAATCCCGGTCACTCCATGTGAGATCTGTGCTGGACAAAACGGAGGCAGACAGGTTTTTCTCCGGGTACTCCGGTTTTCCCTGTCAAAATTTCATTCCAGCAACACTCTCCACTATCATTTCATTTCATCTGTCATTCATTTAATCATTGCCCCGGAGGAGTGCGTCAGGCCTCGGCAGCCGGCACAGTTCATATCCTCGCCGCTAGATGGGGGCTTCATTCATTCGATTCCTGACCCGGTCGGAGACTGGAAGCAGGCTGTGGATTTTCATTTTCATGTGTTGACCGACTGGAAAGCATTATTTAATAGAATTAGGCAACACTGGAAAATAGCTTCTATCACTTCAGTCTGGGACCAACACAGCGACTAGAAGATCTGGACTTTGCCGATGACATAATACAGTGAAACCTCTATTAAGAGACAAGTGACGGTTCCATGGAAAACTGGTCTTTCAGAGGGGTGGTCTTTTAATAGGGGTGGACTTTTAGAGAGGTTTCACTGTATGTCTTTTGTCACAGGCGCACATAGAGTCATGCATGATAAAGTTAACTTATTGAAGGAAGAAGCAGAAAAAAATGGATTGAAAATTAACATCAACAAGACCAAAGAAAAGCGTATCAATTCTAAGAACGCCAAGCCTGTCATGATGAATGGGAATGAGATTGAACGTGTCCAATATTTCTGCTATCTTGGGAGTATGGTATCAACAACTGAAGGCACATAAGAGGACATCGCAAATCGGAATAGGAAGGCAAAGGCAGCATTTGCCCAGCTGTGACCAGTGTGGAGATCCAAAGAGATTTCGCTGAGGACCAAATTGAGATTGCTGGACACCTACGTGAAGTCTGTTCTCTTCTATGGACGTGAGACATGGAAAGAAACAGCAAAGCTAAAACAGTCCTTACAGACGACCATAAACCGATTCCTGCGGACCGTCCTGGTCATACGCTCGCCAGATGTCATTTCCAACGTGGACCTGTGGCAGAGAACGGGACATAGTCAATGTGAAACCACGGTGAAACCCAGATCAAAAGCAAATAATAGAGATGGATAGGCCACACCCTTAGAAGGAGCCCAACGCAAATCCCAAGGCATGCTTTGAATTGGAACCCACAAGGCAGCCGGAAAAGAGGGAGACCAAAGAAAACCTGGAGAAGAACTATGGAAGAAGAACCTTCCACCATTGGGAGGTCCTGGAACGGGGTGAAGAATACTGCTGTTAACAGTGTTCGCTGGAAAGCTCTTGTGGAAGCTCTTCGCTCCTTGGAGGAGCTTAAAAGGACATAAGTAAGTAATTTCAATCTAAATTGATGTTGTTGTTTGAGTCTTCAATCCTTTTGACTGGTTTGATGCAGCAGACCATGCCTCCCTGTCCTGAGCTAATCGTTTCATCTCTACATAGCTACCACATCATACATCCGAAGCAATCTGTTTAACATATTCTAACCTTGGTCTACCCCTACAGTTCTTGTCCTCGACCCTTCCTTCCATAACTAAGCATGCTATTCCTGGGTGTCTTAGTATGTGTCCTACCAACCTATCTCTTCTCTTCATTACCATTCGCCAGAAACATCTCTCCTCTCCCACTCGTCTTAATACCTCTTCGTTTGTAACCCTATCCACCCATCTGATCTTCATCATTCTCCTGTAACACCACATTTCAGACGCTTCAATTCTCCTCTTTTCTGCTGCACCAATAGTCCAAGTTTCACTTCTATAGAGCGCCACGCTCGAGACAAAAGTTTTCAAAAATGATTTCGTAATACCTAAATCTATATTCGATGTCAACAGATTCTTTTTTTGTAGAAATGCTTTCCTTGCCTGAGCCAGCCTACTTTTTATATTCTCTTTGCTTCGTACATCACTGGTTATTTTGCTTTCTAAGTAACAGAAGTCTCCTACTTCCTTTAGTTTTTCACCTGCCAATTCGATGTCCACAGAGGTTTCTTATTTATTGCGGCTGCATTCCAATATTTTTGTTTTACATTTATTAATTTTCATCATGAATTATTTCCGTAAGACGGAGTCCATACCATTCAAAAACTCATTCAAATCCTCAGGCGTGTCGGCCAAGATGACGATGTCATCAGCAAATCTCAGAGTTGAAATTATTTCTCCTTGAATCTTCACTCCCACTTTAAAGTTCTCTCTAATTTCATTCATTGCTTGTTCAATGTAAAGATTGAAAAGTGTGGGTAAAGTTTATTATTTATTTTCTTTTTGTTATCCTAAGTCATGCTATCAACATTAAGTTCCCAGCCTAAAGGACTATATCTGTGCATTTTTAGTGGTTAAAGTAAAATTACCCAAACTGCTGTCTGTATACCACGATTTTATGGTTCGTCATATTCACCCAAATATACGCTCCGGAAGCCTATTTACTCGTATGTTGTTTTTTTTCGTGTGGTCTCCTGAGAGGCCGAGTGCAGGTCTTTCTAGTCGACGCCCGTGGGCGACCTGCGCGTCGGGATGAGAGATGGAATGGATGAAGATGAATGAAATTGGGCAAGGATGTGGATGGAAGCGGCCGTGGCCCATCAGAAGGTACCGTCCCGACATTTGCCTGGTGTTGAAAATGGGAAACCACGGAAAACAATTTCAAGGACGGCTGACGGTGGGGCTCGTACCCACGCGTCTACCGATTCAGCAGAGAGCATGGCCCCATGACCTAATGCTGCGCTTTAGCCAGCATAGCCACTGCTGTCGGTGCTCGTATGATAATACATTGAATGATGCCTGGAACCCTTTCGCTTTGTATTTCACATCACAGAGTTCATCTGGGCTTAAAGAACCAGGCCACACGTAAAAGAGTTGGTTGTCAAAAAGTTGCCGCTCATTATTTTTAATATTAAAAGTTCATGACTGGCTGAGGTATGTTTTTTATTCGCCAAAACTCCAATTAAACACAATTAATTAACCCACCCAATTCACAAACACTTCTCAACTTCAAGCGTGGAAATTAATTCCAGAAAGGGACAAGGGTGATATTTCAGAAAAGGAAGGCACATTAATTTTACGTTATTTCAGAATATCTCTTTTTTTGATTTTGTTGTTGTTATTTACCTTGGTTGGTTCGTTCCTCAGTTTAGGGGCTGCGACAACGCGGTCATGTGGCCCCATGTACTTTGGGTGTGTGTAGAATCTGTCTGATAACCGGTGTTAATTGTGATTACTGTATTAGTGTGCATCGTTTTTAATATTCAAGTAAGGACTGCAGACATTTAATTTTCAAGTAGTTCCTACTTTCGCTACCAAACGCCACCATCAACGACCAACTAGTTCTGAACTTGGTTACTAGATACCACCGCAGTCGGCTCCTGGCGACGAAGGTCGGAACCTAAGAGCGTTTAGTCATATCTAACCTATAATTTAGCTTCACACAAGTGTAATTAGTGGAAGGTTCTTTTACATGCCATAAATCTGACATGGGACCGCCAGCCTTACTTCCCCTCAAGAAAGGCATACTGAGGGATTTTTAACGCTCTTAAAATTCCAACGACTCCGGCCGGGTTTAAACCCGCGACCTTGGGCATAGAAGCTCTAATTTCATTAATATCTATAATTTCTTTAAAAAATGACTTTAAAAAATGTACGTAGTGTGCGATTTGCAGATACTGTCGCTGTAGGAAAATACGCTCCATAATTGCTGTCCACTTCACATTTTGGCCGCTGTGATGCCTGTTTAATGTAATTTTAACATTCTAAGGTCTTCCCTTTATCATTTTGCATGGATTTCAGAAACAGTAAATCAAAGGAATGAGTACTCAAATCGTATAATTTCATAAATATCGAATAACCAGTGAGTGATCCAATTTTCAGTGATTGCCTTCATTAGTTAGAGAACGTAGAACTTGGAATTCTAACTGAAATGAAATACTAAATAGTGTTCTATAATAATTTGGTTGAAATAAAAACATAACAACCTTTCTCCTTAAGTCTGTCATTATAAACCTATTGGGGAAAGTGTGGTTTGTCCGCTAGTATAACATTATATGAGCAAGAACTCCAATGTGTTGGAAACTTTATTTACAAAGTTGTAAGTGACGATTTTCCATTTGAATGATGCGTCTCGCAAGCCAGCCGAGCACATTCCCTTGTGAACTATTAACCAGGGAACTGGTAGCGTCTTCCCCCGATCGGATTGTAATTGGCAGTGGGTACTTTTGGAAGGTCACTATATACCAGGCGTTCTCAACCTGGTGCTCGCGAGCACCAGCGCCCCTGAGATTCATTCTTCAATACAAATTGTGTTTCACGAACCGGAACAATAGTGTTTACATCAGCAGTCTTTTAATCTACAGTAAAAATAATTGGACATCCCTGTTTTATGACTAACATGAAAGATGCTGATTGGACTTGACTGCCCACTGGTTAATGCAGGCAAGTAGTTGCAGCTTACCTGGTGAGCGGTGAATCCCTAGCTAATCGTTTCAACATCATCTTGTATGCGTTCATACGCCATTCATCCGATTGTGATGAAATTTAGGTGAGTTGTTGTGCACACTGCCGCAAAGGTTTCTGAATTAGAAAAACCATTTGGTAGTAGGTAGCATACGAGTAGTTTCAACAAATGAGTGTTGGCCAGCGAATCGATTCAGGAGAGTCCCGTAAGCGTTCATATACAATTCCGCCAATTGTGATGAAACTTTGGTGAGTTGTTGTGCACACTCCCACCATTGTTTCTGAATAAGTAAATCCATTCTACCATATATGACGCAGGAGTAGTTTCAACAAATGCTCACATGGTCAGCTGTGTGTGGCGTGCTCACGCCTCGGGAAGCCTACGGATTTATTTATATATGCACCAGACAGAAATACAAATAATATTGTTTATCCAAAGGCACTTTGGAAAAGGAAATTACAATTCAAACACTTCTTTTTATTCTTTCTTTCTTTCTTTCTTGGACTGGCTGCGTGGCTCAGCGGTAACGTTCTCGCATGCTGTGACCAAGGTTGCAGGATCAAATTCTGGCGCAGCCAGTTGGCATTTCGGGTGCGCAAATACGAGGGGGCCGTGTCAGTAGATTTACTGGCACATTAAAGATCCCTTTAGGGCCATAAATCCGTCACTCCGGAGTCTCTGAAAGAAGCAGTTGAAGGAAGGTAAATCCAGTAACATTATTATCTTTTTTAAATCTATTTGTCTTTGATTGGCATTGCAACACATGCCGGGTATAAAAATAATAATTTAATAAAACATACATAAATTCGCGGGAGTATGTACAACAACTCACCCAAGTTTCATCGCGATGGGATGAATGGTATATGTAAATGTATGTGAGATTTTTGAAGTGAAATGCCATGTCCTGTGGTTCGGATTCCACGTAAAAAGGAGTTCACGTGGCTCATGATCACGATATTAACGGTCACGTTAAACTACAATCTTCCTTTGCATTTGAACGCCTACGTGACAAACAAACGCACTATCGCGTAACATTCATAAGATAGATCGATACAATGATTACTAAAGTGGTCTGATCAATCATCAATCACTAGCGACACTGTCCTTCTGGAGTATTAAGAAGGGAACATCAACAGCTCGACCTCATAATTTATTTTAAGGATAAAAACAGCTCACTTCAGGTTCAGTGATCGGTTCCGCGTGAAAATTTGGGTCATAATTTTGTTGCAACTCAGTTAGGACCTTTTCATTTCAAATACAGAATGTTTCTAAATTCCCATTACAGCTTTGAGGGCTTGTAGTGGGAACCAAGACTGTTAAGGTTAGCATAGGAACTTGTGTCCGGAAACGTACGTCTTCCCGCTACCCGCATAATAAGACTCCAGCAAACAGGCCAAAGGTTTTGCCAATCAATGCTTTTTCACATAATTACAATAATACGAGTGACGTGTAGCGCTTTTTGTATAGTAGCCTGACTTTCCTGGTTAACGACCGGCTCGTCTTTAAAACCTACCTGGACGGATGTTTACATTCCATAGCTGCGGGGTGCCGAGGCATTCGCGGCTTAAGGCCGCTGAGCAGGTCGACAGGACTAGCGTCAACACCTTGTCTGCACCCTCGTGGACAGATGCAGGAAGCAGCTTATTGGTCAAGAACCGTCAGCCATAAATAATGGCTATTGTCGGCTCGTGCTAATGCTTAATGTTTGAGTCGGCGGTCGTTAACCAGGAAAGTGAGGCTACACTATCCCACATGTTGGCAACAGTAATGTGACATCAATGTGTGTGCCTGATTAACAGTTGAAGAGACCTCATGCACCATGCTTGTCTCGTTGAATGAGCAAGAAATACTGTAGAATCATATATTTACGTAATTTACTACATACTTACAGTACAGTAGTGTAATTGACAGTATGGTATGAAAATGATATATTAAACAAGAAAAGTGTATAAACCAGGGTCTGGTCTCCTCCAGAAATAATAAAGGTCCTACCCCACTGTTACATAATTTTACAGGAGATGCAGAATGAGGATTTATTCAATGGCAATACTTTGCTATGTACGGCGGCTTGCAATCGTAAAATTCATTGGGATTAAGTACAATTGAAAGTAGTATATCAGAAGAAACAGGCATTCATGGTTTACGACCTCGTTCACGACCTTCTGTCTCACTTGAAGTGCATAATATTAGGGGCGACCCGAATATACGTCACGCCATTTTGTTTCCCAAGGAAGTTCTATTACAAAGTAAGAAAACATATCGTCAGCAAAATAAGACAAATCCTTGACTATTTTTACTCTTAGTTATCTTATATATTAAAATAGTTTTCAAAAAATTTCACCCTTTACTAAAACTGAAATATCTCGGGAAGTATTTGCGCTACGACGACATTTGTTGACTTAAAATGTAATGCCCGTCAAGCACCGTCGATTGATACCCACCTTACTTGATTATATCATTCGTGTATTGAAATAATTGCGAATATTACTTCCTTCAAGGTCTCACGAAAATAGAATCGAATGACTTGACGGACATATTGTCGCTAGGCGACAACGACTAACACTGTATCATGATATTCAACGCCGCCCCAATAATAAATCTAACTTGATTTTAACAGAGAATTCCCTAATTACGTCATGATATCGTTAACTTCTACCTGCTCCACTCGGGCGCTAATGTCGCATGTATCAATACATGATATCGTTAACTTCTACCTGTTCCACTCGGGCGCTAATGTCGCATGTATCCATACCATAAGCAGAAGGGGATTCTGTGCACATAATTTAATTAAAACTTCTCAAAGAATGGATTACTTTGAGACTGAAATGCTCATGCACAATCAGCAGTCATTTTGCTAATGACACTGTCATGTCAACATCTGTTTGAATGACAACAAATACTGTATACGAAAGACAACTAATTTCACGAAGATGCCGCTACAGTCGAATGTTGGAACCGCCATTTTGGATTAGGTATCCGATCTTTCTGTTAAATAGTCTTTGGTCTCACCAGCTACAAACTGTCTTCTTTTCGTTTCATCATTCGTCCTTATAGGTTGTGTGCTCAATCAACACAATGAATCATATTATGATGAATGAGAGGCGACACTCAATTACAAATATTATAAAGATTAAAGGTGACGGTAATTGTCTGTTCAGGTCATTGGCATATTGTGAGTACAACAATCAGAGTTTATTTACACAGGTTAGAAAGCGAATTGTAAAACATGTTATAGACAAGTGGAATAATTATTCTTCCTTTATTGTTGGCAACAGCGATATGTACGAAACTGCTATCAATACGAGCGATGGTAACAAAATGTATATGTCTCCGAATGGTGTTCATGGAGGTTATGTTGAGTTAGTTGTCGCTGCTCAAGTTTGCAAAATGGATATTCATTCGTGGATTACTACTGTCGTATGGAAGGTGACCGGTTAAAATATATACGTCATCAACAAACGAAGTTACGTGTTGATACATTTGCCGGTTTAGCAGACGCCTTGCATGTACGAGCAGAAAATGCAAATCTCAGAGTCGGTCGTATTGTAGTTTTGCCAGCTTCTTTTACAGGCAGCCCAAGGAATATGATGCAAAATTATCAGGATGCGAAGGCAATAGTGAGGAAGTTTGGAAAGCCAGATTTATTCATTACGTTCACCTGTAATGCGGGCTGGCTAGAAATACTTAACAGCATTCATCCTTGGGAAACGGCTAATAATAGGCCTGATATTGTAGTGAGAGTTTTCCATTGCAAAGTAAAGGAATTGCTACGATTGATTAATGTTAAGGAAATTTTCGGTAAAGTAAAAGCATATCTATATACAGTGGAATTTCAAAACCGAGGTCTCCCGCTCATCCATTTACTATTAACATTAACGGAAGATTATAAGTTTCGAGAAATTTCTGACATTGACAGTGTGGTGTCAGCCGAAATACCAGATCTCAAGGATGAAGCGAGTTGGTAAGGCGTCATATGGTACATTGTCCTTGCGGATCTTTGAATCCTTCTTCAGTCTGTATGAAAACGGCGTATGTAAGAAAGATTTCCCTAAACAGTTTCAGGAAGAGACCAAAGATAATGCCAATGGTTATCCTTCGTATAGGAGAAGAAATAATGGACGGATTATTGTAAAAACAATTCGAGGCATTGACATTGAAATCGATAGTCGATTCATTGTTCCCTACAATCCATTTCTATTCTTTACTTTCAAGCTCATATTAATGTTGAAATATGCTTAAGTGTTCGGAGTGTTAAATACATCCACAAGTATCTTATATATTAAAATCCACAAGTATGTGTATGACTGCTGCATTGTTAAAATATGTCCTGAAGGCGAAACGGTGAACTACGATGAAATTACTTCTTTCCTAAATGCTAGATATGTTGGTCGAACAGAAGCCGCATACAGAATACTTTCATTTCACATGCATGAACAGTCACATTCTATCGTGCGATTACCAGTTCACTTGCCAAACTTGCAAAATATCTATTTTAAAAATGATAACGCTCCCGATATTTTACTTCAAGCACAGTTGCGCAACACGGAATTACAAGCGTAGTTCAAGTTAAATCAAGATTCGCAAGCCAGAAGTCCGTATATATATCCTGAAACGCCAGTACAGTACATTACGTCTGGAATAAGAGCAACTGCCAGTGGCAAAAAAGAAAAAAATGTTTCAAAAACTATAGGCAGAACGTATAATGTTTCTCCTACAGAAACAGAAAGGTATTATTTACGCCTGTTATTGCTTCACGTCATAGGTGCTACCAGCTTCCAGGATCTACGAAAATACAAAGCAGTTGTCTATTCTACTTTTAAAGAAACAGCTAAGGAGCGAGGTTTGCTGATTGACGATTCTGAATGGCAGCGTTGTTTGGCAGAAGCGTCACAATTTCAGATGCCTTCTCAGTTACGACAACTGTTTTTTTTACATATGTATCTTTCACACCCCTTCAAATGTAAGATAGTTATGGGACATTTTCAAGAACTCATTATCAGAAGATTATCTGCAGTTTCACGAACCTAACATTGCATATCACTTCACTCTTATACATATTTCTAATACATTAAAGCTCCATGGTCTTCCCATTACTTCTCTCGAATTGCCAGCTATTATTGATAATTTCCCTCAGACAAATTTACCAATGAATTATCCAAAACTTAATGAGGATCAATTAAGTCGGTTGATAAACCAAGCAAATGGAAACCAAACGGCTATAATTACAGAAATATTGGGGTTAGTACAAAACAGCAATGAAAGGATGAGTAATGCATATTTCATTGACGGTCCAGGGGGCACCGGGAAAACATTTCTTTACCAATGCTTGATTCACAGTTGCACACATTTGGGGTTAAATGCAGTTTCTGTTGCATGGACTGGTATTGCAGCAATGTTACTACCTCAGGGGCGCACTGTACACAGCCAGTTCAAGTTACCTCTACTTTTATATGAAAGTTCTGTATCAGGAATAGAAAACAGCAAGGAAGCTTTTTATATTCGTTCACCAAAACTTATCTGGGATGAAGCCCCTATGGCTAATAAGCACGTGTTGATGTGTGTAAATCGGTTGCTCAAGGACATCATGAATAACGACGTACATTTCGGAGGAAAATTTATCATCTTAGGTGGAGATTTAAGGCAGGTATTGCCTGTTGTGCCTCACGCATCTAAAGCAGCATCAGTCCAAATGTCAGTAAGGTTCTCTCCTTTGTGGCCATTATTCAAAATTTTTAAACTCAACCAAAATATGCGAGCGGATACAGATTAACGTGACTTTGCAAACTTCTTGATACAAATTGGTAACGGTGAATACCCTCACGTCGATGGAGAAAATTCGGAATTAGTCCGACGCTGAAAAGTATTTCACGCTTTTCAAAAATAGCGATTTTAGCGCCTAAAAATGAACATTGTAAAGAAATCAATGACAAAGCTTTAGAGCTAATCCCAGGATCATCGAGAACTTAGCCTACATCAGTGTGAATAATTTGATTACTGAAGATACTTACTTACTTTCCGTGTCCGGGAGACACACTAAATTCTTCCTTTCCAGAACTCTGCAGCTCTTATCCCTCGGTCTGTGGCCAACATAAGGTCTTCCTGGCTGCAGGTTTCATTAAGATCTTTGCACGTGAGCAGGTGTTGTGGAGTCTGGATTTCTCCACAGGCACATCGTGGATCTTCTGCATAACCCCACTTCACAAGGTTGCTACGACACTTAGGCACTCCTGTTCTCATCCGGTTTAAGGACCTCCAGGTGGTATAAGGCAAATGACTACCACTGCTCAGTTCTTCTTTAGGGGTAAACCCCTCTGGTACTATTTGTTTCCAGAGTGACACACGCCGGACGTCTGGCTTGGTATGGAGGGGTACTGTTCTCTTAATAAAACTCCTCCTGGATCTTATGCGAGGAGTGGTCACCTTGTGGTTGAACATAGAATGTCTGGGATCTGTTTCAAGCTTTTGTCTCTCTTTCTCTGCTGCCACCCTGCGTCGAATAACTGGAGGTGCAATGCCAGCGAGAGGGTAGATCTTCTGCACTGGAGTAGGTCTCAGACATCCAGTGACAATACGTGTGGACTCGTTAAGAGCTATGTCCACTTGCTTGGTATGGGCAGATGCTCCCCACACTGATGATCCGTACTCTCCTGCTGCAAAGCAAAGTCCCAATGCTGTTGAACGTAGAACCTGAGGGTTCGCTCCCCATGTTGAACCTATCAACTTCCACATTATGCTATTTCTTGAGCTGATCTTGCACTTCAATTCTCTACAATGTTTCCTGAAGCTGAGGATACGATCAAGCTTGATTCCCAAATATCGAGGCGTTTCACAGCTTTCGAGTGTCACTCCTTTCCAGACAACATTCAACTTTCTCCGGGCCTCTTTGTTGCGAAGATGAAATGCGCATACTTGTGTCTTTCCAGGGTTAGGTTTCAGGTGATTCTGGGTGTAATAATTGTCTAATCTCTCAAGAGCATTGGACAGTTTTCCCTCCACCTCCTCAAAGCTCCTACCCTGTACAGCAATAGCGGTGTCATCCGCATAAATAAATCGCCTGGCCTCTAAATATTCTGGCTGGTCATTTGTATAAATGTTGAATAGTAATGGGGATAACACACTGCCTTGAGGTAACCCGTTTTTCTGGTTCCTCCATCGACTTTTATTCCCTTGAAGTGTAACATAGAACCTTCTGTTCTGGAGCATCCCACGTATGACATTTGTTAGATTCATGTCCTTAGTGATGTTGTACAGCTTGGCTATGAGCTTCTTATGGTTCACTGTGTCATATGCAGCACTGAGATCTATAAAGGCGACACCAGTGATAAGTTTATTCTCATAGCCATCCTCGATATGCTGTGTCAGGTTCAGAATTTGGCTGGAACATGATTTCCCTGGTCTAAATCCAGCTTGATCTTGAATTAGCCGGTTATCAATGAATGTTGCAATTCTTTCAAGGATCAACCTTTCAAATGCCTTGTATAGGTGGCAAAGAAGAGAGACAGGACGGAAGTTCTTTGCATCCGTTGGTTCCTTGCCTGGTTTTAACAGTGCGACCACATGAGCTTTCCTCCATAGCTTTGGTAAGTGCAGGGTCTCAATACATCTATTCATCATATTCACCAGCCACTGGATTGTTCCTGGTCCAAAGTTCTTGATTTGTTCTGTCCTGATGTCATCCGGGCCCGCAGCTTTGTTGACTTTCATCAGCTTGATGGCATGTTCTAATTCTGCTGATGTGAAAGGACGACCGAGAAAATTATTCTCATCTTCACTAGGCTTCAGCTTCCCAGGCTGAGTCTTCTTGATGGTTTTCCCGTTACGGAGCAGCTGATGAGCTATTTGATTTGGTGTAACCTTGGTGAGATCCACTGGTGGACTCTTAGGGTCGTTGCTCAAGTTTTTGACCAGCTTCCATGCTCTTCTACTGTTCTGGGCCATGTCAAGGTTTGCTAGTAAGTTCATCCATCTTTCCTTTCTTCCGTCAGCGATGCTCCTCATGAGTTCTTCACCCGTCTGAATGGTGTCATCTGCAAAAGGGTCTGTCTCGTATTTCTCCTGGTAATCTTTTAACAGATCCTTAGAATCAGCATTGAGGCCAGAAATGAACTGGGTACGGCAGCCTCGGGGAATATGTCTACGAGAGATCTTCTTCACAAGGTCAACAAAGTCTTCATAATGACTTGGCTCTGGTTGTAACTTGGACAGTTTCTCATCCAGCTCAATGGAAAACCCCTCCCAGTTTGCCTTTTTAAAATTGAAACGTCGTTTAAAAGGGACTTCCTCAGGGCTGACCACTCCTCGAACTGAACATGTGATTGGG
This sequence comes from Meconema thalassinum, assembly GCA_946902985.2. Lineage (NCBI taxonomy): Eukaryota > Metazoa > Arthropoda > Insecta > Orthoptera > Tettigoniidae > Meconema > Meconema thalassinum. The sequence goes on from OX336396.1 coordinate 282,087,354, forward strand.
CTATGTTGTGTCCTAGGGATGGGTTCCTCCACCACTTTAACTACATGTTTTATCACTTGCTCACTTATGAAAATGTTTCAGGGTTGTAACCTCTATGCCATCTACCGCTGTTGAAAGATGGTCTCAGTTTGGGGTTGTGAATCAATCTCAATCCTTCCCTCTCTGCCCATTTCTCGAGTTCCTCCCCATTCTTGTCTGTGATATTATATCCCCAACTGATGCTCTTACAATTAAAATCCCCCAGGACAATTTTGATATTCTGCTTGTCAAAGTTACTTGGCCTTTCAAAGAAGAAGGGTTCATTGGGTGGTTTGTAAATGGATGTTACAGAGCAGGATTCCAATTCTACAGTCAAGATTTCTATATTGTTCCTGAACGTCATTTGAGATGACTTGACATTAATCTCTGGTCTGACTGAAGATGAGAGTGAACTTCTACAATTCCCAATATAATTTTTAGTCAGCATATGCATAAGTGGATTGCCACCTCATATCCTTCGACTAAAAGAAGGCTCAATTGTGATTATGTTGAGAAATATTAATGTTACCCAAGGTCTGTTGAACGGTACTGGACTGTTGGTTTGGAAGATGCAAGACAATTGCTTACCCCTGGAAATTATTACTGGCGTAAATGTTGGAAACAATGTCTTACTCCCTCACCTTGACCTTACGCCATCAGATACTTCTATGCCATTTTCATTCAAAAGGAGTCAGTTTCCAGTACGTTTGGCTTCTTGTATAACTATCAATAAAGCTCAAGGTCAAACACTAGATCAAGTAGGCATTTATTTACCTCAACCGGTGTTATCCACGGACAACTTTACTGTATGCCGCACTATCGCGAGCAAAATCCTTTCATGACGTCAAAGTTCAAATAGAACCAAAAGGCAAGCGAAAAGCAAATGTCGAATGGAAGGAAGTACTATTAGAATTTTGAAACGAATGTTGCGGAGGAGCACAGACCTTAGCAAACGGGGCACAGATTAGATAACAATTATACAAGGACGTCCGCATCTCTAATACGATAACCGTCCTGTGGTAATGGTAAAAAAAATACTATTGTCCTACATCGGTGATTACTATCCTACATCCTGTTATTTCATTCTCTCAGTTCTATAATTAAGATATACTCATTCAAATTTACAGCTTAATAAATATTAATTCCTTCTGTGTGAGATATCTTTTCATTTTTCATCAATCGCCTTTACTTACTATTCTATCTGTAGGGGTGGAGGCGATAGCTGTCTGTACTGAGATGTGCAAATTATTAGATTCGATGTCAGTTTTCCAAAATTGCATTTTTACTTTTCACGGTTTAATGCATTAAGTATGTTTACAAGGCGATGAAATTACTTCAAATGTTTAACCAAGGCTCCTAAATATATTTTCATTTAAGAAACTCAAATTAAAATGAATTTTTAGAATTTCCACTAACAGAGGAGCCTTGCAAATGCAAAATGCCACACGTTTCGTTTTTATTACTTCACTCTACTTTACGTGTGAATTTAGAGCGGAGGGATTTGGGGTCTTTTAACTGATGAACGCTATTGAACTATTCAAAGATTCATGAACTATGCATTGAAATCACCTGACTTGAATTCTAAAGTCAAATGAAAAATTGAAAATGGACCCAGCTCAGATATCCCTCGAAATCCAATAATCTGAAAGTTTCCAGACGCAATTCCTTATGGGAAAAGGTGTAATTCCACGGGATGGAAACACTACTAAGCAGGGCAACAAAAGAAGTTGGTCAATAAAATTATTTTGAATAAAAGTAATTATGACTAATTAAAATTATTTAATTAATTCTATTAATTTGCACACCTCTATATGTTAACCAACAGTTACATCTCTAAATTCAAATATAAGAGACCCATCTTTTATTTTAAATTGATACCATAGTTCATAAGAAGACAAAACACCAAATTGTACCGCTGTAGCCTTAAATTGTGTGGATATCTCTATCTACTTAGTATAAAACAAATTTCCCAATTCTTGGATGTAACGGGTAATCTCGAGAGCAACTTGATGGATTTTGATGCGGTTTTCACCATTCTGTAAAGGATTTCTCGATGAAGGATTAGGTAGAAAAACATTTATTTATGACCAATAGAAGCCGAGCATTTACGATTTCAATGATTTGAGTTGAAGAAAAACCTAACGTCCATGAGTCTTTTAAGCTTACACTGGGTAAACCGTTAAAAATATCGATATTCTCTGAGAATTGTTTAGCACAAGAAGTTCTGCAAGAAAGTCCGCGGCAGCTCCCACATCGACCACTGTAAGTGTTTTTACGTTTTCATTTCTTCCAGCAATCTCCATTCAGTGGAAATTTAAATTACTACAGTAGCTTCAGAGTGAGTTTATGAGCGACCTATCACCCTAGCTTCAGCCAGCATCGAGTTAATTCTTCAGAGAAGAGTATAGCTTATGTGTTTGGAGTTAGCTGTTCACCTCGGCTTTTCGGAATTGCGTCTGGAACCTGACGTCCGTGCGCCTTTTAAGCTTACGCAGGGTAAATAGTGGGACACACACACAGAGGACAGGCAGACACCCACACATTTGATCTCATAAGTCTGCTTCATCATTTACCCAAAAGCGACGGTACCGTAAATGTCTGTTCAGATCACTAGCATGAAGACATGCAAATGTCATATGGACAGAAGTGCTTTAGGATTGTTGAAGTGAATGCTGCGGAGCAGCACAGGTCTTCTAGTTGTTGTTTAAAGGAGCAGAACTGCGAAGTCATGTCCCCTTGTAAGGGACAGGTGACCTCGTAGTTCCACCCATTAAAACAACAATAACTAACTAACTAACTAACTCTCCCCTTTTATCCACTTAGTTACCACTGACATTGATAGTTTCTATTTGTGGTACTGTGATATCAACTTGAAGAAACCCTCCTGGTGACATTCGGGGTCTAGCGATTTCAGGAAATTCTTCACGGGTGAACTGGGATATTTCCATTTCATTGGGGCAGTCTTGGTCTCTGTGTTAAGTGGTACATCCACGTGTCACTCAATGTGATGATCCTGAACAGTTGAGCTGGGATGTTTCTATGTCATTGAGGTGGTCATGGTCTCCGGCGTAAAGTGGATGTTCTTTATATAATTTATCGCAAGTGTTTCTAAAGGTTACTAAAGAAAATATATTTATTAAAGAAAATATATTTATCCATTTACATGTATTTTCCAGCCCTATATAAAAAAATCTGTTGACTAAGAATAAAGTAACACATTAACTGAAGAAACTCCTCACAAAACTAACCCCGGGCTACTGGCTGTCGAGATGGTGAAAGGAATGTCCCACCCCATTCCCTTCTTGAAATAGCCAGGCAGCATGCTTGCGTAAAATATTAGTTATTAATCTGTTGCTCAGGAAGTTGCGTACAAGGGATGTCCAACACGCAGGCGAAACCTGTTTTGTTGCAGATGTTTTAAATTATACTTAATTTCAACAGTATATGCTAAAATATGCTGTTATGTTCACAATATGCAAAAAAAAAAACAAAAAACAAATAAACCCTCAAAATATGAATTTTTAAAAAGTCCGGTCCCTAGCTATAACTACAACCAGTGCTTTTTTGCTTTTTTCAGGGTGAACGCGAGGGTACGCGTACCCCTTAAATACAGGGCGCCCGAGAATGTTCTCCGCAGTGGGTACGTGCAGCTGCAAGAGGTTGAGTCATATGTTTTGTTGGCTGCACTGTGTCCTTGGAAGGGGGACCCCGCGTGTGGGCTGTCAGTGTGAATTGCGATAAGCGAACGAACCTGTATGTCTTCAGTGTGTATTACAGTAAGCGAGCGTTCAGATAGATTATTGGAAGAGTAAACAGTATACAAGTGGTAATGTGTATTACTGAAGATAGATTTTTTTGGTGCAATACGTTTTTCGCGAAGGCGATCGGTTTACAGAAAATGTAAAACTAAGATTTCAGGCGCGGTTTCCTAATTCAAAGTGTCCAAACCGTGATGCCGTTCGGGATTTGGTAAGTAAATTTCGTGTGACTGGCTCAGTTCACGATGTACCGGGAACAGGCAGGCCTATGCTTTTAACAGACGAAAATCTTGATGAAATCTCCCATATAATGCTGCTTAGTCCAAGTAAATCAACACCAAAATTAGCTCAACAAACAGGAATCCAGCGCATAAAGCTGTAAGAGACAAGCTTCAGTTGTTCCCTTATAAAGTTACCGTGGTCCATGAATTAAAACAAACTGATTACGGAAAAAGAGTGATGTACTGTGAATGGTTCCAGCATCTGTTATGAATGGCTGTGGTGAGTACAAGCGGCTGCCGTGCTACCAACGTAACTGCTGTAGCTAGCTCTCGCAGACGCATGTAGGCGCTGCGGAGAACATTCCCGGACTCACCGTATTTGTTTAAAATATTGGTACATTTTTATCTAGTCCGGCAAATATAACTCCCGACTTGACAGTTCATCGATCAGCTGGCGTCAACGCGCTGTTCAGAACAGCTGGAGGAGGCTTCGAGTACGGTAATCCTATCAGATTTCCTCAGATCAGTTTCTTTTGGTCGGCAACTCGGCACTTCGTTCTTTTCGTGTTTGGAGGCGGGATAGGTTGTTATTTGGTGTGTGCGGTTAGTTTTGAAGGATGAAGAGAATAACGAACTATTTGACATCCACCCTGGCATCGAAAAATCTGAAAGTTAATGCTTCAAACACAAACAATGAATGGATTTTGCAAATTGTCGAAAATTGCAAGATCGTGAGGTTTTGTCGACTACAACTGAGAGTACCCCTTAAAGTTTCTTTAAAAAAAAAACACTGACTACAAAATACGAAATGTCGTTAGTCTACTATTAAGGTATTGTAAGATCGTAGCCTATGTGGTTTATGAATGTGAATTGTGTAATGCCTACAGGTTTGCTCAGGCAACCACTTTTGATGTAGCACTACGGTGACCATACGTCCCGAGAAATCGGGACAGTCCCGATTTAATGGAGCATGTCCCGGCATCCCGATTATTAATAAATAAGTCCCGATTTTGAAGTTTGAAAAAATCTCTACTTAGTATAAAACAAAGTCCCCGATTCTTGGATGTCACGGGTAATCTCGAGAACCACTGAATGGATTTTGATGCGGGTTTCACCATCTGTAAAGGATATCTCGAGGAAGGTTTCCGTAGAAAATAATGTATTTATGATCAAAGGAAGCTAACCAGAAACGATTTCAGTGAAAAGAAAACTGGCGTCCATGCGCTTTCTAACCTTACGCTGGGCAACCGTTGAAAATATCTATATACTATGAATGTAAGAATTGTTCAGCATGAAAAGTTCTACAAAAAAGTTCCCGTGACCATATCTCTATCTTTAAAACATCGCCCACTCTATGTGTTCATACGTTTTCATTTCTTCCAACAATCTCCACTGAATTACTGAGGGGGCAACTTATGAGCTATCACCCCAGTTTCAGCCTAGCAAGCCTGTTACCCTACTAGTAGATACTGTCGAGTCGTGTTCAGTTAAGATTTCAGAGAAGAGTGGTTGTCTTTGGAGTTTCCCTGAAACTGCAATTCGGCTTTTTTTCATTTCGCCTGTGAACTTCCGCAAAATACACAGTCAAGTTAAGATTGGACGGAAGGGGGATTTGTGTTTCATGCATCTCGCCATTCTTAAATTACGTCTGCCAAGAATTCGTTGCACATGCATCTCCATGATAATATAATTAATAGTCCAGTCAGTGATTTTAACCCATCATGCCGAGACGTAAAACGGATAAAGGTCGTAGTTCATTGACATCGGAAAGAAAAGCGCTTATCACGTAATGCAAACATAACTGTTCCCGGGCGAAGCCGGGATGGTTTTCTAGTTAATAATAATTCTCGGAAAAGTATGCGTAAATAAACGAAATATACATTTTGTTTTGAAATATCCACGACCCTGTCCTAGTTCGTAAAGATTTCAGGCGCTTGTAAAGACTCAGTAAGAATTTGTTTTTGTTAATCATAAGATGTAAAGTAGGAAACTTAAAAATAAAATTACTAATGTTTTCTTGTTTTTCTCACAAAACTTGTAAGGTACTTGCATAACGAAAGTTTGATGCTTTTTAGTCGGTCAACACGATTTTTCCCAAAATAGATGGGTTATTCCCTAATCCTGAAAAAAAAAAACCAAGAAGTTCCGTGGCGAACTAAAGAGCCTACTTTTCTCCAAATTTAAGATTCATGCCAATCTATATAGACCTATCTAGAATAATGACGAAATTATTTCGAAATATACCTGGTATAATGTAGCCTAATAGAGCACTGCAGTTGGCAGCCCTGGTGACTGAATATATTGTTAGTTCCATCTCTTAAGGTACAGAATACAAAATTTGGTTTAAGTCCAATGCATAGCATGGACGTTACATGCAGTTAGACATTGGATCTATCAGCGCGCGTAAAATCATGTTGGCAACAATGTCATGCATGTGTTGGTCAGAAATAATCTGAAATATTATGATCTCTTGTTGTGCCAATTTTGGATGAAATCCATTTGTTAGTATAGAAGTTACATGTATTTTAAAATTGGAACTATCAGCAGGCTTAGAGTCATATTGGCAGCACTGACGTATATTAGTTTCTCCAAATTAATCTAGAATGTCAGGTACTATACGTGTGCAAATTTTAAAGCTCATGGCTTACATACTTTCTGATATATTAATATTAGGGTAAAAAATAGAGACAGCATTTATTAACAGTTGGCATCCATGGTTGCTCTTACGAATAAGCATAGTCATATCTGTTATGGTACACATAGCAAATACCAAATTTGGTTGAAATCCAATTGATAGTCTAGAAGTTACATGTATTTAAAAATAGGTCCCATCAGCAGGCTTAAAATCATGTTGGTAGCACTGGCGTACATAAGTTACTCCAAATTAATCTAGAATGTCAGGTACTATACGTGTGCATAGTTTAAAGCTGTCGGCTTGCATACTTTCTGATATATTGGCATTTGGATAAGAAAATAGAGAGAGAGCATTTATTAACCGTTGGCAGCCCTGGTGGCTTTTAAGAATAAGCTCAGTGATATCTGTTTATGTACACATAGTACATACGAAATTTGGTTGAAATCCAATTGATAGTGTAGAAGTTATATGCATTTAAAATATGACCTATCAACAGGCTTAGAATCATTTTGACAACACTGTCATGTATGGTCTCCTGGAAATTAAACTGAAATATTATTATCTATGCGTGTGCCAATTTTGGAATAGCTCTCATCTATACCTTCCAAGATATCCAAAATGGAGCTCAAATTTCAATTGCGGTTTTTCAGCAATTGGTAGCACTGACATCATTTTCAAATATGGGCTTGAGATATTCAGGTATAGATCTTCACTCATACCAAATTTGGATTCGATAGCTGCAGCCGTTTAGGAGTTGATATACACACACACACGCACACACACAGACAGAAGGACAGACAGCCAGACAGACAGACAGAAATTTGCCGGGATCGATCTCATAAGTCTATTTTTTCCTCATTTTTGCAAAATTTGAAAAGTAGGCCAAAATACACGAGATTAATAAATACACTTAGGCCCTGATGGATCTGATGATGATCGCATTAAACTTTTGTTTACTAAGGCAACACTGCAAATGGCTTCAAACACCATAATGCACTAGCATAAATAAAAACATACTAAAATAAACTTTGTATTAACTTAATTTATCCCATATTGGATTTTTGGTGGATAGATTTTAGTGGAACTTATTAAAATTACATTTGGAAAAGGCCATAACGTAAAACAAGATGTTCAATAAAGAACATATAGCCTACTTTCTCCTAAATCCATGGGTATTGTTATAACTCATTGTCCTTTTCAAGGAGTATAATTGAATGTTGGTTGTAGTAGCTTGTTAAAATACAATGTGCTATACGGATATTAAACATGAATATGAGGTTCCCTTTGCTAGTGCTACCTCTGTACAAAATTTCGTTCCGTTCGGTTTCACTGTGTTTGAATTAATAGGGGGAATCGATTTGCACACAAACATGGCGGTCATCCGCAAACTATTGGGCTGATGACCTTGTAGTTTGGTCAAAGGATGCTCCCCACATAAAGGTATAGTGTTGCAAAATTTGGTAGAGATCGAATGATTAGGTTAGTCGTAATTTTATTTAAGCTTTGAACATTTGAGTGACCGCCATTACGTTTCCGTCAAGATGGCGGCGATATAAAACATGACACTGAGGTGCCCGCACACACACACACACACACACACACAAACACACACACACACACAGTTTTCGCCCTGTGTTGATCTCATATGTCTACTTTCATTTTTTGCAAAATTCGAAAGTAGGCTAAAAAGCTCTGTATATTAGAGTCAAACTATATCTCTCTATCCTCCAAAAATCCCCCCAACAAGGCTGGTTGGTTGGTTCCTCAGTTTAGGGGCTGCGACAACGTGGTCATGTAGCCCCGAGTACTTTGAGTGTGTGTAGAATCTGTCTGATAACCTGTGCTAATTTTGATGGCTGAATTAGTGTGTGTTATCTACTTTTAATTCAGGTAAGGACTGCAGACGATAATGCCAAGAAGTTCCTACTTTTGGTACCAAATACTACCGTCCACGACACCTAGCTTGCGGAATTGGCTACTAGATGTCATGGCAGTCAGCACCTGGCGGCGAACGTTGGAACTAATATAGCGTTATCAATTCTAACCTACAAATTAGTGGACGGTTCTTTTTCATGCCATAAATCTATGGCATGTGACCGCCGGCTTTACTTCCCCTCCGAAGGAAGGCATACTGAGGGATTTTCGACGCTGTTAAAAAATCCGACGACTTCGGCCGGGTTTGAACCCGCGATCTTGAGCATAGAAGCTCAGCATGCTACCAACTACGCCACCGAAGTCGCTAGTTCAAAGACAGAAGTTGAATTTAGAATTACTAGTACAGCCGTCACAATAACACAGGTTATCACACAAATTGTATATACTGTATATATAAACACATACACACAACTACTCACAGAGCTACTGTATAATATGCCCGTGATATCGCAGCCCCTAAAATAAACAACAACAACAACAACAAAAGCCTCGCAGATTGACATAATTATTCAGGAAAAGGAATTCGATAGGATATGCCATGCCACTCGAATGGAGGGAGACAAGACTCGCATGTTCCCGAGAGCAGTGTTGTTGCTTAATATAAACAGGGAAATGCCGGAGAAGCATGAGCTAACCCACTTGTAGCTGGCCAGGCAGGCCGCCATCAGAGACGTGTGCCGGGGGCACGTACACTGACTGACTGAGCGAGTCACGTGACCAGCTGGCCTGCCTCAGCCAGCCTGTGTTGTTCTCGCTTGGCTGGTCGCGCGATCAAGCTATGCATGGGACATTCACTACAGTTTGGGACTGGCACATTTCTCAGTTCTTGTTGTTGATACTTGGTGCTTTGCGACATCGCGGTCATAAACCCCATGTACTTGGGCGTGTGTAGAATTGGTCTGATAACCTGTGTCACCGTGACGCCTATACTGCTGTACTAAAATAAAGCAATCATTACTTCCGCCTTCGACGTTTCAGTGTTATCCTAGAGCAGTGTTTCCCAACCTTTGCCAGCTGACGGCCTCCTTTTCAGATACGGGTGGTCATCGCCCCCCTCCTGTAACCTCTTCAATAAACTGACGTGGAGGATATAGACCTAACCTAATAACACTACATAATGCAATAATTATAAACATTATAAAACCTTGTAGAGTACAGTATGTAACAATAATACTGGAAAATGAAAGCAACTACCACATAGTTGATGAGTTGAAACATATCGGGTATGGTCATAGTTTACTTTCACGCAAGTAGGTCCACAAACTGTGCAATTAAACGTGCGTTGAGTGGTGTTGTTCGCGCAACTGCTCCCAGGCTTGATTTTGCTCCTCACAACACAGCAAATTCCTTACCGGTATTTCACCTCCAACTTCGCGTCTCCGCACAGGTTTGTGCCGACAGTTGGCAATTACCAGTGCTTTTGAACAATTGACTTGGCGCGACAATCACTTGGAGAGATTCGAAAAATGTTTATTATTATTATTTACATAGTTTACGCCCACATTGGAGCACTTAAATCAATCCATATACACTACAGTCTTTACATTATACAAAATTGTAATATTCGAGTTAAAAATGATTGGAAATCACTTCACACCCCCCTGATAAATCCCCACGCCCCATTAGGTTGGCAACACCTGCCCTAGAGTTATCTAACGGTCAGAAGGAAAATCACTTAAATTAACCAACCACAGGCAGCCATTCAATTCGATATATCACGACAAATTGAGTTTTATTCGCGATGTCTCGATTTTACGAACGAAACTCTAGCCTATCACTGAAACGCCAAGTCGGAAGTAATGATGGCTTTACTGTAGTGAGTGTAACTTATTCGCAATTTAGCTACGATTTGGTTGGGAAGTGGCCACGGCTTTATTTATATATATATATAGGCTAATATACACAGAATTTGGCCAATTATGGACCGCTTTGAATATAAGACAATGGTACTTTATTTTTTCCTTTTCTTTTCTTTTCGTTTCTTTCCAGAACTTTTTAATTCGGCGGCTAATCGTTTGCCGTTGTTCCACTGACACCACGCTAGTAGGCCGTCGTTGGACTTTGAAACGTGTACTGTAACATCTGCTGAATGGACCCGTCGCCGAAATTCCTCCCTGTCCGAGATGATAGTATCCGTGATCTTCAGTTGTTGCAGTTCCCATCGTATCTCCTCCAGCCATTCTGTAGTGTTTTTAGCCTACTTTCGATTTTTGCAAAAAATGAAAGTAGACTTATGAGATCAACACAGGGCGAAAAAAGTGTGTCTGTCTGTGTGTGTGTATGTGTGTGTGTGAGTCTGTGTGTGTGTGTGTATGTGTGTGTGTGAGTCTGTGTGTGTGTGTGTGTGTCTGTGTGTGTGTGAGTGTGTGTACTCTGAATGTCTGTCCCCCCCTATCAATTCGAACACGGTGAAACCGAATTGAACGAAATTTGATACAGAGGTAGCACTAGTAAAGGACACCTCAGTGCCATACTTTATATCGCCGCCATCTTTACCAAAACAGAATGGCGGCCACTCAAATGTTCAAAACGTAAAATCAAATTACGGCTAAACTAATCATCCGATCTCTACCAAATTTGGTGACAACATATCTTTATATAGGACGCGTCTTTCACCCAAAATTCAAGGTCATCGGCCATGCCATTTCAGGATGGCGGCCGTGTGAATTATGCAACCATTTTAATAAATAGCTTAAGACCCACCAATTCCGATTATCGAGCCTAGGGGGGTTTAAGCTATCCTGAAGGTCGTGATCCGTTATTTATTATAATTTAATATTATAATATTATACAATATGAGTGGCTTAAAAGAGCTGAGCCGTTTGTGTCACACGACAAGATGGCAGCTGTCCTCATGTGCCTGTCTTATATTTCAGTAGTTTTAGTATGTTGTATGTGATATACCGTACTGATACAATAATATAAACTTTGTATGAAATGATCTTTAATGAAGATGTACTGCAGTGAAGAAATCGTTTATTTAAAGTCATTATTTGCCAACAGTTTGTATCTAATATGTCAGTTAAGAACACCTGACGTCATGGATACGGTTAGCTCTGGGCTAGCATGTTAGTCTGACACGCAGTTGACTGGGGATCGAGTACTGCTACAGTTAGGTTTTTTTTTTCTTGAATTCTTTTACAAATGATGTGCACGAGCTTTTTCCACAGATACTGAATAAAATGTCATTTAGCTCAAAGGAGAGGATAAAGTATACACTCGTATATTAATAAAATCACAGTCCCAGCATCGCACATAAACAGAAGACATTAGAAAAAGGAGAATAGAAGAACTAGATACACGTTGTCATTAACCACAGCCTTCTTAATGACTCTGTACGGTGCTGTCCTCTTGTGGGTTATGTGGGTAATATTGTTCCAAACATAACGCTGTGTAAATGCCTGAGCTGGCCTCCTGAAGTATGGCAATTTTGTAATACTGGTAGTTCAACTATTAGCCACGATCGCGCTCCGAATACCTTTAAACACTGCCAGCTGGATCGCCTCCCTCTTGGCTACTTTAAACTGCCTACTCATTCAACACCCATAGAACACTGCCATCGTAGTACATTACGATGGCAGTGCATAGGCGTACAAGATAAAGATTAATTCACTGATAGGTCGCAGCACCACCTACTGTGATTGGGGCGGAAGATTCTTAATTTTGCAGGCTGGCTTAATATAGAGATTAACGGAAGTGAATGCATTACAATAAGTTAGTAGTTTTGTTATTCAATCATCATAAAGTATATAATATTGATCTTGACACTTACTGGCTTATTATCAATATAAAAGAAAACAAACAATACATTGTGGTTGGGGTGATTGTTTTAGGGATGAGGACAAAGAGTCATAAAGATACCCATACATTTAGGAGAAAGTAGGCTATATGTTCTTTGCTGAACATCTTGTTTAATTTAGAGATGTATTCGAAAATGTTCTTCGAGAGCCGATTACTGTTCATCCTCTAAACATGTCCTTAAAATTTGTCTTCTCCTTTTAATTGAAACTGTAACGCTAACATAGGTTTCGGTGAAAGAACTCAATTTTATCATTTTTGATGTTTTGGTTTCTCAACATATTGAAATATCAGAGGAAATAGCGGCTTCGGTGTCGTAGTCGGTAGCATGCTGAGTTTCTATGCCCAAGATCGCGGGTTCAAACCCAGCCGAAATTTTCGGATTTTTTTAAGAGCGTTAAAATCCTTCAGTATGTCTTCCTTCGGAGGGGAAGTAAAGCCGGCGGTCCCATGTAATAGATTTATGGCATGTAAAATAACCTTCCACTAACTAAAATTGTGTGAAGCTAAATTTATAGGTTAGATTTGATTAACGTTCAATTAAGTTCCAACGTTCGTCGCCAGGTGCCGGTTGCGGTGGCATCTAGTTCCCAAGTTCACAGCTAGGTGTCGTTGACGGTAGCCTTTGATAACAAAAGTAGGAACTACTTGAAATTGATAGTCTGCGGTCCTTACCTGAATTACAGATAAACTGAGGAACCAACCAACCGAAAGTTTAGGGGCTGCGACAACGCGGTCATGTAGCCCCGTGTACTTTGGGTGTGTGTAGAATCTGTCTCATAACCGGTGTTAATTGTGATGACTGTATTAGTGTGTGTTATCTGTTTTTTAATTTAAGTATTGCAACTTAGAATTTTTCCAATAGTTCCTACTTTTGCCGCCAAGCGCCACCGTCAACGACTACTAGGCCAACTTCAGAACATAGCTACTAGACGCCACCGCAGTCGGCTCTTGGCAACGAATGTAGAAATCTAAAAGCGTTGTTTACATTCTTAACCTATCCAATTTAGTTTCACACAGGTGTAATTAGTGGAAGGTTCTTTAACATGCCATAAATCTATGACATGGGACCGCCGGCTTTACTTTCCCTCCCAAGGAAGGGATACTGAGGGACTTTTAACGCTCTTAAAAAATCCGACGGCTTCGGCCGGGTTTGAACCCGCGATCTTGGGCATTGAAGCTCAGCATGCTACCGACTACGCCACCGAAGCCGCTTCAACCGAGGTGCTTGTAGTAGACTAATGTGAGGATTTGTAATTCAGATGAGGATTGGGAAGGTGGTGGCCGTGGCCTTAAGTTAGGAACCATCCTGGCATTTACTTGGAGTAGAAGTGGGAAACCACGGAAAACCACTTCCAAGATGGCTTAGGGGGAATCGAACCTGGACCTCCGGGGTGACAGTCAAGAATGTTAGCTGCTACCCTCCAAGAGATTTAATTCTGGTCTGAGGGCTGAAACGAGTTGATTCATTTAAGGCTTTTACAACATCGTGGTCATGTAGCCCCGTGTGCTTGGTTGTGTGTAGAATCTGTCTGATAAGTTTCGTCATTGTGATGGCAGTACGAGTGCGTGTATTTTTGGTTGATGCTAGACTTACGAAAGAGGCGGTCGTGCCCCTTAATTTAGGTACCATACCGGCATTTTCCAGGAGTAGAAGCGGGATAACCACGGAATACCACTTCTAGCATCCAGCGTTGTGAAAATTTAGTGGAGCATTGTGGCACAGTGTTGCTAGTTCTAGGCAGAGGAAGCGCTAACGTCATACGTTATCTTTATCCGCTTGCAGTACTTCCCTTTCATAAGTTAGCGACACAACACAACCCCAGCAGCTACCTGAGATAAAACACGCCCAGGAAGGAGTACTGCTCGAGTCTAAGCTGCGTGAACCTGACAGGAATGTGCATCGCGGACTATGAGTGGTGGTGTTGACGAGTGATGAAGTTTCTCGGTCCGTGCATAGTACAGAACCAAATACATTGGTCGGTGACTCACTCAGTCATTCCTAACACCACAGTGGTTTGGGCAACGGCCCTATGTTAGCAGTATTGGAATAGAAAGGAATACCATATATCTCGGTGGGCTGTTGACAGATCCTTCTCCTCACGCCCGACCCTTCCTGTTTTTTCTCCTCATCCCGCAAGTTCATAGAGCTTGGACTCGAGCAGTAGTTTTGCAGTTGTAAACGGATTGGACCATATGTGAAAAGAACCAATAACGACATTCATTTCGTTGTGATATGACGCATTACTGATTGACAGTGGATTGACAGATGTCGAGAGCACAACCCTTCCTTTCTTCTCGGATGTTTGCTGACGATGTTAACAATTTTTACGTCATCAGTAGTCTACTGTTGATCATCACTTTTTTGTGTGTTATTAGTTAGGCTATAATTTAATTTCTTTCAATTTTATTCTTGTTGTTGTTGTTTTGTTTAGATTAATATTTGTAATATTGTAGCGAGTTAGCCGTGCGGTTAGGGGCGCGCAGCTGTGAGCTTGCATTCGGCTGATATTGGGTTCGAACCCCACTGTCGACAGCCCTGATTCGATCGAACAGAAAATAAAACAGACACACAACAGTAACACTAATGACGGATAGGGCTTCAGAACTTATGTTGCCGGCGGAACTGAGCACGTGCTCCACTCCGGGCGAGCATGCAGAACAGGACGTGGCTCTTCTTTCCAGCGTGCTAACCTCCAAAATATTTATTTTACTAAGACGTAATATAAACGATACTTGTATGCAATAACAAAGATAATCAATTGGCCGATAATTGCAGGAAGCTATTATGACGAAAAATGTATATGTTCAGAGTTCCTTCATGACAAAACGTGAGGTAACAAAACCAGTGAAGAGGGTTCCGTTAAAAGTAAAAACCCGTAAGACCCATAGTCTTTTCTCAGCGCTGGATGCTTTTTAGGACGACTGAGGTGGAAATCGAACCCACCTCGTCTCAGTTCTGCCTTATGATGGTGAGTGAACCACGTTTCAACTCTCAGACCAGAATTAAATTTCTTGGCAGAGCTGGGAATCAAACCCGAACCTCGAGGGTGACGGCCAAGAATGCTAGCCTCTAAGCCACGAGGTGGTTCGTGAGAGAAGTGATAATGAGAAAAGAATTTGAATTAAATTGGGCGAGGGGTTGGAAGAAACCGATTGTGGCCTAACTTCTTCAAGGGGTTGGAATTGGAACCCACATGTCTTCCCAGTTCAGAAATAGCCTTGCCCTTGAACGCGTGTCGAGTCAACAGCTGATCACTTAGGGCCGTTTTCACCAACTCTTCACTAACGATTTGTTAGTTAATTCCCATTTAACTTAAATGCGAGATTTAATGCGTGATTATCTTCGATGCATTTCACGAGGCCATTCGAGTTCGCAATTACTTAAATAACATTTACGGCTATCGCGCATGCGTAGACTCGGTTTCATCTTGGAGAAGCATGGCGGACAGAACAAGAAGCGTCTAGCACTGATTGCTGTTTGTGATGTCTCCTTGAGACTTTCTGGAACATAATTATAAAGGAGGGAAAATACGGAAGACCTTATTCGTGGCAAAAGCTTAAAATGATATGAACAAAGTATTATAGGAGAACTGGCAGTTGTGTGAATAGACAGCTTAATAGGACCCGCTCAACCCATTGTCTTCGTAGCGTAAGCAGTTGCGGTGCACACTCTCAAAGTATTATGCAGCGCTGGAAAGAGTTCGAATCCCCCTTCAGATATATATATATATATATTAAATTTCCGTATTCGTCTTTCTTGGTATTAAAACTTAGTAATGTGTGTGATCTTTCATAATTTCATTGTCATAAACATATTTTATATTCATACAGATGAAAGTTCGTGCATGACGAATAGAATACATAGTGTTATCACTGACCGAGTTCAAGCGCGCCCCGCTGTTGGCTAGCGCTAGCGGCGCAGACCCCCAACGCTACACAGTCAGACGCAGTCAGCTGTTCAAATATGGGATACGCGCTGGGCTACGTAAACATCTTTACGAAGGCTGCGGTTACGCCGATTACAACAAATTGTTTGTTTAGACTTATGAATAATTAGTTACCGTGAAAAAGTATTTTATTAATATTCTCAGTCCCCATGTAGAACTATCTTTTTAAACCTTCCGTTAGTCGCGCATTGGTCTGACAGTTCCGTGGTTCGTTTTAGTTGTAATATCAAGCCAACAGTTCAAGTTATAATCTTATCATCTCGGGACATCATACACCATACCTAGTAACCATTTTCCTGGAGTTGTCAAATGACGAGCCTAAAGTAACTCTACACGAGTAAGTGTGTCGCCTTCTGCTAAAATATAACGAATCGCTAGTTCATGAATCAGTAATTTCAAAGGAATTTGTGACTGATACTGAAGACAACGTTGAAACAAGATCCGAAGACTCGGATACTGACCATGATTTTGATCAGGAGGATGGTAACGGAAGCAAAGAATTGGATGGCCGTTTATTTTTTTGGCAGGTTGGCCATTATTACTATTATATGTACGTCTCATTCTTGGCTATCACCGCGGAAGCCCGGGTCGATTCCCAGCTCAGCAAAGAAATGTAATTCTGGTCTGAGGGCTGGAACGGTGTTCACTCAGCCTCGTGAGGTTAAACTGATAAGAGGTGCGTTTGATTCCTACCTCAGCTATCCTGGAAGTGGTTTTCCGTGGTTTCCCACTTCGTCTTCGGGCAAATGCCGGGATTGTACCTTCTTCAAGGCCACGGCCGCCTCCTTCCCTCTTCCTTGCCTATCCATCCTAACCATCCCTTACCTTCCCTCATGAGGCCCCTGTTCGCTTTGCAGTGAGGCCGCCTGGGCGAGGTGCCAATCCCACCTCACCAGTTGTATCCCTTCCGATTCGATGTTCCCAGCTCTAGGACACTGCCCGTAGAGGCGGTAGTGTTGAGTTCCCTCGCTGAGTCCGAGGGTTCCACCAACCTGGAGGGTAAACGAAAAAAAAAAAAAAAAGAAAAAAAAAAAAAAAAGAAGTAAGGATGGCACGAAGTAGAACAAGTAACCATGGAAGGCTGCCTTCATTCCGTATCCTACTGGGCGCATTTGTGATTTTAACACAGTTCATAGATATTTCGGTAAATTTTGAAAAAATGTAAGGTACTATTCCTGGTTTTAATTTCCACTTCACGCGAGGAAGTTCCACGTTCTCACAGTTCACTACGAAACAGTCCGCCTTTATAAGAATTAAATCTTCCGAAAAAACGCACGTCGCAGACTCTACTTTTGATCGACAATTGCTTACCTTTCCGCGGAATAACTCTCGCCCATTTCGCAAACAGATTTGTTTCTTTTGGTGGTGTGAAAAAATGTCTACCATCAGATTTCTTCCGTAACCCGATTTACATCCAGGAACGAAACAATACGACATTTTCCCGAAACAGCAGAAAGTTTAGTTGTTTGCACTCACAAAGCACTGCACAGACATTCGTAAACTATTACAAAGAAACAAATTCCCTCGCATAATATGACTTCTCGCGCACAGGATATTGGCTACTTGTCACACGTGCTTATGGTTCAGCGCGACTTGCGCGCCACACACTGGCTGGACCATGAACTACAATGCTTAAGGAGCGGAGTGATGACACTGCTTATTTCTATTCGTCATGGTTCGTGTTAAACTCGGAAACAAACCGCCATTGTGGAATGCGCAAGGCACAGTTCAGCTGTTTCCCGCCACTTTATTATGCTTTAGAGAGTTGAGTGGTCAGATTTGGCCATTTAACGTAATTCCTTGTTAGTGGTAAGTTAACGAGCTCGTGCTAAGTTAAATAACCATTATTGATGAATTAAGAGATAGTTGACGTTGGTGAAAACGGCCCTTTAGGCTTCCAGCAATTAGGTCGTGAAGTGCACTATGGGCCACCGCATTGTTTGAACCAAACAATACGAGTATCGTCTGTCTTCGTCTTCTGTTGGCGAGGTTTGAATTTCTTTGAAGTGATTTCATTTGTAGTTGTTGATCGTTCAATGATTACAATGCCATGATCTTGTTGCTGACTCGTTCAAGGTTCGTCGCTGAATCTTACTACGTTCTGCTTATTAATTCTATTTTTCCACATTTGCATATTTTGTGTATTAACGAAACGCCTCCTACGTGTTGGCGGCACACTAAACTGACAAGTCATGGACACCAAGGGTTAGACCACATCCTTTGTCTTACGTATTTCACTAAATCTATCACTACGAGTGCTAGTGTCGATCAATACTGGGTCAAATCAAAATATCTACTTCCGTCTTATAATTTCAAAAATCTGCTTCCCACAAATTGAAGATAACTTAAAGAATCAAAGAATAGACGACTAAAACAAAGAAACTCTAATTTCATTTAAATCTGTAGAACGAGTTCCATTTAAAAAAAAGCGTTTTTAGCATTTTTTTTTCTTCAAATTATCGTTTAAGCCGGAAGTAATTAAAACGTATTTTGAAAAATGATAGTCTAATAGAGCATTTCAAAACAAGCATTTTGACACTTTTCCGGGTCTTGTAGCTTTTCAACTTTTGGCACAATTGTCAAAATAGCTTAACTTTATGTTTTTGCTCAACTGGACCCTGAGTGCTCTTATTGATATTTTACCTGTTAAGTGCTACGACCGTCTATAGACGGTGCACTCCTTTTTTTTTTTTCACATTCCCCGTTCACTCTCGAGTGCCGAGTCGATCTGTGGCATGTTCTACCATTTGTTGGGCAATTTGAGGTTAGATTTTTGCCTCCGGAAGTAACTAACAGACCATTTTTGTATACGCCTGTCCTCTACAGTTCGAATTCATCGGTGTAAACAAGCATGGCGGAACAACAAGCAATTTCTTCTCCCCGCTTTGTGATTTTGGATCGAAGTACAGTAACATGAATTAGTTGCCTAGTGATTTTAGGAACATTTTATTTTGCGCCCTTTACCTAGTATGGAGATGGAAGCGTTGAAACGGTCTCGCTTTGCTCCACGTTGAGCGTACAAATGAAACGTTTTGACTGGTCCTTACTTGCACTTTCAAATATTTACTCTGCCTAAGATATGTTGTTTTAATGGGCGCCAAGACCTCAACGCAATGTTGAAATCTAAATTTGTATTTAACAACACCTAGCTCCGGTAGATCACCTTCAAGAATCTATTCACTCAGATCGTGGTATGATTTGATCATTAACCCAACAAACAATTGTATCAGGAGAAGGAATTGGTCTATATCTAATGCTACCTACTGAAAGCAAAGATTGCATGGTTGCAAGAAATGAATTTATTATATATAACACGTATTGCAAAATTAATAAAAAAATAAGTTTAAAATTTATATTGGAGCGTTGCGATTTGAATATTACCGCTAAAAATTACGTGAAAACGGAGTCTGATCAATTATTGATTTTACTCTTATTCCCAAGCTATGAAGTTACTGAAATACTGAATTTAAAACAAAGAGAAACGAGAGATTGCGTAATTCTGCGTCATTCGCGCTTACCACTGGAAATTGCCGAAGCATTTCCCTCGTACTGGATGTTGAAGAGAGGTTCCCACTGTCTCCTGGACGTCGTCATCTTCTTCGTTATTTGATGATATACTGGTAGATATGATCACTTTATGGTCCGAACATCGGAGCCAAACACTCGTACAACCACACTGGTTAAGTTTTTACCAAGATAGCCCCTTATTCCACGGCGCGCCAAACGATATATGCACTCGTCGCATCCCCACTCCGGTGCCGACTTCCACCTAACGTGGTCCTCACTGATTGGCTGTGCCACCCCACTACTCCCCTCCTTAGGCTCAACACACACGGCGCGCGGATGATGTCGTTTGCCGTTCCAGGCTATTCCGCCTTTTCTTGACGCTGCAACCCAGACTTGCGACATACTTCTTGACAAGAATAAGCCTGTATCTGAATTCCCAGTGAGTCATCTCTCTCATAATACCCTAACTGACAAAACTCCGTAAAATTCCGTAATCATATAATTTTCTATGATAATGTCGTTCGTAATAATTTGCTTGATAGTGTTTTCTAAAACATAGAAAACCTATCTGTATGCTTATAATTTTATAATAATGCTCCAAAAAATACCTTAATAATAATAATAATAAGTTAATAATAATAATAAATTAACATGAAAAATTCTCTTGGCTGAACAATTTGCCACGTAAATAAATATAGAATGGCTTCCTACTGACTTATGCCCTCGAAAAACACGTTACATATTCGCCTCGGATCATCGGATGATTTACCGTGACGACGGTCCATTATCCGATTATCCCAGACACGTTAATAATCCCCATCCAAAATACATATTACATAAATGAAATCACCCTAAATTACATATATACACTCATAATTGGTTCAAGAAAAGAAAGAGCAAATTATACACATGGCGGAGCCCAGGAGATATTAACAGATATCAAATAGACTACATACTTGTTAAACAGAGGTTTAGGGGCAGTGTGAAAGACGCTAGGACTATGCCGGCTGCCGATATCGACTCGGATCACAACCTTTTGGTTGCAGACATCAATACAAGGCTGAAGAGGATTCGACAGTGTGGGAGGAGAAAGCAGAGATGGGACCTGGAAAAGTTAAGAGTGAACAATGAGAGAGTAGGAGAATCATTGGAGCAGCAATTTAGTGAAATGAGAGGTGAAAATGGAAGTACAAGTGTGGAAGTGCAATGGCGAAATGTTAAACTGGTTTTGTTGAATACTTTAAAGAGTGAAGTTGGGAGGGAAGCAAAGAGAGCGAGGAAACCCTGGATCACCAATGAGATGATGGAGAAGATGGAGGAAAGGAGGAAGTGTAAAAATATAAACGAAGAAGAATACAGAAAACTTAACAATGCACTCAGGAGAGAAACAGACAAAGCAAAGGAAAAGTACATGGAAGAAATGTGCGATGACATAGAGGAACTACAAAGAAGAGGAAGGTACGACCTCATGTACCAGAAAACGAAGGAGCTGGGAGGAAGCGAGAACAAAGGAGTAAGGTCATTCGGAATAGAGGACTCTAGAGGACAAATGGTTTCTGAACAAGCGGGAGTGCTGAAAATATGGGAAGAATACATAAAGGAACTCTACGATAAGGAACACCGTCCGCAAGACATCGACATGGAGACAGAGGAGGCGATTGATGAAGACGAGAAAGGGCACAGCATACTGACAACGGAAGTAGAGAAGGCAATTGAGGACATGAAAAAAGGGAAAGCTACAGGAGAAGACGACATACCGGTGGATTTTCTGAAAGAAATCAGAGCCGGAGGTCTGAAAGTGCTGACACAACTTATCAACAACATTTATGAAAATGGAGAATGGCCTAAAGACTTTTTGGACGTCACAATGGTTCCTCTGGAGAAGAAAAAACAAGCTACGAAATGTAGTGATTACCGAACAATTAGTCTGATCTCACATGTGGAGAAGATCATTGCAAGAATACTCAATAGACGGCTGGAACACAAAATTGAAGAAGTAATGGGAGATGATCAATTTGGATTTAGGAAAGGAAAAGGAACCAGAGATGCTATCGGTATAGTGAGGATATTGTCGGAGAGAGTTTTGACTGTTAACGAAGAAGTTTGCGTTTGTTTTATAGACTGGCAGAAGGCCTTCGACAGAGTCAACTGGACAAAATTGTTGAACATCCTTAAGGAGATAGGAATCAACTGGAGAGACCGGAGACTAATTTTTAATTTGTACCTGGGACAAAGAGTAAAGGTGCGACTGAAATACGGAGAAACGAACAGCGTGGAAATAGGAAGAGGAGTCAGACAAGGATGTTGTCTATCGCCAAGTCTCTTCAACCTGTATGGTGAATGGCTGGTGAAAGAAGCTTTGAAAGGATGCGGAAATTTCAGGATAGGAGGACGCCTCATAAACACCATCAAGTATGCAGATGACCTAGTAGTGCTCGCCAAAAATCAAAGACAACTGCAGCACATGATGAGCCGGTTGGTGGAAACTGGAAGGATATATGGCATGGAAATCAACATCGAGAAATCAAAAGTGATGCGGATTTCAAAACGGGAGAAACCTTTGAGGGTAAATATCGACAATCAAGAATTGGAGAATGTGAAGCAGTTCAAGTACTTGGGAAGCTTACTGACGAAAGATGCTCAATGCACAAGTGAAATTCGCGCCAGAATTGCCATCGCCAAAGCCGCATTCAACAAGAAGAGGACTCTGCTCACCGGAAAGTTGAGTTTAGAACTAAGGAAGAAATTGGTGAAGTGTTACATCTGGAGCATTGCACTGTACGGGGCAGAGACGTGGACAATGAGAAAAAGGGAAAGAAAATACTTAGAAAGTTTTGAAATGTGGTGCTGGAGGAGAATAGAGAAGATCAAGTGGACAGATCGGGCGACAAACGATGCAGTACTGAGAGGAGTAGGTGAGAATAAAACTTTTCTGAATACAATTCTTCAGAGGAAGGCCAACTGGATCGGGCACATACTTAGACATGAGGGGCTCATACACGACGTCATTGAAGGTAAGATTAAAGGAACGACAGGACGGGGAAGAAGAAGAATCCAACATTTGGATGATATGAAAGATAGAAAGAGTTACAGCAGACTGAAGAAAGAAGCTGAAGACCGGGAACGTTGGCATCAGAAATTCTCTGTACGAAGACATGGACCTGCCACTAGGCAGAATACTGTATAATAATAATAATAATATAATTTGTCTTTACGCACTTTGCGTCAAAGTTTGTTGTCAGTATAGATTGCACTTTGCAACCAGTCCAATGTTTTTCATATAGAATAGTGTTCCACGGATATTTCAGCCTCTCAAATTTCTCTATGTTGGAAGAATAGACATAATTACTGTGTGAGCACTATGTATATAAGATGTCACATCACACGCATCAAGGTGTTCTGATATATGTATATCTCCCTAGAACTTCCTAATTTCACTGGAGGTTCCTTCCTTATTGTGAAATTTAATCCCACTTATCACTGAGCACACGATCACACTATTGTGGCAGCGCATCGTGACCATAATACATAATCTCTCTTTATAACGGACGAAATTAATATTGACTTCTGAAAAAAAAAACAGTAAATGCGCATTACATATAACACCAAATATTTATGTGCCGTAATCGCCCTGTCTTCTTAAGTTCCCGTAGACCATATTCTACTTAATACTAGTTCTCAACACAGACCAGTTCTCCTCACACAAATAATACCATTGTACAAATTACCTTAAATTACACACTTACAAATCTTACATGGCGAGGCCGAAAACAGAAATCACGTGTGCTGTTATGTATGAGTTTCATGAAGGACTGTCTCGCCTTCTGATGGCCCATCTTTTGTCTCGTGGACGCCTTAAGCAAAAATACCCTGTCCAAGCGCTCACCCATCTCTTGGAGACAAATGGGAATTCACCAGCGCTACCAAATTCTGGCCTTGGTGTATCGAGACATTTTAGTGCTCAAGAGCATCCGACAATCCCGTCATATTTCCCTGTACCTTAAAAACTCTCAATTACTTACATACTACCCCCCTGTGTGACTTCTGATACGCCTGCCTGGAAGACCATATCTTCGACGCACCAAATACCACACTTACTCATTTGATAGGCTGGCTCGCCAGCTAAACACACTTACTTTATGATACAAACTTAATGTCATCACGTTGCTCCCCTAACCTATTTCTCAGTGTCTGTAACGATGCCCTGTTGCTACTGTCCACACATGCACATATTAAAATACCGTCCTCTGCTTTAACCACAGGATGATCCCTACATAAATTAGTGTCCCTCGATAGCATGTCTGCAAGAATGTTGTCTTTACCTTTAATATATTTTACTGTGAATTCGTATTCCTGCAGAGCAAGAATCCACCTACTAACTCTGTTAGAACTGAGTTTACAAGTCCTCATATACAGTAATGCATGGTGATCTGTATGGATCTCAAATTTCCCCCCTACTAAATACATTCTAAATTTCCCTAAACTGAAAACAATACCTAAAAGCTCCAACTCAGTAATCGTGTATCTTTTCTTTGCTGCTGTCAGTCCTCGCGAGGCTAAAGATACAATGCACAGATTACCCTCATCATCTTTCTGACATAATACTCCAGCAATGCCTATATGTGAAGCATCTGTCATAACCACATATTCCTTATCTTTCAAAGGATATTTCAGCACTACAGCTTTCTCAAAACCTTCCTTCAGCGCTCTAAAAGCCTGATCATGCTTGGACTCCCAACTCCACCGAGTCCCACTTTTAAGCAATTCCCTGAATGGTTCTACCAACCCTGAGTATTTAAGAACGAACCTCCTGAAAAAGTTGCAAATTCCCAGGTATGTTTTTAAATGTTTAACATTCTGTGGCACCTCTGCGTTAAGTATCTTAATAACCCAACTTTCATCTGGTGTAACACCTCTACTCGACACTCTATGACCTAAAAATGTCACTTCTGACTGACAGAATGACGACTTAGACAGCTACAAAGTGAACCCTGCCTGATCTAACGTCTGAAAAACTATATCTAAATGACGTAGATGCTCCTCAAAACTGCGTGAACTAATTACCATATCATCTATGTAAATGGTTACAAACTCTCCTGTGTCATCCCCTAATGCGATGTTTAAAGCCCTAATTATAGCTGCTGAACTACTCCTTAACCCATAAGGTGTTCTACAAAATTGATAAAGGTTATATTTATGACTAAAAGCTGTAAATGTCTATCTTCGTACATGAGTGGCACTTGCCAAAAACTGGAACTCAAATCTACACAAGTGAAATACTTCTTCCCCTCAAATGTTTGCATTAATTCCTCTATTGACATAGATTTCAGCTGATCTGAACTAATTCTACTGTTAACCAAACGAGCGTCTAAACAAATACGAACTGTGCCGTCGGCCTTGGGTACCGTGATCAAAGAATTAACATAAGGACTGTTAGAGTGCTGAATAATCCCATCTTCAAGCATCTGGTTAATTTGTGCCTCAACTGCACTCTGATAAGCGAAAGGTACAGGATATCTCTGTCCTGTGAATACAGACCTATCAATAACGTTCAATGAATGTGTATAGCAATTGGCCATACCAATGCGATCCTCAAAAACTCTCCTATTACACAATAACACATCATAGAGCCGAACACATTGTTCCACCTCTATATTTCCCTGAAATGCAGCATCACGTAACGAGTCCTCTAGACTTCCGTTCGTAATCACACTGCCCACAAAACATGGAGAACCCCGCTCTACGGCTAGCGATATCTCATTTAAAGTGCAAATCACACCTACAACACTATTTCTCTGAATATGGTCATTGAACGCTACTTCTACTTCAGAATCACCCCATTTAAATTTCTAACTCCCTACATCATAAAATAAGTTTCCAGACACTCTACTTAGCCACTCTGAACCCAAGATAACACTGAATACTAAATTTGGAATTACAAGACAAATCTGCTTTTCTATATGATTATTAATTTTATTGTCTACTAAAACTTGCTTAGAAATTACTTTAGACCTCTTCCCAACAGCTGTGATAACAAAAGTGCTTTTAATTGGCATCTCCTCAAAATTTACTCCAGTTCCTTTCATTTTATCATAAAATGCACTACTTATGCAACTCTTCATACAACCACTATCAATTAAAACATCTGTGTACGCCTCGGACACGTTAAATTTAACTATGGGGCTCTTACTAACCACTTCCTGAATAATACCTTCATCATTTAGTTCATGTAATAATTCATTTCTTACATTTAGGTCATAGGGTTCTTGTATAATTATATGGACAGGGCATGTTATAAACTGAGATGCTGACCTTACTTCGCAGCCTGGTTCGCGTTTAAAGAACCGCTACAGCTGGCTGTAGTACTACTAACTACGGCACTGGTCTGGTTGTTCTGGGCTGTGTTGTCATTGTTTGGCTGTATATTACTACCACTAGGCTGTCCTCTTCCTTGACCCCTATTCTGGTTGTAATTATTGTCATTATAATTTCTCCCTTGATTTCCCCTGAAATCATTATTTCTCCCTTGATTTCCCCTGTAATCATTGTTTCTCCCTTGATTTCCCCTGAAATCATTGTTCCTCCATTGATACTGATTACCATAGCCATTTCCTCTGTTCTGATTTAGCTGATTATTATTATTTCTATTTTGAGCGTTGGCCTCTTCGCCACCGTTCCCTTGAACTTCCTGATGCCTGGCTTCATTAGGCCTATTATTATTATTATTATTACCCTGGTTCCGATTGAAATTGTCCTCATAACCCCCTCTCCCTAGTGCATCAAATGTGCTTAACAAATTTTCTACTTGTGATATTGTCTTTACATTCTGGATACAAGCAGCCTCCTTGATCCTATAGGGAAAGTGCCTAAGTAGCAACCTCACCACATCACTTTCCTCCTTCAAGCCATCAAGATATTTACACACTAATACCTGCCCTAAAAAGTATTCGGTCATGGTGGAGCTTCCTTTAGGGTTATATTTACCACACACTACTCCCTCACGATGCTGCGACTGAATAACCTCATTCCAGAACTTTTCACAGAATTTCATTTTAAAATCATTAATATCAGTAAACTTGTCTCTGTAGACAGCAAACCAATTCCTCGTTTCCCCCACAAACACTTGTTCTAAAATTTCAACTATCTGGCACCACTCAATACTACCATTTTCCAACCTCTCCCCGAATTTATTTTCTATAGTGTTCATGAACTCCATTGGGCACCCCTGTCGATTGCTGAACTTACCCAGTTCTACCTCCCTGTGTGTGCTATTCACAAAAACTGGCCTATTCTGACTATTTTCTTGCCTGATCCTAGCTTTAAATTTTAATTCTAATTCTGCGATTTCCTCCTCAGCCTTCCTCTCAATACTGTTTACTGTTACTTTAATGTTTCCTTCTGATTCTTCTACTTTATCATATAGCTTTGCTTGTTTCTCCTCAATCTTGCTAATGCTCTCTCTATTACTCTCTCTTAAATCATTTACTTCTGCAACTATTTGCGAGTGGACTTTCTCAATTCTACCCCCCAGCTGTTCCTTAACCTCTTTAGTAGCTACCTGAATTTTGTCAATTTCTCCCCCCAATTGTTTTTTGACCTGCTGTGTTTCCAGTTGCACTAGTTCTTTTAAATTTTCAGCCTGTGTACTGATTCTAATTTCCAACTCCTCCTGTACTTTTCCTAATTTTCTGTCTACATCTGCAATAATCTCTTTAGCCTTCTCTTCCATCACCCCTCTGATTTCTCCTCTAATCTGCTCTAATTTCTTATCTAGTTTTAGGTTGTTCTCTTCAAATTTCTCATTTAATTTATTGCTCATTTGTTTACTGTTTTGTTCTAATTTAGCATTTAAAGTTTCAGTACTCTCTCTATTTTCCCTACTGTTTTGTTCTAGTTTAGCGTTGTTTTGTTCCAGTTTTGCATTTAAAGCGTCTGTACTTTCTTTATTTTCCCTACTGTTTTGTTCTAATTTGGCGTTTGAGGCATCTGTACTTTCTTTATTTTCCCTACTGTTCTGTTCTAATTTTGCATTTAAGGCATCACTACTAACTTTGTTCTGAAACATGAACTCGAGAAGTAAAGTTTTTAATTCTGGTTGGCCGCCTACACTCCCTGTTTCAGTATCGGTATTTACCTCCGCTACCCCGGTACTACCATCACTCGACATACTGCTCGTATCATCACTTTCCAGTTGATGACCACTACGTAACTTCATCTGTTTTTCTTTCTCATCCCCCATAATAATATACACCGATAAATGAACAACCCCCAAAATACAGGCACAGAAATATATACCCTTCTCCTTCCACACATTTTATTAGGCTTTCAGCCCCAAGTTGTCGGCGACAAATGAAACGGTCTCGCTTTGCTCCGCGTTGAGCGTACAAATGAAACGTTTGGACTGGTCCTTACTTGCACTTTCAAATATTTACTCTGCCTATGATATGTTGTTTTAATGGGCGCCAAGACCTCAACGCAATGTTGAAATCTAAATTTGTATTTAACAACACCTAGCTCCGGTAGATCACCTTCAAGAATCTATTCACTCAGATCGTGGTATGATTCGATCATTAACCCAGCAAACAATTGTATCAGGAGAAGGAATTGGTCTATATCTAATGCTACCTACTGAAAGCAAAGATTGCATGGTTGAAATAAATGAATTTATTATATATAACACGTATTGCAAAATTAATAAAAAAATAAGTTTAAAATTTATATTGGAGCGTTGCGATTTGAATATTACCGCTAAAAATTACGTGAAAACGGAGTCTGATCAATTATTGATTTTACTCTTATTCCCAAGCTATGAAGTTACTGAAATACTGAATTTAAAACAAAGAGAAACGAGAGATTGCGTAATTCTGCGTCATTCGCGCTTATCACTGGAAATTGCCGAAGCGTTTACCTCGTACTGGATGATGAAGAGAGGTTCCCACTGTCTCCTGGACGTCGTAATCTTCTTCGTTATTTGATGATATACTGGTAGATATGATCACTTTATGGTCCGAACATCGGAGCCAAACACTCGTACAACCACACTGGTTAAGTTTTTACCAAGATAGTCCCTTACTCCACGGCGCACCAAACGATATATGCACTCGTCGCATCCCCACTCCGGTGCCGACTTCCACCTAACGTGGTCCTCACTGATTGGCTGTGCCACCCCGCTACTCCCCTCCTTAGGCTCAATACTCACGGCGCGCGGATGATGTCGTTTGCCGTTCCAGACTTTCCGCCTTTTCTTGACGCTGCAACCCAGGCTTGCGACATACTTTTTGACAAGAATAAGCCTGTATCTGAATTCCCAGTGAGTCATCTCTCTCATAATACCCTAACTGACAAAACTCCGTAAAATTCCGTAATCATATAATTTTCTATGATAATGTCGTTCGTAATAATTTGCTTGATAGTGTTTTCTAAGACATAGAAAACCTATCTGTATGCTTATAATTTTATAATAATGCTCCAAAAATACCTTAATAATAATAATAAGTTAATAATAATAATAATAATAAATTAACATGAAAAATTCTCTTGGCTGAACAATTTGCCGCGTAAATAAATATAGAATGGCTTCCTACTGACTTATGCCCTCGAAAAACACGTTACAGCGTGAGCACAAAACAATTCGATTTGTTTCTTTTAATAAAAATTAATATACACGTACATATACATTTAAATGAATAAAGTCCCTAAACCTGTAGACATTTTAGTCCTATCATAACATTGTAAAATGCGAATGAAAAAACTCAGCACTTAAGAGGTTAAAAGATTTTTTCACCACTAATAACACAGTATTAAGCACCTGTGCTTATTTTCTTCGAAGATTTTAAAGTAAAGTGATCCAGACTATACAGTGTGTTTAGAGAAAAGTGTCCGATATTGCAACAGGGGTTGGGATTAGTAAAAACGAGAAGAAATGTTCCCATAATAATTCACTACTGTTTGTAGAAAGTGAAACACCAAGAACAAGATAAGTGACCACATTGCACTTTATACCACAGATTAGGGAAATGATAATACATTACTGATTAGAAGGACAGTCCGGTACATGCACGTTGACGGTCGATCTTCAGTACGGCGTCGCGCCACCACGTGCTGCACTCAGAGCCGCTAGACGTCGTGAGATGGAATCATACAGCGCTTGAATACGCTGCTGGGGAATACCGTTCCACGCCGTTCGTAGGCGCGTCCAAAAAGCATCAACAGTGGCGGCAGGTGGACCTGAACGAACAAGTTGCCGACCGACCATATCCCAGACATGTTCGATGGGCGACATGTCAGGCGAACGGGCAGGCCAGGGAAGCAGAGGTAGCCGTCGTTCTGCGAAGAAGGCTTGCACATTCCTCGCCACATGCGGGCGGGCATTGTCCTGCTGAAATATGGCCTGTGGAACGGCCTGCAAGACGGGTAGTGCCGCGGGCTGTAAAACTTCCCTGATGTAGTGGTCACTGTTCAGATTGCCCGCAAGACGTACGAGGCGCGATCGCCTGTTACAGACAATTGCGCCCCAAACCATTATACATGGTGCTTGTCCGCTATGCCGCTCAACAATACAGACTGCCTGATTGCGTTCTCAACGACGGCGTCGAACGCATATGTGGCCATCCCTGTAGGACAGGTTGAAGCGAGACTCGTCCGAAAACACTACATTTCGCACCTCAGCCTGCCAGTGTCGGCGGGTACGTGCCGATTGTAGTCGGAGGCGTTGGTGGTTCCCAGTCAATGGAAGCCGACGCAGTGGCATGCGTGCTACCAGTCCAGTCCTCAAAAGACGGTGCCGCACCGTGGACGCAGACATGTCCACCCCCGTTGCAGTGTCCAACGTCGAGCCAACGACACTGTTCTGTCCGATACGGCCATGAGGAGAAGATGGCGGTCGTCTCGCGCTGTGGTCACATTGAGTCGTCCTGTACCCTGTCGTCGCTGTGTATGGCCCTCCTCTCTCCACTGGATCCACATACGCCTTACTGTTGATGCAGCGTGCCCTATACGAGCCGTAATTTCCCGGAAGGATAGACCCGCCTCCCGGAGCCCAAGCATTCTGCCCCGTTGAACTGCACTCACATGCTGATAGTCCACCCTGTGATGTCGGTGAGGCATCGTTGCACTTGCTTACACGTTTCCACTTGGTATGACGACGGCACGCCGACAGAGTTGTGCAGAACACTGACCTGACCGGTCCCACGACAGAGGGCACTGGTGGGCCAATGTGCACGCCAACTTTCTGCGATTTCAATCACTTAGTATGGTACCGCAGGCCTACACGACCCCTGTTCTGGGAGTGTCTCTGACCATTTCTTCTGGGTGTTTCACTTTCTACAAACTCTATGTACTCTATGTACGGAAACAAATAGTCTACCTGTTGAGATATGCACCATTTTACCCGCGTGGAGGAAGTGCAGGTTCGGTGGTGCAGGCATTCTTCCGTTGAAGGTCTTTGCATGAGTCGGATGTTCAGTCATAGTATGCGGTTGTGCTGGCAGTGCAGGCTAGTGGTCTGGTGCTGTGTGGACGACGCAGATGGTCTTTTGCTATGGATTAGCAAATGGTAGTAGCATGGTCTCCCCGTTCTCCGGACCTTAATCGATTGGATTTCTGGCTATGGAGACATTTAAAGACATTGGCGTATGCCACACCCATCGACAATGTGCACATGTTATAAGAGCGTGTGACCAATGAGAGTGCCCACAACAGCGACCAGCCAGGCGTGATTGGACGAGTTCGGGATTCCTTGTGAAGAAGAGCCAAAGCATGTGCACGAAAATCATGGTAACCATATGGAGCATCTCTTGTAACGTGCAGATGGTATCCGCGGACATACCGGCTGACATCATCACAGCTCCTGGTTGGTGGTGTTGATGGATGTTCAATCAACGCGTGTTCTGTTAAACGTGTGTGACAGTCGAGTGTTCATTATTAGAAGTAGCTGGTAGGAAGACGTCCATTGTCTGAAGTGGAAATCCACAACACAAGTAAAATGGCTCATATCTCAACAGGAATTTGTTTCCGGACATATGCTTATAGGAACATTTCTCCTCGTTTTGACTAATCCCAACCCCAGTTGCAATATCGGACACTTTTTTTTTTTCAAAACACCTTGTATCAGAGAAGATAGTGATGTAGCTGATGACCATGAGGCCAATCAATAGACCTATCAACTAAGGAGTGGAAAAATACAGAAATAACAGTGTTGTAACAGTTTGTTTGGCAATAGTTGTCATCTGAGACAGAACAATACTGTTATCTTGAAGCTAAAGAATCATTTATCTTGGGAAATGAAGACATTAAACTTGACCCTCCGGGCAAGATGTCGACCGTATATCAGTAATATTAATATACAAGCAAATGGAACGTATCACAATGAGTAATATCACGAAAACAAACGTTGGACGATGACCTTCCCAGCTTTACTGATATTAGGGGTAGAAAAGCATGTATCAGACCTCTCCGAAGGTTACACGGTATTACTAATCGATTAGCTTGCCACGGTGGGTGAGTTTATAGCGTGTCGGTCTACTAACCCCAAGATTGCAGGTTCGCTCATGGCCGTGGTAAGTGATTTTTGAAAGGAGGCAAAAATACGACACGCATGTCATACGATGTTGGCATGTCAAAGAACCCATTTGGATTCAGTAGGCCGTGTTCATAATGGCAAAATTAATCTCGGGATTTTCCGCCAACACAAACTTCCTCATTTCCCTACTAGAAAGCGCTATAGTGTTCAAGGAGCTTAGATATCTAACCTCCTTGACTGTCATAGTGATTCAAGGAACGACGAAATTCGACATGCAAGCTATCCTCTGGGTGTCAAATTACAAAGCTTGCACCCGGCACCGAGGCCATACGATATTATTATTATTATTATTATTATTACTAATCGAATTATATTTAAACTAGCAACCTGCCCCAGTTTCACCCGCCACCTTAAACGGTTTATCCAGCGTAAGGTTAAAAGGCGCATGGACGGCAGGACCCAGACACAATTCAGAAAAGCCGAGGTGAACAGAGAAACTCCGAACACATATACTCTTAAAACTCAGCAATTTTTCTAGGTTCATGCCGTGTCTTGTGTGGGGTTTCACTAGGAACATCAAGTTTGCTCAACAGCGGGCTCTTGGTGTTCACATCCGGACCCCCACAGGAGTAGCGAACTGCGTGCTACCTACCTGCTATATACTCTTCTCTGAAGTCTTAACTCGACACGACTCGACAGTCTGATGCTGGCCGAAGCTGGGGTGATAGGCTTGCTTGCTAGCTCGTAAACTTGCTAAGAAATGAAAACGTAAAAACACTTATAGTGGGCGATGTCACGGACTTCTCTGTGGAACTTTTCATGCTGAACAATTCTTACACTCATAGTACTGTATATAGATATTTTTAACGGTTTACACAGCGTAAGCTTAAAAGGAGCATGGACGGCAGGATTTTCTACGAATCGATTCACTGAAATTATTATTAGTGATGGCTTCCTTTGGTGTTAAATGAATCTTTTCTACAGAAACCTTCCTCAAGAAATCCTTTACACTTACAAAATGGTGAAAACCGCATCACAATCCATCCAGTGGTTTTCGAGTTTACCCGTTACATTCAAGAATCGGGGTCTTCGTTTTATACCAT
The DNA here is from genome assembly GCA_946902985.2 of Meconema thalassinum. Lineage (NCBI taxonomy): Eukaryota > Metazoa > Arthropoda > Insecta > Orthoptera > Tettigoniidae > Meconema > Meconema thalassinum. The sequence continues at coordinate 282,120,799 of OX336396.1, forward strand.
GTAGAGATATTGGTACCCCTGTCTAATTGTTAGGTAGTTAACCCGGAGGTTGGTTGGATCCTTAAGAAGCACTACTGTAAGTTGCATGAGGAACTCCAAACACCCAAAACTTCACTATAATGAGACGTACTTGGTTAGCTCAGGAATGAGGTAGTTTGCCATTACTTTCCTCACTGAGTCAGTGCAACAGTACTACCGTATTTCATTTTTTGTGAATATTGCCCAAATAATATATTATATAACCAATATTAGCCTAACGTTAAGTAAAAGATATATGCAAACCCCTAATATTTAATCTTTTGATTTTGCTCTGCAGCCTTTGAAGCTAAACGTATTGCACATTTAGTGAGTTTGACATACCTGGCCTAGTACAGATATGGTCCTCTCTATAGAACGAAGCCTCCCAGAGGCCGTGCGGCGGATGATTGCTATGAGCCACCACCAGATATATACCATGTACCCATTACAACAGCGGCCTGTGAAGCCTCGGATGCAGTCATGGCATTTATTACATGCGCTGCTGGTAAGATACCTTAGTTGAGATAATTAAGACTTGTTGTGAAGTACTGTAGCTTATCTCGTATCCCGTGAACATGTATAGGTATAGAACAAAACATCGAATTTTCCTAGTGGAAACTTATCTTCTCAAGAAGAAGTCTTCTAGTGAATGTATTCGTACGTTTCGGCACCGTATGATTTGTACTAATGGGGGAATCTCAAACAAAAATGTATAACGTGCGTTCAAAAAGTAACGAGCCGGTGGCTGGAATGCGCAAACCAGTGACTTCACCGGCTAATCGTGGCGTGTGTAACGAGGCGTGGTTCTGACCAGAGCGTGGAAGGTCACAGCCCGTCGCTAGAGGGCAAGCGTGCACGTCACGTGACGATACAAAGCGAGCAGCAGCATGCATCAATCGTCCAACGCTGCCAGTCGCATTGAAAACAGTGACATGAAGGCGTCAACCGAAGAGCAAAGAATGTCACAAGTGTACGGCGAACACTGCATGTCCCTTGGAAGGGTCAAGACATGGCACAAGCGCATCAGGGAAGGACGGGTGTCGTTAGCCGATGATGCCCGGTCTGGGGCACCCCTCTGCATTACCAATGACAACGTCCAGCTGGTTGATGCACTCATTACCCAGGACCGCCGGGTGACAGTGAACGCCATAGCCGCCATGGTCGCTCCACGACAATGCACGACCTCATACGGCCAACACAATCTCGGCACTCCTGCAGAAATTCAAATGGGAGGTTCTCGGCCACCCTCCATACAGTCCAGACCTCTCTCCCTGTGATTACGCCATGTTTGGTCCCCTGAAAAGGGCTCTGCGGGGCCAACGATTCACCTCGGACGCCGACGTCCAGCTGTACGTGCGGAACTGGTTCACATCGCAGCCCAGGGAATTTTATGAGACAGCCATTCACCGCCTCGTGTCACAGTGGGACAAGTGCCTCAACAGCCAGGGCCAATACTTCTAACATACAGGTACTGGTTTCTGTAATTATGCCTCCGGCAGGTTACTTTTTGAACGCACCTTATATACGGTAACAATCCACGTACTCTGGAGGCTCTCGAGAATGAAATAACTGCGCTGATACGAAATATCAGTGAGGATGAATTACAGCGAGTTGGTGCAATGTGTGTTTAGAAAATGACGGACAGCATTTCCAGCAACTACTCTGAAATTCATATAAGTAATGCTGATTATTAAATACGTTAAAAAGTGTAACTGTGTTGAACTAGTTGGGCACTACGCTGCTGCTAGCACCAGTACCTTGCTTGGCTGTCGGCTAGCCACATTACTCTGGTCACACGGCGTTTTCGAGTTTCCGTTCTATAGGGAAGGACCTCACTGTAAATTCCAATTAGTTTTACATTTCGACACTATAATATAACCCCGGGCATTACAGCACATGAAGGGCCTGGGCCTACCAAGCGACCGCTGTCCAGCCATTTGGCCTGCAGATATTGGGGTGACGCGTGCTCAGCGCGTCGCGTTGGGCCCCCTCGGCCGTTAATCTTGTTTTCCATGAACGGGGCGCTGCCTCAATTGTCCTCACGAGGCTGAGTGCACCCCGTTCCAGCCCTCACGTCAGTTTCTAAAATCCCTGACGGAGCTGGGAATCGAACCCGGGGCCTCCGGGAGAAAGGCAGGCGCACTACCCCAACAGCACGAGGCCGGCACATTTCAACACTGCAAAACTGTAAAAGGATGTAGGCCTCATGAATAATAAAAGGGATGGAGAGGGCATATTCCTGGTACGATTAGGTGTAGTGATCTTAACGTAAACCCCCGGTGGCTCACATCTAGTGGGACGTGTGTTGACGACCACGGGATCCCAGCTGAGTCCGGCATTGCTTCCACTTACTTGTGGCGGGCTCTCCGTCGTCTTTCCTGTCGGCCTCTCTTGGTCAACTCTTGTTCTTTTCTGACCCCGACGGTATTAGGGTTTCCGAGGCCTAGGGAGTCTCTTCCTTTCCCACCTAAATTGGCCCTTCTCTCATCTTTCATGATCCCTCATTCTTCTGGAGATCAGCCTTCTTTTTCTTATCATTATATTCCTTTTCTCTTTAAGATTCCCGCAGTGTTTTTGTGAATTGACTCCACCGGTATTTAAATTCAATTTTGTGAATATTTTGAATCTACACTACATTTTGTGTCTCCCACAAATCCAACCCCTCGTCCTCGTCGTGGGAGATGGGCAACGTAATTAAGTAGGGGATTGCCTGTAGTGGTGAAGTACAGTGGGGACTCTGTGTGCCTCAAGACCGCTACGGTAGCTGTGAAGGCCCTACAGGAACCCTGAAGAAATTACGGCTAACGGGGCTCTGGTGAAACAACTGCTGCCTTGTAGTTTGGTGTTGGTTCTTCAAAGGCTAAGGGAAGAAACCCTGACAGAAAATCAGCCTGGTGCCTCAGGCTTAAGGTGGCAGCCCCTCCAAGGCACTCCGAGGCAGTGGGTTAATCACTCGCTCCTCTTAAATAAACTGATTACGGAAACTGAAGCGAAATTACAAAACCGGACGGATAACCTGATGACGACTTTTGGCATGAAGAGGACTGCGAAAATCGGTTTCTGGAATGTGAGGACCTTGATGGAGAAAACCAGACTGAAACAAGTGACATGGGAGATGAAGAACTATGGGCTGGATATCCTAGGATTGAGTGAAGTGAGGTGGCCAGGATTTGGTGAAATACAGACAACAGATGGAATTACATTTCTCTATTCTGGGGGCGATGATGAAGAACACAAGGATGAAGTGGGGTTGCTGCTCAACAGAAATGCAACGAGAAGCCTTATGGAGTGGAAGCCAATTTCTAGAAGGCTCATGTTTGCTAGGTTCAAGACAAAGATCAGGAATGTGATCATCATCCAATGCTATGCGCCTACAGGACAGTCGGAGCCAGAGAAGAAGGAAGAATTCTACCAAACGCTGCGAGATGTCACAAGACAAACAAGTAAGAAGGACATTCTCATTGTTATGGGAGACTTCAACGCGAAGGTGGGCTCAAACAATGAGGGGTTGGAGCAGATCATGGGAAAACTTGGCCTTGGTGAGATGAATGACAATGGGGAGAAATTTACGGAATATTGCGCCAGTCAGGATTTGTGATGGGTGGCACGGTATTTCCTCATAGGCAGTGCCACAAGGTCACCTGGGTGTCTCCTGATCAAGTCACAGAAAATCAAATTGATCACATCGCGGTGAGCAGGAGGTTCAGAAGAAGCTTGGAAGATGTTAGGAACAAGAGAGGAGCGGACGTTGGTAGTGACCATCATCTTGTAGTTGCCAACTTTCGCATGAAGATCGTCGCAGTCCGCCGAAAGTTTAACACTCGGCACAACAAGTTTGATGTGGGCAAGCTTAAGAACCAGCAGAGATTGGACCAATTTAAACTGGAGCTCAGAAATAAATTCCAGGTGTTGGACTCCGAGACAGAGAAGGACGTGGAAACTGTGTGGAGCGAGGTAAAGAATATCTTCGTGGAAACCAGTGAGATGCAGCTCGGGAACAAGAACTACCTGCGGAAAGAATGGATATCCGATCAGACCTGGGACACGATCAATTATAGGAAGGAGATTAAGGCCAAGCTCAACACCTGCAAGACTAGGCAGCAGAAGGCTCTCACACAAGCAAATTATTCAACAGCAAACAGAGAGGTGAAGAGGAGTGTACGGAAGGATCATAGGAGGTGGATTGATGAGCAGGCGGAGAAAGCAGAAGAAGCAGCAAGAAGGGGGGACGTTAAGGAGCTCTATGGCATCACAAAGATGCTTTCGAAGAAGGTTTTAATAAAACTAGGCCTGTGAAGAGCAAGACGGGCGAGATCCTGACGACGTGTGAACAGCAGCTGACAAGATGGAGGGAACACTTTGCGGAGGTTCTTAATAGAGATAAAGGACCAGAAAGTAAGCAGCGAGGAGAAGATGAAGAGGAAGCAGAAAGTGACCCAAGCATCAGCCTCGACTCCCCAACTCGGGGCGAAATACGGACAGCGTTGAAGCAGATGAAATGCGGGAAGGCACCAGGTCTGGATAATATCCCAGCGGAAGTACTGAAAGCAGACCTGGATATTACGATCGATCTGCTGCACCCACTGTTGGAGAAGATCTGGAAGGAGGAGAAAATACCTACCGACTGGAAGAAGGGGTTGATAGTCAAGTTGCCGAAGAAAGGGGACACCACAAACTGTAACAACTGGAGGGGTATCACCTTGCTGTCCATTCCAAGCAAAGTGCTGGTGAGAGTCATCCTGAATCGTATAAAAGACTGCGTAGAAAAAAGGCTTCGGAAGGAACAGGCTGGATTTCGACCACATCGCAGCTGTGTGGATCTCATCAACACCCTCCGAATCATCCTGGAGCAGAGTGTGGAGTGGCGGAATACCCGTTACCTCACATTTGTTGACTTCGAGAAAGCCTTCGACTCCGTAAATCAAAGAATCATGTGGAAGACCCTCGAGGAATATAAAATTCCAACAAAGATCATCAGAATCATGGAAGAGATGTACGAAGGGTATGAGTGCCAGGTTCTTCGCGAAGGCAAATTAACAGAAAATATAAAGGTCAGTTCCGGAGTGAGACAGGGGTGTGTCATTTCCCCCACTCTGTTCCAGTTGGTCCTGGATAGTGTGATGAAGAAGGTAATGGGAGGACGGAAGAGGGGTATTCAATGGGGTATACATGACAGGCTTGAAGATCTGGATTTCGCAGACGACATTTGTCTTATGGTACAACGGTACCGAGACATAGAAGATAAGCTGGGGAGGTTGCAGAGAGAAGCAGAACGTGCAGGACTGATGATCAACACCAACAAGACCAAAAAGATGAGGATAAATTCTGACATCACGACTAGTTTGACAGTCAACGGAAAGGACATTGAGCGAGTTGAGTCCTTGCTCTACCTTGGAAGTATAGTCACAAATGATGGGGGAGCAGAGGAAGATGTTCGAAGCCGTATCAGGAAGGCAAATGGTGCCTTTGTCCAGCTCTACCCCATCTGGAGAAATAGATACATTTCCAGGAAGACCAAGCTCCGCCTTTTCAATAGCAACGTAAAGTCGATTCTTCTCTACGGCTGTGAAACATGGAAAGTCACAAAACCGATCAACAACCAGCTACAGGTGTTCATTAACAGATGTCTGCGTCGCATCATGATTGTGAGGTGGCCGGACATATTCTCAAATGAAGATCTTTGGACCATCACCAATCAACAACCGATTAGCATCCAGATCAAGGAGAGGAAATGGCGCTGGATTGGTCACACACTAAGGAAGCCGGACGGAGCTATTGAGAGGGCGGCGCTAGACTGGAATCCTCAAGGCGCCAGGAAGCGAGGTCGACCTAAGAAGACCTGGAAGAGGACGATCGAAAATGAAATTGCAGAGGTGGACAAGAACTGGAGTCAAGTGAAGAGAATGGCCAGGAACCGTACTGCGTGGAGAAATTTCGCCAAGGCCCTATGCTCCGGAAGGAGCGGCAGGAATTAATTAAGAAAGTAAGCAAGTAACACTACATTTTGTAGGTATTTTCAATGTAAGTTGCATTTTGAAAGTATTTTCAATCTAAATTGCATTTTGCGAGTATTTTCAACCTCATTTGCATTTTGTAAGGATTGGCAATTTAAATTGCTTTTTAGTAAGTCTTTGAATGTAGGGGCTGGTATATTCTCTGGAATATACACTTTATGTTAGCTTAATAGTTTACTCTTTGATTTTTCTTCCTTTTTTACGTTCTTTATTTAGCTTCCCTTTCTCGTAAACACCAACGGAAACGTTCTTGTTTTCTGTTTCCTCTGTGCATATATTATATATATTTGAAAGTTCGTTGCAGATCGCTGTTCTCATTTTGTGTAGGATTCCTCTACAGCACCCCACGCGGCAACCCGTTGAAGCATTAGATCCAGTCGTTCCAAGAACTGGTGCTACAAAAAGCAAGCAGATGGCATCATTATCGTTCTCTACATGCTCCATGGAGACTCCAACATCGCTTTAGTTACTAATCATTATGTATGTATATATATATTTGTATGTTGCAGACATTTGGTACCCCACTTTGTTTTTCCCTCCCTTTCCCTCTTTTCCTGCGTTCTTCCGCACGCTCGATTCAACTACCCACTCTTCTTTGTGAGCTTCGGTGTGACAGTTCGGACCTCTTCCTAGGAGGTGCTCACCTTCTTTAACCATGTGTTAATATTCAAATCTACGCCATGTTTTAAAGCAAGTTTTAACGGCTGGCCCGAAACTTCAACATACCTACAAAACAAAGATAAGTACACATCTAAGTGTTTTTAAACCAAATTTTATGGGTTTTACATCAATCTAAATTCATATGAGTACTTTCGGCAGAATTTGAATTTTCACATACTTGTGCAATCTTCTAACTACCCAACGGGGGCCATTTCCTTGCTTTGCTAAGCTTAATGGAGCTCGCCATTAATCAGTTATGAACGCTCCCTAACACTTCTTTGTCAAAAAGGGGGATACTTTCTCTCCGACGTGGGATTTATGCTGAACTTATAGCATTTTGCAAATCATACTTTCTTCTTCGAGGGACTATTCTACTAAATCTTGCAACTGTACCATGTTATTCTCCAATTTCATCGTGGGATTTCGCTTCTTGCCCCATTTTTATGTTACCTTAAACTTGCGAAACACCAAATCATGCAATAGACTCTGTAAAAAGAAAAACTGTACCGGCTACCACCTCAAAATTCTATAATGTTAAACTATTGCTAATTTTCACTCAGAACCAATCAACAAACCCGAAATAGTGACAATTTACCAATGTTCAACGAAACTTTCACTGCTACAAAAATAGTGTCCGTTTAACGATTTCCGCGCCGCGTATCGTGTGGAAAATAAAATAAAGTCGGCCAGAATTTGAACCCCGTATTTCCTCTATCCTCATTTTACTACTACTAACAATTTAGAATAATTTAAATAATTTTCTTGTATTTTTCTATGACGCTTAGCCTATTGATAGGCTCCCTCCCATTTTTAGCCTATTTTCATTTATGAAAAAAAATAGGCTTATGAGATCACCTTTTGTCCGTGTGTCTGTGTGCGTGTGTGATGGTGTTCCCCCCTAATAACTTCTAAACTGCTGGAGCGATTTCAATGAAACTCGGTAATTTCATAGCACTTTTCGGCCAACCTCGACCGTGCCCTTCAAATTTTGTTACGTAGCACCAATCCAACATGGCGGCTGTGCGAAATATTTCACCAGCATTCAATATCTCCAAAACTCTTACCGATATCACCCTGGAATATTTAACGGTGATAAAGGGAACAACTAGAAGGTCACCTATGTGACTTTTGAAAACCTGGTAACTACAAAACCAACATGGCGCAAAAGTGACTTTAAATAGACGTTTCTCGCGATTTAACCAACCAAACGCAATAAAACTTGGTACAGTATATGTTTATACACATTGTAATGCACCGACATCTAACTTCGTTCAATTATTTACATAACCTCAAGATGGCGGCTGTGCGAAATATTTCACAGGCATTCTATATTTCTGAAACTATTAGCGGTATCACCCTGACATTTTGTACGGAGATAAAGGGCACTACTGGAAGTTCATCTATGAGACTTTCAAAAACCGGTTAAATTCAAAACGAATATGGCGGCCAAGCGAAGTTGAAAATTTTAAATAGACCTTTCTCGCGATTTAATTATCCAAACGCAATGAAACATGGTACACGAAATGTTTATACACATTGTAATGCACTGGTATCTAATTTAGTTCAATTGTCTTCATAACCTCAAGATGGCGGCTGTGCGAATTTTAAAATAAAGTTTTTATTTCTTGTGTCGTAATCATATGATTGAAGATTGAATACTACACGTACACAATAATCTCCTTGTAATAGTACATAACTCTAAGACCTACATATATAAAAATACAACATGGCGACCATCCGCAATATTTAGTCGGTTCTCAATATCTACGAATCTATTACAGCAATCAAACTGAAATTTTGCATGTTGATAGAGGCAATTAACATAAGTAGGGTATATGAAAATAGGCTGTATAGTTCTTCACGGAACTACTTGTTGTATGTAACATCTAAATGATTTGTGCATAAATAATCCAGGTAGTTATAAATCCACCTTTTAATCTTCTTTCTTTCTTTCTTTCTTTCTTTCTTTCTTTCTTTCTTTCTTTCTTCCTTCCTGCTTCGCCCAGGACTTTCAGATTGTAACTTTATATTTGTCTAAAGCTTTTGTCGCTTTATTATAAACGCACTCTAGTCACAAATTTGCGTACTACTCAATTTATTAAACAAAGCATCTATACCCTTTGTAGGGGTTCCCTTTAATTGTGTTATAGGTCTAAGACCTTCTACTTATAATTGTTTAAAATAACCTTGTGTCAGCTCAATAAAACTGTTCCTCTTTTTCGAGTTATATTCTATTGCGTAAAGCGCCCTCTAAAATAGAATCTTCCTTTCTCATTTTCTAGTACCATTTCGTTATTTGCTGAAATGATTACCGACACTTCATGTCAATTTCACAATTAATTTGGCATTTGTTGTGTTTAGGCAAAACTTCCGCTATTACTTTACATAACGTCTATTCTAGCAAATTCTGTAAATTATTAAAGGCGAGTATAGTTTTCTCAGCCAACTTCGTACTCAAGGTGATTCTGCCTTGTCCTATAATTTACCCATTTTGAATTGTAGTTTTGTCTAAGTTAGGGTTGGTTTTCTTACCCCTGCTAAACTTCTAGTCGACATTCTGCTGGATAAAAGTTTAGCCTACTTTAAACACAACAATTGTTTTCTTCTAGTAATTTCTACTAATTACAATATTCTTACTAAAAGCTTTGGGAGCTTTCTATCTCTGACTAAACCGAATGCGATCGGTCTCTCGCTTTGAGATCCATCCTGGGTGGGGAATAAAGGTATCTCAGTTAATTAAAACCTCTCCAGCATTTCAGAATGCTTCCTAAAACATTTCCTTTTAGCAAGGAAAAGAAATAAATCAATTACCCCTTGTTTGCATTTCCTCGCCAGTGAACTGTGTCCCTACATAGATCCCAATTTCTTGCTCGGGAGGGACAGTGCACTTAGCGACCGCGTACCGGCAATCTTAGCTAACTTTGCTCGCATCATTATACTTGTTTATAAGTACTACTGTTGGTTGCTCTATGCGTAAACAAGACTGTGTTCTCTTTATTAGTTTCATTTAACTTATCAAGTTTTTAGTAATTTTTCTATAATTAATACATCTTTGAAAAATGCCTTATTAACTATTCAATTTTTGAGAGTAGTATTTACTTTCCCGCCTTGTATTCACAAGCCTTAATCCCCCCCCACTATTTTTTCTTGTTTTTTGTTATCTAAAATATAGTTTTCTTTTTGTGGGTTCGCTTCCTTTTCGCCCCAAGTTTGTTTCTTTCCTAATTCCTTTCTTCCCTCCGGTAGTGTTAAAGTTTAGGCTTGACCTACCAGGGGCGCCATTTTTATATTTTGAATTTAAATTGCATTGTGTAAGTATTTTCAATCTAAAACGTATTTTGCAAGTATTCTCAATCTAAATTGCATTTTGTTGGATATTCATTTTGTAAATATTTTGATTCTCAATTGCATTTTGTGAGTACTTTGAATCCAAATTGCATTTTGTAAGTATTGCCAATCCAAATTGCATTTTTTAGCGAATCTAAATTGCATTTTGTGAGTATTTTGAATCTAAATTACATTTTGTAAGTATTTGCAATCTAAATTGCATTTTGTAAGTATTGTCAATCCAAATTGCATTTTGTTAGCGAATCTAAATTGCATTTTGTGAGTATTTTGAATCTAAATTGCACTTTGTAAGTATTTGCAATCTAAATTGCATTTTGTGAGTATTTTGAATCTAAATTACATTTTGTAAGTATTTGCAATCTAAATTGCATTTTGTAAGTATTGTCAATCCAAATTGCATTTTTTTTGCGAATCTAAATTGCATTTTGTGAGTATTTTGAATCTAAATTGCACTTTGTAAGTATTTGCAATCTAAATTGCATTTTGTGAGCTTTGAATCTAAATTGCACTTTGTAAGTATTTGCAATCTAAATTGCATTTTGTGAGTATTTTGAATCTAAATTGCACTTTGTAAGTATTTGCAATCTATATTGCATTTTGTGAGTATTTTGAATCTAAATTTCACTTTGTAAGTATTTGCAATCTAAATTGTATTTTGTGAGTATTTTGAATCTAAATTGCACTTTGTAAGTATTTGCAATCTAAATTGCATTTTGTGAGCTTTGAATCTAAATTGCACTTTGTAAGTATTTGCAATCTAAATTGCATTTTGTGAGTATTTTGAATCTAAATTGCACTTTGTAAGTATTTGCAATCTAAATTGCATTTTGTGAGTATTTTGAATCTAAATTGCACTTTTTAAGTATTTGCAATCTAAATTGCATTTTGTGAGCTTTGAATCTAAATTGCACTTTTGTGAGTATTTGCAATCTCTGTCAGTTTCCGTTTTGGTTTCCATTTCATTGTCATTTTCGCTATCACTCAGTCCATTAGGGGCCGATAACCTAGATGTTAGGCCCCTTAAAACAACAATTATCATCATCTTAACTTAAAAGAGGTTCTCCTCCTTAGTTCTTCAGGAGAATCTCTCTTGAGAGTGGGGTGTTGTGGTCGGATCTGCCACAACCAGGTAATGGCTTTGCAGCGGCCAAGGAATATAGAGATAAATGGAGCATCATTATCGACAAACTCTGGAACGAACTCGCCACCTTATCTAATCTGCCCCAAGTACAATTACGTGATAACTCTTGTTGTTTGACACTTCATGCAGATACGGTATTTTGCTTTTGATGCATCATAGAAATGGTTTTATGGATCACACTGCGGTCATATTTTTAAGTCTTAGTCAACTAAAATGTAACCGGCTCCGTGGTGTTGCGTTAGGGCGCCTGCCTCTCACCCGGAGGCTCCAGGTTCCATTCCCGGCTCCGTCAAGGATTTTAGAAACTGACGTGAGGGCTGGCACTGGGTGCACTCAGCCTCGCGAGGACAATTGAGTAGCTGTCTGACAGTGAGGCAGCGCCCCGGTCACGAAAAACCAAGGACAATTGAGTAGCTGTCTGACAGTGAGGCAGCGCCCCGGTCACGAAAAACCAAGGACAATTGAGTAGCTGTCTGACAGTGAGGCAGCGCCCCGGTCACGAAAACCAAGATTAACGGCCGAGGGGACCCGATGCGCTGACCACGCGTAACACCAATAACTGCAGGCCAAATGGCTGGGCAGCGGTTGCTTGGTAGACCTAGGCCCTTCATGGGCTGTAGTGCCAGGGGTTATTGTATAACTAAGGATGTTGTTACACCAGCCAGGCCAGGTTTCACAGTTATAGATAAGGGTAACCTTGCCTGACTTTAAGGTGATATCGAGTTTCACAGTTCACAAAATTACAAGATTTAATTTAATATTATTTCATTGACTGGCGTTTGCTATTTCATTTATTAGAAAAATATATCTCAAAGCAGAAATAATTGATGTCGTCTGGTGTCAAAGTTGTTTATCCTGAACCAATCAGTGTTAGTTGTAAAAAGTTAAAAGTATCGCTACATATCACCGTTTTTTGTGTCAAGCCTCGTTACGTTAAATACTACGTAATCCCGGCTTAGTCTGTGTAAGGCTAATGGACACACCGTTCGCTGGGTGGCAAGAGCCAGCGTATAAAATCCCGCGTCTCTGGGTGTAAATGATTTGTAAATCAGGTGTACCAAAGTTACTTTTACAATAATGATCATTTCTTATTTATAAATTTAAAGGACCCCATACTGAAATAAATAAATATAAAACTTATAGAAGTTCTAAAGAAGAATTTTGAGAAAAGTACTGGGAGCTAAAAGAATTAATAAAGCAGAATATAGGTTAAGACCATACAGAGCTATACTGTATTTGAAAATTAAAAACTAACTGACGTAATGAGGAAGATACGTCTTTTGGGTACATTTACAGAAAGGACAACAATAGACTAAAAAAACAGATTTTCAACTTACTGAGGACAGTCAAATATCCAAATCCATATGGTGCTTCGAAATTGAAAAACATATGAAAAAGGCTGGAATTAAAACAGACACAATAGAAAACAGAACACTCTTTCGAGAAGATGGTATATTGGCTTTCACGGCCAGTGAATTAAAACTGAGCAATTTTTCTAGGTTTATGCCTTGTCTTGTGTGGGGTTTCGTCTAGGAACAACACGCTGGCTCATCAGCGGGTTCTTGGTGTCCGTGCCCAGACCCCCACAGGAGTAGCGAACTGCACGCTACCTACCTTTTTAAAAAGCGCACTTGCGTTCCTTTACTGCGAAAGGTAAAAAAGCTCAAGCAGTCTTTACCTCTCTATGAAGGCTTCCAAAAGGATGGCATATCGGCTTTTACAGACAGTTAATTGAAACTCAGCAATTTTAAACCTAGAAAAAATGCTCGAAAAATATATAAAAAGAATTTAAACAAGAAGTTCCGTGACGAACTAAAGAGCCTACTTTTCTTAAAATTTAAGATTCATGCCAATGATTAATCGATATGGATCTATCTAGAATAATGACGAAATTAAGTTGGTAATATCGAAATTTCTAATTAGTTCGAAATACTGTATACCTGGCATAATGTAGCCTAATAGAGAACTACAGAGAACTACAGTTGGCAGCCCTGGTGACTGAATATATTCTTAGTTCCATCTCTTAAGGTACAGAATACAAAATTTGGTTGGAGTCCAATGAATAGCATGGACGTTACATGCAGTTAAACATTGGATCTAACAGCGCGCGTAAAATCATGTTGGCAACAGTGTCATGCATGTATTGGTCAGAAATAATCTTAAATAATATGATCTATTGTTGTGCCAATTTTGAATGAAATCCATTAGTTAGTATAGAAGTTACATGCATTTTAAAATTGGACCTATCAGCAGGCTTAGAATCATGTTGGCAGCACTGACGTATATTAGTTACTCCAAAGTAATCTAGAATGCCAGGTACTATACGTGTGCAAAGTTTAGAGCTATTGGCTTGCATTCTTTCTGATATATTGATATTAGGGTAACAAAAATAGAGACAGCATTTATTAACAGTTGGCAGCCCTGGTTGCTCTTAAGAATACGCTGTTGTGGTACACATAGCACATACGAAATTTGGTTGAAATCCAAATGATAGTATGGAAGTTGCATGTATTTAAAGTTGGACCTCTCAGCAGGCTTAGAATCATGTTGGTAGCACTGACGTATATAAGTTACTCCAAATTAATATAGAATGTCATGTACTATACGTGTGCATAGTTTAAAGCTGTCGGCTTGGATACTTTCTCATATATATTGGTATTTGGATAAAAGAAATTAAGAGCATTTTTTAACAGTTGGCAGCACTGGTGGTTCATAAGAATACGTTCAGTCATATCTGGTTATGTACACATACAACATACGAAATTTGGTTGAATTCCAATTGATAGTGTAGAAGTTATATGCATTTAAATATTGGACCTATCATTAGGCTTATAATCATTTTGGCAACACTGCCATGTATGGCCTTCTGGAAATTAAACTGCAATATTATTATCTATAAGTGTGCCGATTTTGAAATAGCTCCCATTCATACCTTCCATGATATCCAACATGGAGCTCAAATTTCAATTGCAATTTTTCAGCAGTTGGTAGCACTGACATCATTTTCAAATATGGCTGTGAGATATTCAGGTATAGATCTTTACTCCTACCAAATTTTATTACGATTGCTCCAGCCGTTTAGGAGTTGATGGGGGGGGGGGGGACACACACACACAGCCAGCCAGCCAGACAGACAGACAGACAGACAGACAGACAGACAGACAGACAGAAGGCAGACAGACAGACAGACAGACACACATTTTCCCAGATCGATCTCATAAGACTACTTTTTCCTAATTTTTGCAAAATGTGAAAAGTAGGCTAAAAAAATTAGATAAGACAGCGAGACAATTTCCAAAATTAAATCCTTTGAATAAAATCCAGCTCAAAAAGGTATTCCAGACAAAGCCTACATTAAAACAAATAACAGTCAAATGTATTTGTACACATGATCTAACCATAAACCGAATATCTTGAGAATATTTCAGAGTTTTAACTCTAATGAAAAGTTACTCAAATGGCTGGATTTCAGGAGAGAAAGAAATTAACAACTAGACGAAAGTGGACACAATAAGAGAAAGAAGGACACTCGAGAAGGATGAAGGAAATTTGGAAGCAAAGGAATTTGAATACAGTGATATATAGACAAAGTTAATTCGTCGTACAGTCCAAATGGGTTATTCGGAGGAGGAAGAAAAAGAAGAAATAAATAAATAAATAAATAAATAAATAAATAAACAAATAAATTATACGCATCAGAAACCACAAGCACCAAGGGAATGGCCAAAGTTAAAGTCATTAAAAAAAACAAGAAAGGAAATTTCTGAGAAAAATTTACGGCGCCGTTTTCAGAGATAATGTCTGGCAAAATAGACCCACAGCAGAATTATACAGAAATACTGAATCTATCACGACACTCATCAGAAAACGCAGAGTGAAGTTCTTTACACATATCGCCAGAATGTACGACATCAGACTGACTAAAATAATATTCAACATAATTTCTCCGTCGAAATTGGCTACTTGTTGATACAAAGAAAATATGGAAGACTTACAACAATTAAATATCACCACAGAAGACATTCACGACCGCAGCATTTGTAAAGAAAAAATCAGAAACCAGAAATTTGAATTTAGATCACAACCCAAAAGAAATAGGTGTAAATGGACAGATGGAGAGAAGAAGGTGCACAGTGAACGGATGAAAGGTTTTGGGGAAGATAAAATGAAGAAAAGAGTGACCACCAAAAGCTACTGTCGACCAAAGTATTATGTGCACTCGAGTTTGAAGGTTGTTTGTGAAGTAACCAACAGACCTACATAAAATCCAATAACATCATCATTTTTGTCGTTCTAGTTTACGTTAGGTCATGTAGGTTTGGAATTTTTAATTTATATTTTAATATTTTTTATCGCAATTGGAACAGAAAAAGTGCACGTTTTTAAGCGTGTTTCAACCATGCGTCACATTTAAGAATTATTATCTCAAAAACCCGTCATCAGATCGAATCCAAATTTTAACACAATATACATTGGAATGTTGTGTAACTGGTTTATTAATTTCAAAATTGTGTGTGTCCAAGAATCAAAGTTGTTATCATTTTTGTAAGGTAACTTTTTCTCGGCTCGGGGTGGTTTGAAAATGTAGTTCTTGGTCGTGTTGTAATCCTTATACATCAAAAAGGTATGCTGTATGATTGTGAAATACGTAAATTAATTCACTTATTTTATATCGGTTTGTACTTATACGGGGAATTAAGACATGGTTCACCAGTTAGCCGCTCCGGTGAAAGCTGTACAGCGTTGCCAAGATGGGCTCCATCACGTGTCATGGCGCGCCTCGCTCGTAAGTGATGGGCTCCATATCAGCAACGCTGTACAGCATTCCCCAGAGCGGCTAACTGGTGAACCATGTCTTAATTCCCCGTACAAATACAAACCAATATAAAATAAGTGAATTAATTTACGTATTTCACAGTCATACTCACAGCATAACTTTTTGAGGTATAAAGATTACAACGCAACCTAGAACTACATTTTCCAACCACCCCGAGCCGAGAAAAAGTTACCTTACAACAATGATAACAACTTTGTTTCTTGGACACACACTATTTTAAAATTAATAAACCAGTTATACAACATTCCAATGTATATTGTGTTTAAATTTGGATTCGATCTGATGACGGGCTTTTGAGATAGTAATTCTTAAATATGACGCATAGTTGAAACACGCTTAAAAACTTTTTGTGTTCCAACTGCGATAAAAAATATTAAAATATAATTTAAAAAATCCAAACCTACATGAACTAACGTAAAATAGAACGACGAAAATGTTGATGGTATTGGATTTTATGTAGGTCTATAGGTTACTTAACAAACAACCTTCAAACTCGAGTACACATAATACTTTGGTCGACAGTAGATTTTTGTGTTTTTAGCGCTTAGTGTTTAGGGAAATGTACGCAAATAATAATAATAAATGAATACATTACTGTAAACTGATCGTACACAACTCATTTTATGCTCCTCAGTGCGAGAAATGATACTCCACCACACACTACATGCAACACGTGTTGTACCAACATTTCTGAAGAGAAACCTGCAGGCATTATACAATATCTTCCCAGCAGTACAATCCGTCATTGTAAATACGTGATCAACAGTTGAAAAGATTTTAAACGTTCCCACCACATATGAAATAGAAGATCATCAATTTGCAATAAAATGCCGTCGGTGATCGTTTCCCGCCATGTAAAGCAATAATACGCGGGTGATCATCCTGATAGCATGGGCGCCCGCAGGACGTTTTCCAGGGGAGGGGGTGGCAAGTCATATTTTTGATGTGTAACATCTTTTCACTCGGTATCTGGATATTTTTGTGGCAATAGGTAGCTGGACATTTTTGTGGGAGTGATTAGAAAAGGGACGGAAGTGGATGGGACGGAAACAATGAGCTCGTGCGGTGGCGGAGATCGGTACAACGACGTACTGTAGGCCATGTGACTATGTGGAATGTAAATCGCATACGGTTTACCTCAAGGTTTGGAGGCCCCATTAAAGAAATTCCTACAATAAATCATCTTCAAGTTGTCGTTCTTTCATTATATAATATTTGCTGAAAACAATTACGATTTATTAAATCTTCATACTTTTGCTGTATTCTTATTTAATGTAAGGCACTCGATACCTCGAGTGCTATATCGCATCAACCAAAACTCCAAACAACGTAGGAATTCAGTATATTAACACCGACTACTAACAATAATTGAAACTTCGTTGGTCTAAACGAATCACTGGGAGAAACGCATTTAATATACCTACTGCACACCTAATTTTTAATCGCGCCTATACTTGGCAGTGCGCTATATCGGCAAAAATAGGCCATTTTCAATAACACCGCTGGCATGGGTTCACTAACTGGCCGGTATAAAGCGCAGCTCGCATCAAGTAGACAGTGAATTGCTCCCGCATACAGTTGCAGGTATCGTAGAGCCGTGCGCGGATAAACAAAACGTTATCCGCATACGCACGACTGTTATCCGCATCCGCCCCGCATCCGCACGCCTGTTATCCGCATCCGCCCCGCATCCGCACGCCTGTTATCCGCATCCGCCCCACATCCGCATGACTTTTATCCAAATGCGCTGATATTTCAATATTATGTTTAATTTATTAGATCAAGCATAACGTGTTAAACCAACACATTTAGACATTTGTGGAGAAAGTCGTTCCTGACAATTTGCTTCATTGCAAGGAACTTCAAGTTGGCATTCCAAGGGACTTCAAGTTGGATGACAATTCTGGTTCCTTGACCTCCACTTTAGACAAAAAAATTGGCTATACTTTTTGGCTACTTTCGCACTTGTGCCTCAGTAAGTTTGATGTGCCCGATTTGTGTCCTGAGTATGAATACCCTTGTTTACAGGTAAAACATCACTATATCGCTCACCTTTTCGTTTCCATTGAAAACGTAACCAAATGTCTGCCATATCGTTGACTTGAGCTTTGTTTCACGCGCTATTGAATATTCATCCCGTTTTATTTTAATATAGTTTATCCATGTTGGTGAAATGATGTTCAGGGCCGATAACCTCGATGTTAGACCCCTTAAAACAACAATTATCATCATCATCATCATCATCATGCAATGACGTTCATACTCACGGTTGCGGTAACATTCACTACGTGAACATCTCTTTAACGCTTGGAGAAAGGGATTGACATTTGGCCGGAAATTCCAAGTCAGTCATCATCCTTCTGCTTCTGGACCCATCCATGTTTACATAGATGATGTCATAGTTGATGTTGCAATATCACAGCCAACGTGCCTCAGTGACAAGTTGGAAATAAATCTACAGATAAACCTGGATCCCGATCTTCCAGGATAGCTGGCGAAGTAGCTGACATGAGGAATGTTAATGATGTCACCACGATGAACTAACAAGCTTGACAGCATTGTATCTCGTACGTGTTGTAATAATTGCAGTGAGAATTGATGATGATGATGAGATGTCAAGACCATCTACTACAAACATACGGTACTTTATAAAATGTAGTTGAAAGCATATGAGTAAAATGATCTTGTCGTGTATAAGTGCAATACGTGCCTGAATATTTCGTACGCAATAGGCTATAGGAGTATTCCTCTTTTAAGCATGAAGCTGTAGATTGGCATATCAAATAGGCTATGTAATATTATCGTAAGTTTGTATTCTAAAGACTATCCGCAAATTTACTCGAAACATTATCCGCAGCGTATCCGCTATCCGCTCAGCCATGCAAACTACATCCGCGTGGCAAAAATATTTGCGGATATCCGCATCCGCACAGGGCTTTAGTTATATGGCACTACTGCAGATACATTGGAGAACTTAGTTTTAATTAAATATACAGTATATTTTCCATTGCAAAATCCACAATATAACGCTCAATTGTATAACGCCTCAGCACTCAAAACATTATTTAATGTAAGCACTCGAGGTACAGGTACTGTCGCTGTATTGGGGGTAGCGCATCTGCCTCTCTACCGGCGGCCCCGGGTTCGATTCCCGGCTCCGTCAGAGATTTAAAACTGACGTGAGAGTTGGAACGGGGTCCACTCAGCCTTGTGAGGACAATTGAGTAACAGTCTGACAGTGAGGCAGCGCCCCGATCACGAAAACCAAGATTAACGGCCGAGGGGACCCGATGCGCTGATCACGCGTCACCCCAATATCTGCAGGCCTAATGGCTGGGCAGCGGTCGCTTGGTCGGCCTAGGCCCTTCATGGGCTGTAGAGTGCCAGGGGTTGACTTTTTGTTGTTGTTGTTGACTCGAGGTACTGTCGGCCAAAATACAGCACTGTGTGTAATGTAGACTATATAGCATACGGTTTAATTCAAGGTTTGGAGGCCCCATTAAAGAAATTCCTACAATAAATCATCCTCAAGTTGTCGTTCTTTGGTGTGAAAATATTCACTGGATCATATTTGCTGAAAGGATTTGGCACAGGAGTTTTACAAGTAGAGCGCGGTGGCAGAGATTGGTACAACGACGTACTGTTGGCCATGTGGCTATGTGGAATGTAAATCGCACACAGCTTACCTCACGGTTTGGGGGCCCCATTACAGATATTCCTACAATAAATCATCTTCAAACCATCGTTCTTTGGTGTGAAAATATTCATTATTTCATATTTGCTGAAAACAATTATAATTTATTAAATCTTACTACTTTTGCCGTATTCTTATTTAATGTAAGCACTCGAGGTACTGTCGGCCAAAATACAGCACTATTATATCATAATTGCTGAAAGGATTTGTCACTGGAGTTTTACAAGTAGTTATTGCAGAAATAATAGCAATGAGAACTTACCGATGGTAATAACACGAAGGAATCCTTCATGTTTGCTGGCACAAGGTAGCACTATGAGTTCATTCTTTAAAAATGCGAGTAAGTAATATGGAATTATTCGAATAACATGTCAGATGTTACACATCATATGTGACTACTGTAAGGCTCGTAATTTTTTTCATTTCATTACCTACCTGTCACTAGGTGATGATGTGATGTACCCCCGTCCCCCCTGCAATTTTCGTTTCATTTCTTCTTAGCTTCGTGATATTTATTATTTGGCTGCTCTGAAACCGTTGGGTACACTATCTTTATGGCATGAATGGGAGGAATAGTTTATTAGTTCAGAGCTTTTGTCCATAGTTCGCTTTTCTTTGGGAATGATCGTCATAATGTTAATTTCTTAAAACCCGGTAAAAATGTAGTGGTACCACCATGTAGAGACAAAAATAACAAGAAGTTCCGTGAAGAACTATACAGCCTACTTTTCATGCCAATGATTATTCTACAGTATATGAACCTATCTAGAATAATGACGAAATTAAGTTGGTAATATCGAAATATCTAATTAGTTCAAAATATACCTGGTATAATGTAGCCTAATAGAGCACTACAGTTGGCAGCCCTGGTGACTGAATATATTCTTAGTTCCACCTCTTAAGGTACAGAATACAAAATTTGGTTGAAGTCCAATGGACGTTACATGCAGTTAGACACTGGATCTATCAGCACGCGTAAAAGCATGTTGCCAACAATACCATGCGTGTGCTGGTCAGAAATAATCTGAATTATTATGATATCTTGTTGTGCCAATTTTGGATGAAATCCATTTGTTAGTATAGAAGTTACATGTATTTTAAAATTGGACATATCAGCAGGCATAGAATCATGTTGGCAGCACCGCCTTGTATTAATTACTCCAAATTAATCTAGAATGTCAGGTGCTATACGTGTGCAAAGTATAGAGCTGTTGGCTTGCATACTTTCTGATATATTGATATTAGGGTAAAAATAATATAGACAGCATTTATTAACAGTTGGCAGCCCTGATTGCTCTTAACAATACTTATAGTCATATCTGTTATGGTACACATTGCACATACGAAATTTGGTTGAAATCCAACTGATAGTATAGACGTTACATGTATTTAAAAATTGGTACTATCAGCAGGCTTATAATTAGAGCCCTGCGCGGATAGACAAAACGTTATCCGCATCCGCCCCGCATCCGCACGGCTGTTATCCGCATCCGCCCCGCATCCGCACGACTGTTATCCGCATCCGCCCCGCATCCGCACGGCTGTTATCCGCATCCGCACGACTTTTATCCGCATCCGCCCCGCATCCACGCACCTTTTACCCACACGTTTGTTATCCGAATCTACTGGCATTACAATAATATTTTCATTGTGTTGCTTTACTTTATACTTCATCTTTTAGACATTTGAGCAGCAAGTCGAACCCTTAGGCTATGCACTGTACAGTATGTCATGTGCTATGTCTAAAATGAATGTTACACAGCCAGAATTGCAACCCTTTTCAGTTCGCAGTGTTGATTATCCTTAATGACATAATTTGAATGGGATTAGCGGAAATCATCATCTTACATTTGTCATGAAAAACCATAACGGAAAAATATGATATGTCATAAATATCCTGGCCCTAATAAGGGAGAGTGGGGAAATTGTGCGCACGTAAGCCAGAATCGGTCTTGTGATGATGAAATAATAGATAACACAACTGCAGTTATAATTAAGGGAGCCTTTGTAACTCTATATTCGATGTGCAGAAACAAATTTAATTCAAAAATAAATTTGGTGGACTATAATTCGAAATCTCGCAAATATGCATTTGCGCACGATTACTCACCCTGCAGGGTAATCATGCGCATGGGATGAACGTTGGAAAGCCAAACTAATACAATGTGAATTGGCAGAAACTTGCACTGTGCATTAACATTAGAATATTGCAATGTTTTTTACAAAAGCATAACAATGCAATGAACTAAAACTCTGCAGTTTTGGATATTAGAATAAAATATCTTTGTTTCGCCAGCATTAAAGGAGGCAATCCAATTTAGGGTTGTTATTTCAGATCGTCTCAACGTTAATGCAGGATATCTCTTCAAGAACTCATACAACCAATATTTCCCTGCTAGACTTTTAACATTATGGAAATTATGGGGAATTGTATTCTCCTCTGCAAACCTGAACTCGAACCGTCTGACAAGCTTTGTGGGCGTAAAGCCATAAAATAATTTTGCCAATGCCAAAAGGTATTCGGATAATTATGACTCCATTTCGTTGGTAAAACAGCTATACGGACTAGACGAGGTGGAGCAAGACAATTTTGCAGCAACTGCTTTGGTAGGATTGACTGGGGAATGTTGAAACTTCTCCTCACTTCCCTTATTTTCCTCCCATCATCCCTAATTGCACGTCGA
This sequence comes from Meconema thalassinum, assembly GCA_946902985.2. Taxonomy (NCBI): domain Eukaryota; kingdom Metazoa; phylum Arthropoda; class Insecta; order Orthoptera; family Tettigoniidae; genus Meconema; species Meconema thalassinum. The sequence continues at coordinate 282,143,195 of OX336396.1, forward strand.
GATTTCTGCACATTTTCTGCTGGGTAGGAGTTTTTCTCCGTTTTCCGCGTATAATTTCTTGGCATCTGGAGAACAAACACGAAATATGTTGCCATTAATGTCGCATTGTAATTGTAGTCTATTTGTAGTACTTGTACTGTATCACATACAGTATGATCTGGGCACCATACCCCACGTTGCTTTTAAAACATAACTCACTGAATCCAGGTAAACTAATCTATTATAATGAAAAAAAAAGAGAAAAAAATACATGTAAAACCACTGTACACACTGGCATTTAAAACTACATTTAATTTTTAATAATTGAATCACAACTGTTGGCTTACCTTCATATTTGCTGCCTGCAGAAAATAACATGCAACGTGTTAAGTTTCTTCATCCAAGCCTCACGGTTATCACATAGCGACTGGCATTATGCTGACTGTCCCTATCTGATAGGTACGATGACAGCTTTAGAGTAGCAGTGAACTGAGTTGCTAGTTGTACTACCAACTCGAAAAACATAGGTGCGCACGATTACCCGCTGCGCACAATTACGCAACTTTCCCCATGATATTCAACAAGTTCGGATTGTATTCTAAAACTATCCGCAAATTTACTCCAAATATTATCCGCAGCTTATCCGCTATCCGCACAGCCATGCAAAGAATATCCGCATGGCGAAAAATGTTGCGGATATCCGCGGGTTTATCCACGGATATCCGCATCCGCGCAGGGCTTTACTTATAATCATGTTGGTAGAACTGACGTATACAGGGTGTTACAAAAAGGTACGGCCAAACTTTCAGGAAACATTCCCCACACACAAAGAAATAAAATATGTTATGTGGACATGTGTCCGGAAACGCCTAATTTCCATGTTAGAGCTCATTTTAGTTTCGTTAGTATGTACTGTACTTCCTCGATTCACCGCCAGTTGGCCCATTTGAAGGAAGGTAATGTTGACGTAATGTTAGAGCTCATTTTAGTTGCGTTAGTATGTACTGTACTTCCTCGATTCACCGCCAGTTGGCCCATTTGAAGGAAGGTAATGTTGACGTCAGTGCTTGTGTTGACATGCGACTCATTGCTCTACAGTACGAGCATCAAGCACAAAAGTACGTAGCATCAACTGGTTATTGTTCATCACGAACGTGGTTTTGCAGTCAGTGCAATGTTTACAAATGCGGAGTTGGCAGATGCCCATTTGATGTATGGATTAGCACGAGGCAATAGCCGTGGCGCGGTACGTTTGTATCGAGACAGATTTCCAGAACGAAGGTGTCCCGACAGGAAGACGTTCGAAGCAATTGATCGGCGTCTTAGGGAGCACGGAACATTCCAGCCTATGACTCGCGACTGGGGAAGACCTAGAACGACGAGGACACCTGCAATGGACGAGGCAATTCTTCGTGCAGTTGACGATAACCCTCATGTCAGCGTCAGAGAAGTTGCTGCTGTACAAGGTAACGTTGACCACGTCACTGTATGGAGAGTGCTACGGGAGAACCTGTTGTTCCCGTACCATGTACAGCGTGTGCAGGCACTATCAGCAGCTGATTGGCCTCCACGGGTACACTTCTGCGAATGGTTCATCCAACAATGTGTCAATCCTCATTTCAGTGCAAATGTTCTCTTTACGGATGAGGCGTCATTCCAACGTGATCAAATTGTAAATTTTCACAATCAACATGTGTGGGCTGACGAGAATCCGCACGCAATTGTGCAATCACGTCATCAACACAGATTTTCTGTGAACGTTTGGGCAGGAATTGTTGGTGATTTCTTGATTGGGCCCCATGTTCTTCCACCTACGCTCAATGGAGCACGTTATCATGATTTCATACGGGATACTCTACCTGTGCTGCTAGAACATGTGCCTTTACAAGTACGACACAACATGTGGTTCATGCACGATGGAGCTCCTGCACATTTCAGTCGAAGTGTTCGTACGCTTCTCAACAACAGATTCGGTGACCGATGGATTGGTAGAGGCGGAGCAATTCCATGGCCTCCACGCTCTCCTGACCTCAACCCTCTTGACTTTCATTTATGGGGGCATTTGAAAGCTCTTGTCTACGCAACCCCGGTACCAAATGTAGAGACTCTTCGTGCTCGTATTGTGGACGGCTGTGATACAATACGCCATTCTCCAGGGCTGCATCAGCGCATCAGGGATTCTATGCGACGGAGAGTGGATGCATGTATCCTCGCTAACGGAGGACATTTTGAACATTTCCTGTAACAAAGTGTTTGAAGTCATGCTGGTACGTTCTGTTGCTGTGTGTTTCCATTCCATGATTAATGTGATTTGAAGAGAAGTAATAAAATGAGCTCTAACATGGAAATTAAGCGTTTCCGGACACATGTCCACATATCATATTTTCTTTCTTAGTGTGTGAGGAATGTTTCCTGAAAGTTTGGCCGTACCTTTTTGTAACACCCTGTATAAGTTACTCCAAATTAATCTAAAATGTCAGAATATACGTGTGCATAGTTTAAAGCTGTTGGCTTGCATACTTTCTGATATATTGGTATTTGGATTTTAAAAAATAGAGAGAGCAATTATTAACAGTTGACAGCCCTGGTGGCTCTTAAGAATACGCTCAGTCATATCTGTTTATGTACAGATATTACATACAAAATTTGGTTGAAATCCAGGTGATAGTGTAGAAGTTATATGCATTTAAACATTGGACCTATCAGAAGGCTTAAAATTATTTTGGCAACACTGTCATGGTTGGCCTCCTGGAAATTAAACTGAAATACATTATTATCTACATGTGTGCCAATTTTGGAATAGCTCCCATGCATACCTTGCAAGATATCCAACATGGAGCTCAAATTTGTAGTGCGTTTTTTCAGCAGTTGGTAGCACTGACATCATTTTCAAATATGGACGTGAGCTATTCCGGTGCACATCTTTACTCATACTAAATTTGGTTTTGATTGCTGCAGCCGTTTAGGAGTTGATAGGGGGGGGGGGGGGGACAGACACACAGACAGACAGACACACATTTTCCCGGATCGATCTCATAAGACTACTTTTTCCTTATTTTTGCAAAATGTGAAAAGTAGGCTAAAAATCAAGCAGTTCATTAAAATGGTAAGGTAAATCCAGTTCTCCGATTTTCTAAATAACTGAAGATATTTTCATTTAATCCCTAATTACTATGTTAAATAAAACTGTGGAATTATCGCTACATCTACATCAGTTAACTATCAGTGAATTACACTGGTGGGACAATGAACAATTGTGGGGATTGGTCTTGTGCGCAGAACTGCTCTCAGGCTTGATTTCGCTCCTTACAACACAGCAAATTCCTTATTTCACTCCAACCTCGTGGCTCCGCAGTGGTTTGTGCCGACAGTTGGCAATTACCAGTGCTTTTGAACGATTGCCTGGGCGCGGTAATCACCTGGAGAGATTCGAAAAATGTTTATTATACAAAATTGTAATATTCGAGTTTAAAAAAATTGAAAATCTCTTCACGCCTCCACCCATGATAAAGCCCTACGCCCCCCAGGTTGGGAACACCTGACTACTTGCTCGTTAAACACTGTAAAAATGCAAGTCCGTCAGCTTCAAGTGCGATTTTCCCGTCCAAGGAGAAGGATGCTCCATGTTGATGCAATGCATACTGCAGCATGTTGGTTTGTGTGTACTCAGTTAATGATCGCCTTCCGGTGGAAGCTCGTGTCAGAGAGAAAGTTTCTTAGTGGCCTTATATGGTGCAGGCCTCTTCGTTCGACTGGCTTACATCACTGAGTAGGGCCATGGTTGCCACCAGGAACTGGAAAATGTTCCTACTAGATCGCACCAAACATTAAATTAAAGATTAATTTTCTATAAATATCAGGTTATATGACGATATCCCACAGTGAGAAAGTGCACCCCCTTTAAGTGTTATGTTATGTACATAAATGTGAACTCCAAAAAAATATTTGGTCTAAAAATGGAAGTTGCTCGTAAATTCAATCTTAATGAGCCCAGTAACTAATGTTTTGTGTAGAGCATTAATTTGACAATAATGAGGTGCTACCCCCCCCCCCCCCCCTCCAGAGCACAGTTGGGAATACACACGTTATTATTAAGCCATGTTTACACCGGAGTTGACAACAGTGTTGCCAACAAATGTTGACAACATTTACAAAAATCGTACTAAACTTTTTGTCAACATTGCTGTCAATACCGAAACGTGTTGGCAACATTACCCACCAGCAGTCGGTAAAGATCAAAGAGTGTTGTTAACATTTGTTGGCAGCTATGTTGACGGGACTTCAAGTGACCCGCTACAATGTTGGCAACAATTCCCCTTCAACTGCCCAGCGCACGTGAACTGCACTCACATGCTGATAGTCCACCCTGTGATGTCGGTGAGGCATCGTTGCACTTGCTTACACGTTTCCACTTGGTATGACGACGGCACGCCGACAGAGTTGTGCAGAACACTGACCTGACCGGTCCCACGACAGAGGGCACTGGTGGGCCAATGTGCACGCCAACTTTCTGCGATTTCAATCACTTAGTATGGTACCGCAGGCCTACACGACCCCTGTTCACTCTTCACTCTAGTCACTGCTACTGCTGGTAGTACTGGACTTCTGTTTGTGGTGTCGAACTGTGGAAGTGCTAGTCAATATGGACAACCTTTTAAGTGATTGTGATTGGTCGAGCTCTATCGTGAGCAACCAGTTCTCTGTAACCCAATGGACCCAGACTTTAAAAACAAAAACCTGAAGAACTATGCCTGGAATGACATTTCGCGGGAAATGAAAACCACCAATTCTGAAGTTCAAGCAAAAGTTAGATCTGTAATTGGTGTCGCGTTTCGCAATTTTAGGTCCAATAGCTGTGAGTAGGTTTTCAAAGTCGCTACTTGTCATCCTCAAGAAGTTTTTAACACTGCCGTCACACCGCAACTCTCTTGACAATGGATCGACATCGTCTTGATTTAAATCGGAAAGTAGGTCACTTCCACTATACACAGATCTGGCCCTAAGGGAAGGCCTTACCCAGATTCTCTTCGGCCTTCTCTTTTTACGTATGATGACGCACGCTGCTGCTATTGCCGCAACTTCCTCTAGTGTTGACATCTCGGAATGCAGAATGCAACTGGCGAAACGCGCCAAAATGAGCTAAATTGTTGTCAACAAATCTCACCATATTCGCCAACATTGTTGCCAAATTTTGTTGGCAACGAAAGTTGGCAACATTTGGTGTAAACGCGGCTTTAAACTGTATTAAACTGTGCACACTATGAAATTTACTTGTGATATATTAAGGAAGGAAAGGGAAGGAACGAAGGAAGTGGAAGGTAGAAAGGAAGGAAGGGGAAGGGAAGAAGGAAGGGAAGGGGGAATGGAGAAGGAAGGAGAAAAGAAAGAACGAAGGATAAGGAAAGGGAGGAAGGAATGACGGAGAAGGGAGGATGGAGAAAGAAGGAAAGGAGAAAGGAAAGAAGGGGAAAGAAGGGAGGTAAGGATGTGAAGGTAGGGAGGAAGCACAGATTACCTACTACTACAGATAGCCGACAGCCATGCTAATATTTGGCACCTAAGACTTCAGCGCTGTCTGGTGTTTGACCGCGGTACTAGTTGACGTATAACACGGCCGTGCGGGTAGCCTACCCCACCCCTTCCCCTCGTTCCGCTAAATATTCTCGTCCTAAATGATCTGCCCACTTCAATGTTCCGAAAATCACAATCTTCCCAATACTTATAGCACGTTTTTAAGTGTGGAGATAATCATATGATCTACAATAAATAAATCACATTCAAAATACCAATAACAGTTTTTCTTTTAAATAATACCTAAGTGGGAAATTGTGAATTTCAGAACTCTGAAATGAACAATCACAGCATTTAGGACATGTTGGTTAGTTATTGTTGTTTTAAGGGGCGGAACTACGAGGCCATCTGCCCCTATTTTAGAACATGACCTCATCAATAATTTACATGTTTACATTTCTTACAGTTGCAATTGGAGCATATTGCATTGGTGACAAGAATTAGGCTACTAAAAGGCCTGCAGCATATTATTACTCACCTTAAAAAAAAGGTCCTTTCCAATTAACCACATTAGGTCTAATTAGGCCTATAATCAATTAGTTATTAGAATAAACTGCAAAGGAAAAGTACTGGGAAGGGAGAATATTCATATCTTAAAATGCTTGATGCTGTTAGCAATAACAGTAAATTGTTAAGAGAGAATGCTAAGTAAACAGATGGTGTAACCAGATCACACTAAAATTGTTAGTGCACTTAGTGCCAAATTCATTGGGAGACTGAAATTTCAGAAAAATAATTGGATAATACAAAATCTCTATACAGTAGTTAATTTCATATTCCCTTTAAAATATATCCAGTTCATCAATTTTTACAGGGTGAAATACAGTAAGGACATCAAAGAAATCATCGCACACTAAGACAGTAAATTCTATGACGTCCTGTGAAGGGGAAAGGAGAAATAGGACTTTCATTGAAAAACAAGAAAATCACTCAATACTGCTATAAATCATCATGTTTTATTTAAAAAGTTGTCAACGAAGAAAAATAACAGCGAGGGCCAAGATCACACTTAGCAAAAATACAGAAATCAAATCTGGTCCTCCTAAAAGTACATGTTGAGGCATGTTCCTTTCTTCTTTCTTGCCAAGGCATAACAGTAGGCTATAGCACAGGATAATAAACCTCTTCCCTCCTTTATGCCATGGCTAACACTGACGAACAGCAAATTCCTACAACACATGCAAGTTTGTATGTTGAAACAGTAAACTTAATGAAATATAGTAACGGCTGTGAGTTTGTGTCATCGCTCGCCGCATGAGTCACAACTGCCCCAGGGCTGGGCTGTGCCCTGCCTCCTGTATTGCGTGCGCCTTATGCAACAGGGCTACTAGGACAAAGGGATAGTCCAGAATATTCGTGACTGGACCAGCGATGGAAACCTCGAGAAGCCGTGAACCCTGGATGGATCTAGAAGCATTTATTGAGTCACCAGCCTGCTATATAAGTGCGACCTGTCAAGCAGTGGTTGTTGTGTTTTACGAGCTAGTGTGAGCGATTATCCTGAGCGACAGAAGTGTGGTGACTTGCGAAACCCCTAGTGGAGCGGGGAAGTGAGAAACATACAGGGGTCTGCCGTTGTTTTGAGTGAGTGTGCTTTCACTGAGTGTCAGAGATATTGTGGTTACGAAATCCAGTGACATTGTTTCTCCCAGCTTGTGAACAGCGTGCAGCAAGTGCTCGTAAGTAACTGTAGTCGGCGTACTTTAGGAAGAAGTTGCATTTAGTACTGTCAAGGCCACTAGGCTCATTAGCGGGAGGATTAACTTCTGTGGTTTGTTGACAAGTGAAAGGGCAAGAGCTCTCCACAAGCAAGAGACTTGAGGAAACTGGAGTAAGGTTCCTATTGCTGTATTTGCTGAAGAGTAGTGTAATTTTCTGGCCGCAATAAAGTTTATTATTTCCTTAAGCAGTAATTGGTGTTGTGCTTCCTACCCACCGTAATCCAGTTAACAAAAGTGCCACTAGGGGTGGCACAGAACAACTGGTGTCAGAAGTGGGATTACGAACTCAAGCACAACACCTGACGGTCCTGGTTTCAAAATCCGAGCAGGTCATTTTCTCTAATTTTCCTATGAGTGCATGCCCTTTACAAGGCAAACAACTAAAATGGAGCCGCAATTGGCAGCATTGCTAGAAAAGTTAAATGGCATAGAAGACGGCCAGAAGAATTTAACCAAGGAGCTAACTGCCAAATTGGAAGACAGCCAGAAAAGTTTAGCCGAGGACCTAACTTCCAAATTAGAAGAAGGTCAGAATAAGCTAGCACAGGACCTGAAGGACGGCCAGAATAAGTTAGCAGAGGACCTAACCACCAAATTTCTGGATGGCCAGAAAAATCTGGAAGAGTGTCTGCTGACGAAATTAGAGGAGAGCCAAAGGAAATTAGAACAGGGCCTACGTGACGAAGTCGCAGCAGTGGAAAAGAAGTTCGACAACTTACAAGTGGAAGTTGCCGAGCTGCGCCAACGCCCGCTGATGGGGGTGGATGAGAAGTTCAACGCCTTGCAAGTGGAAGTTGCCGAGCTGTGCCAACGACCGCTGATGGGGGTGGAGGAGAAATTCAACGCCTTACAAGTGGAAGTTGTCGAGCTGCGCCAACGCCCGCTGATGGCGGTGGAGGAGAAATTCAACGCCTTACAAGTGGAAGTTGCCGAGCTGTGCCAACGCCCGCTGATGGGGGTGGAGGAGAAATTCAACGCCTTACAAAAGGAAGTTGCCGAGCTATGCCAACGCCCACTGACGGGGGTGGAAGAGAAATTCAACGCTCTACGAGAGGAAGTTGCCGAGCTGCGCCGACGCCCGCCCACCGTTACACCGGGAATATCAGGAACGGGACATAGCAGAGTGACGCCCCCAACCTTCGACGGAAAGGTCCCGTGGAGCACCTACTTACGTCAGTTCGAGGCGGCCTGTTCCATAAATAACTGGAACAACACAGAAAAGGCTACAGCTCTCATTGTAGCGCTGAGAGGTGACGCCCTTAACGTCCTTCAGGCCATCCCGACTGGATCCCAGGACTACGCTTCACTAATCGCCCATATGGAGTCCCGATATGGAGATAGCCATCTTCAGCAGGCCTACCAGATGCAGCTCCGGACCCGGGTACAAAAGAACGCGGAAACCCTGCAGGAGTTCGAGATGGACATCGCACGTCTCGTAAGGCTCGCCTACCCAACAGCGCCGGCCGACTTTCTGGAACAGATAGCGACGCAGACTTTCACCGACGGGCTACGGGACTCGGACACTCAACAGGCGCTGCGACTCGCGCGCAATAAGACCCTGACAGATGCGCTGAGCCACGCACTTGAGTTCGAGACGGCAAAACAGGCATCCAGAATGCACGCGCGGGTGCGTCAAGTGGACGTCGACGAACCAGTAAAAACCAACGAGACCAAGCCCCTGGCCGACGAATTAATGGAGGCGCTAAGCCGTTTCTTCGATAGTCGCGGCACCACCAGCACCGACACAGCCGGAAGGCAACCGGAGAGGCGGCCCTGAAGAGGACTACCGACCGGCTGGACCTGCGGTAAGAAAGGCCACCTGAGCAAGGACTGCGGTGATCGCCGCCGCCGAGGGTATCCGACGGGAAATCAGTCGTCTGAAAACCGCGCGACGCAGGGAAACGAGTATTAGCCAGCCTTGGGGGGCAAAGGTTGGCTTGTGACAGTCGTCAAGCCCCGGCAGTCCAGGTTCGGGTGACGAAGTTACGGAGGGACAATAGCAGCCTGATGGTCGACGGAGTCGTCAACGGAGAGAGCTGGCCCATGCTAATCGACATGGGAGCATCGAGGACCATCGTCAGTCCCACCGTGATCCCGAAGTGGAGAGTGCAACCCACACAAAGGAACCTCCAGCTAATATCCGCGACCGGAGAGACCGCACCAGTACATGGCGAAGCATCACTGGAGTTCGTCATTGGTCGACGGGCGATAAAGCATCCAGTGCTTGTGGCTGACGTATCAAATGAAGTGATCATCGGACTGGACTTCCTGGACCAGAACAACATCATCTTGGATCTGAGTACCAATACTCTGCACTTCGGAGGTGAGGAACTTGCTTTGCAACCTGCGCACGAGTCCATCACCGCACGACGAGTAAGGCTGAGAGAAGACGTCATCGTTCCCACCAGGACAGAGGTCAGCGCTGCCGTAATTGTCGACGGAACTGCTGAGGGAGTGGCGGCTGTCATCGAGCCAAAATATGAGGACATCCAGACAAAAGGATTGCTAGTTGCCAAGACTCTCATCAACACGACGTCTCGGCCGTACGTCCGCCTGTCCAACCTGAACGACTACGACATTACGGTTCACCGGGACACCAACCTAGGAGTCTGCGAGCCCGTTACCTGGATTGCCCGCATCACCGACACGACGGACGGACACCTGCAGACGGACAACCGAAGAAGACGCACACTGCCAGAAGAACTACAGAAGCTGTACCAAGGATCCCAGGACCATTTAGACGAGGAACAATCACGCCAACTTCAGGACCTGCTACGCGAATTCCAGGACGTCTTCTCCGTGGGGAGCAAAGACTTCGGCAGGACAAGCTTGGTCCAGCACAGAATCGACGTTGGGGACAGCGCACCGATTAGGGCCCCATTCCGACGAGTCCCGCTCGCCAAGCAAGCCGAAGTCGACCGGATGGTAGAAGAGATGAAGGAGCAAGGGGTGATCGAGCCATCACATAGTCCTTGGAGTTCTCCGGTCGTGCTAGTGAAGAAGAAGGACGGTTCCACCAGGTTCTGCGTGGATTACAGGCGGGTGAATGACGTCACGAAGAAGGACAGCTACCCTCTACCCCGGATCGACGATACCCTGGACACCATATCAGGGTCGAGATGGTTCTCCACCTTGGATTTGAAGAGTGGCTACTGGCAGGTGGAGGTCCACCCTAAGGATCGCGAGAAAACGGCGTTCTCTGTGGGCAGCGGGCTCTGGCAGTTCACCGTCATGCCATTCGGTCTGTGCAACGCCCCTGCGACCTTCGAAAGGCTAATGGAGTCCATTCTGAGGGGACTACACTAGAAGACCTGCCTGGTCTACCTAGACGACGTCATCGTTCTGGGAAAAAGCTTCGAAGAGCACTACTGCAACCTGAAGGAGCTCTTGATGAAGCTACGGGCTGCCCAGCTGAAGTTGAGCCCCAAGAAGTGTCAGCTCTTCCAGAAGCAGGTCCAGTACCTTGGGCATATCGTCTCCGAAGAAGGGGTGCGCACCGACCCAGAGAAGACCGCAGCTGTGAGGGAGTGGCCAGTTCCAAAGGACAAGTCCCAACTACGAAGCTTCCTGGGACTCTGCACTTATTACCGTCGCTTCGTGAGAGGATTCGCCGACATCGCCAAACCTTTACATCGACTGACTGAGAAGGACCAACTCTTCACGTGGACAGCAGAATGCCACAGTGCCTTCGAACAACTCAAGCAGGCTCTGTGCACCGCGCCTATTTTGGCCTACCCCAGACCTGGAACAAGGTTCATCGTCGATACCGATGCCAGCGACTTTGGCATAGGGGGAATCCTGTCGCAAGTAGTGGGCGGCGTGGAAAGAGTAGTGGCCTACTTCAGCAAGGCCTTGTCAAAGCCAGAAAGGAACTACTGCGTCACCAGGAAGGAGCTGCTCGCCATCGTGAAGACCATTGAACACTTCCACAAGTACCTGTACGGGCAAGAATTTCTCATCAGGACCGACCATGCATCCCAGCGGTGGCTCCTGAACTTCAAGCAGCCCGAGGGTCAACTCACGCGGTGGTTAGAGAGGCTTCAACAGTACAACTTTGAGATTCAGCACAGGAAAGGCCAACTGCATTCTAACGCCGACGCCCTGTCACGAAGACCGTACCCCGAAGACTGCACCTTCTGTACTAGGAGGGAGGAGAACACCGGGATACAGTGCCGAAGGACTACCGTGAACTTCAAGGGAGCTGAAGCCGCGAATCTTTCACGCGGACACAAGCAGAAGATGATGACCTGGGACTGATAGCCGAATGGAAGAGGGCCTGTGTCCCCAGACCCGGGTGGAACATTGTGAGTGACTGCAGCCCAAAGTTTAAGTCCTACTGGGCGCAGTGGGACTCGCTGATTGTAAGGGATGGCCTTATCTGCCGTACCTGGGAGAGCACCGACGGGAAGACATCTCGGGAACAAGTCGTCGTTCCAAAGGCTATGACGGAGGAAGTCCTGAAGAAAGTTCATGGAGGATCATCTGGTGGACACCTAGGGATAAAGAAGACCCTGGAGAAGCTGAGAGAGCGGTTCTACTGGATCGGATGCCGAACAGACGTGGAGAACCACTGCGCGAGGTGCCACGATTGCGCAGCCAGCAAGGGCCCAGGACGAAGACGACGGGGTCCACTGAAGACCTACAATGTGGGAGGCCCCATGGAGAGAGTGCCCATCGATGTTGCTGGGCCATTCCCGTTAAGCGAGGCAGGGAACCGCTACATATTAGTTGTCAGCGACTACTTTACCAAATGGCCGTAGGCGTATGCGCTCCCTAACCAAGAAGCCGCGACGATTGCAGAGACCCTGGTGAAGGAATTCGTCAGCCGGTACGGAGTACCCCTGGAGCTGCACTCCGACCAAGGGAGGAACTTCGAGTCGCAGGTGTTCCAGAACCTATGCCAGCTGCTGGGAATCCGGAAGACAAGGACAACGCCGCTACACCCTCAGTCCGACGGGATGGTAGAGCGATTCAATCGCACCATCGAGAACCATCTCCGAATAGTCGTCAGCGAGCACCAGAGGGATTGGGACAAACATCTTCCACTATTTCTCCTGGCCTACCGCGCCGCCGTGCATGAAGCCACCGGGTGCACACCAGCCCGGGCCATGTTTGGGAGGGAGCTCCGCCTACCTGTCGATCTTGCCTTCGGCCGACCTGGGTATGATCCGATCCCGGTAAGCCAGTATTGTCAAGAACTGGTCGACCAACTGGAGGACGTGCACGCGTTCGCGAGGAGGAAACTGCGGATCGAGACCGACCGAATGATGACCCGATACGACCAGCAGACGGATGCCGGCGGATTGCACGAGGACGACCTGGTCTGGCTCTTCAACCCATTACGGAAGAAAGGCCTGTCACCCAAACTTCAGAAGTTCTGGGAGGGCCCGTACCGAGTCGTGAAACGGATCAACGATGTCGTCTACAGGATCCAGCGGAGCCCGAGGGCGAAGATGAAGATCGTGCATCGAGATCGCCTGGCAGCCTACGGAGGGACAGTCGGACCAATGATTGATCGGGACGATCAGCCTTTTTAGGAAAGGGGTTGTGTTACGGCTGTGAGTTTGTGTCATCGCTCGCCGCATGAGTCACAACTGCCCCAGGGCTGGGCTGTGCCCTGCCTCCTGTATTGCGTGCGCCTTATGCAACAGAGCTACTAGGACAAAGGGATAGTCCAGAATATTCGTGACTGGACCAGCGATGGAAACCTCGAGAAGCCGAGAACCCTGGATGGATCTAGAAGCATTTATTGAGTCACCGGCCTGCTATATAAGTGCGACCTGTCAAGCAGTGGTTGTTGTGTTTTACGAGCTAGTGTGAGCGATTATCCTGAGCGACAGAAGTGTGGTGACTTGCGAAACCCCTAGTGGAGCGGGGAAGTGAGAAACATACAGGGGTCTGCCGTTGTTTTGAGTGAGTGTGCTTTCACTGATTGTCGGAGATATTGTGGTTACGAAATCCAGTGACATTGTTTCTCCCAGCTTGTGAACAGCGTGCAGCAAGTGCTCGTAAGTAACTGTAGTCGGCGTACTTTAGGAAGAAGTTGCATTTAGTACTGTCAAGGCCACTAGGCTCATTAGCGGGAGGATTAACTTCTGTGGTTTGTTGACAAGTGAAAGGGCAAGAGCTCTCCACAAGCAAGAGACTTGAGGAAACTGGAGTAAGGTTCCTATTGCTGTATTTGCTGAAGAGTAGTGTAATTTTCTGGCCGCAATAAAGTTTATTATTTCTTTAAGCAGTAATTGGTGTTGTGCTTCCTACCCACCGTAATCCAGTTAACAAAAGTGCCACTAGAGGTGGCACGTAACAATATGTAATGCTTCAAATGCAGAACTTGAATTTGCTGACATGTGTATGGTTGCACCTACTTTAACTACATTTTAAAAGAATCTCTTATTGTAGAATCATTGTGTTGTTGATATTAATTCATTTAGCGCCATGTATTTGGAAGTATGTAGGATTTGTATGATAATCTGTGTTATTGTAGTATCTGTAGTAGTGTGTACTGCTCGGGTCTAAGCTGCGTGTAACTGAGAGAAATGTGCATCGTAGTGGTGTTGACGAGTGATGAGGTTCCTTGGTCCGTGCATAGTACAGAACCAAATACATTGGTCGGTGACTCACTCACTCATTCCTAACACCACAGTGGTTTGAGCAACAGCCCTAGTTAGCATTATTGGAATAGAAAGGAATACCAGATATCACGGTGGGCTGTTGACAGATCCTTCTCTTCTCGCCTGACCCTCCCCTGCTCTTTCTCCTCATCCCGCAAGTTCATAGAACATGGAAAATGGACCCGAGCAGTATAGCCTACTTATTGTAATTCAGATGACGAGTGGAAATGAGGCAGCCATTGCCTTAAGTTAGGATCAATCCCTGCGTTAGCCTGGAGTGGAAGTGGGGAAACCACGGAAAACCACTTCTTGGATGGCCGAGGTGAGAATTGAACCTACCTCTTCTCAGTTCTGGCTCACGAAGCTGATTGTGAGCCTTTCCAACCCTCAGACTAGAAATAAATTACTTGGAAACTAGCCCAGGACCCCAGGAGTGGCAGCTACCACACCGCAAGGTGGTATTATGGTAGCACTGAATGAAAGTAGAACGAGTGATAACATTCTCCATTCCATTCAGTCGCGCGCAGGAGCGTAGGCTACCGCCTCTGCTCTTGTAATTAGTAAGACTACTGTGATTAGCTTCTGTCTTCTAAAGGGTGACTTAATAGTCTACACAATGAGCCTATATTTTGTAATACAATTGTGTGTTACTTGTGACTTGAAACTTATTCTACAGGAAATATAAATAACTAAATATCACGGAAACAATCACGTGTTGTCGTTTCGCTTTGATCATTGTTGCTTTATGATAGTATTCGTAATATTGTTATTGCTATTAATTACCATAATTTAGGCCTCTCCTCAATTTGACGGGCTAATATTTTATTTTACAGTTTGCACCGAACAGATTTAAGCATTGGTTTGTTTAAGATTTTTGAAAACCGTCTGAGTAAGAATGTAATAAATGTAATAACGGTGCTAATGATATTATGAGCATGAGGAAAAGAGCAGGAGGATGGAAGTATGCACGTGCTGGCCAGCACCGCTCTCTGTGACCCATCCAGCCATCCCAAAAAGAATCACGACTTATATAGGCAAAATTACAGCTGTGGCTGCCATTGTTCACATCAACTATCATCAAAACAGTACTATCAACCTCGCCAACACCTGACCATTCTAACCTTCGTTTCGTCCAATCCAATGGTTTTTGACAATGGTTGCAGCCTAACGCGTCCAGATCAATGATTATTTTATCAACAGTGATTTTGTATGCCACTTTTTTTTTATCAACAGTGATTTTGTATCCCACATGTTGGCAACAATTTGTGCGCCTCAGTGTGTGCCGCTAGAGTGGACCTTGTTGACAGTTGAATGAGATGCAAGCGCTGTCGGAACATGGCAGCCGTTTTTAAAAGATCAAAATATAGAAACACATATTTACATACTGGGCGCCAGGAAATGTTGTCCGCAGTGCCTACAAGCTGCTGCGAGAGATTACGTCACCAGTTACGTTGGCAGCACGGCTGTCGCTTGTATCATAACAAACAGTAAACTTTATACTCACCCAGCCATTCATAACATACTGTTGCAATCTTCCAATAATCTAACTATACGCACTGACGATTTCGACAGCCCACAGCCGACGCATGTGGCCTTCGCCCTATCAGGGACACCGTGCAGCGAATTAAACTGCTGGCGCAACCTCTCGCTTCTGCACGTAGCCACTGCGGAGAACTTTTCCTGGCACCCTGTACTTTAGCACATATATATGATGTGCAGTAGTGACCAGGGTTCCTAATTTCAATAGGCCTACGTAATATCGCCCAGAAGTTGAAACAAGGAGACAAGGTATGTAAAAGTCACATTCATGTCTGATGCAAGTGTATAAGCTGCGTTCTACTTTCATTCAGAATTAATACCTAGGTAAAGTAACATGTGGGAATAAATATACTAGCTAGCCTATATCAACCATTACATTGGCATACAATAAACCAATTATATTTGTCTTGTATCTATCTCGCTGTTACAGAAAATCATCGACACTAATTACCAAGAATATAATCGGTCCCTTATAGAGAATGTTATCGCTCGTTTTACTTTCATTCAGTGCTACCTTAATTCTGAATGTAAGTGGAACGCGGATTATACACTTGCAGCAGACAGGAATGTAACTTTTACAAACCTTGTGTCCTTGTTTCATCTTCTGGGCGATATTACATAATGAAATTAGGAACCCTGGTCACTACCGAACCTCATTATGTGCTCAAGTACTTAAATATGTTTTTCTATTTATTGATATTTTAAAAACGGCTGCCATGTTTCGACACCGCTTGCATCTCGTTCAACTGTCATCAAGGCTCACTCTAGCGGCACGCACCGAGGTGCACACATTGCTGCCAACATGTGAGATACAAAATCACTGTTGATATAAAGAACTGGGATACAAAATCACTGTTGATCAAAAAAGGAAGTTCATCGGGATGCGTTAAGCTGTAACCATTATCAAAACCAAAGTTGTACGAAAAAAGTATACATATTTATTACAGCGGAGCGATATACTGCATAATAATCACAGAGCATATAACAAAAATAACTCATTTCAGCCGTGGGAAAAAAAATCATTGCAGAGAAGTGAAAATATTGCACACACTAGCCTAATTAAGAGCAGTGAACTGAGTGCTGCGCACTAGAGACTAAACTGGCCACTTCTTTGTTTGGCAGTACTGTTATGGTATTGTTTTGAAGATGATTGATTTGAACAATGGCACCCACAGCTGTAATTTTCGCTAGCCTATAGCCTATATGCTCTGATCCTATTTGGGATGGCTGGGTGGGTCACAGACGGCGGAGGAGGAAACATCTATTAAAACATCGCTCCCCGATTTATTTCTCATCGTTTCATAAGGTATTTTGGCTAATTCATCTATTATAGAGAATGTTATCGCTCGTTCTATGTTCATTTAGCGCTACCTTTATTTTAGTAAAACACAGAAGCTATTTATTAATGTAATGGACATCTATGATTGATCCAACCCAAAGGACTGTCTCCCTCACCTTTTAATAAATAACTAAAATTTTAATCCTGTGATTAATGTAACTAATCCACATGTGAGTCCACATGGGTCACTAATATCCAAAATTCCTCCAGCTTGATATTTGGGGAGTGGGTGTAGGTGGGAGGTATACCTCACCCCACACAAAAAAGAAAATTGAACTACATATTAGGCCTACAGTAGCACTACAGAACAGGAGACCAAAGGTATAAAAAAAATTAGGCAATGAAATTTGCCGAAGTACCTTTAGTAATGGTATCCGGAGATGTTAAAATAATAGATGTTGACTCGTCCGCTGCCATAAACCCACCCAGCCATCCCAAATAGATACACGACTTATATAGCAGAAATGAAGTCTTTTGTAGCCATCTTGCTTACTAAGTCAGGAATGCCAACCCCACGCATTTGATACTATTTCACATCGGGTATAGAACGAGTAAACAAAAGAGCGTCGATAAAATAATGTAATGAAAAATTGCGCCAATTGTCAGTGTTTATTTATGTATTTATAATGTTTTACATACAAAAACAGACCTAACCTGGGGCTTACGCCCCAGACCCCCTTTCTTGTGGTACTAGCAGTAATTTTCGACCAGGCAGTACCTAACCTAGTAGCGGACATAAATTCTATCTTATTAATGTTTTACATACAAAAACAAACCTAACCTGGGGCTTACGCCCCAGACCCCCTTGCTTGTGGTACTAGCAGTAATTTTCCGCAAGACAGTGCTTAACTTAGTGGAGATTTGTAACAATTTCAAACTTTACGTGTCATATGGTGAATTTTGTATTGGACATGTTGGTAACGTACTCAGATGTTCGTTTTTTTGGTGTCACATGACGTATGACGTAGTGTCCAAGATGGCATCCATAGTGAAATGAAGACAATCCTAAAAGCATTATTTTCGTAAATAATCAATTAAAAGGAATTATTCCGGTGCAGCAGTGGCAATTGAGAAAGTGAAACGACTCCCAACAACTCCGAGAAAGGTTTGTCAATCATAAATACTATATTTTCAGTAATATACCTTGTTGAAAGTTACGACGACTTGGTCTCCTGTTCTGTAGTTTTAATGGCCTACACACATCATCCAATAAAAATAACTAGGCCTAGTTTCATTAAGTCAAGGTTTTGGATCAAGAGATCTTACTAAAAGAATACTTAAAACATGGCAGGTGTCAGATTGGCCGAGTAAGTAGGCCTAGTTAGACAGTAATTACAAGTTTCGAACGCTTCAAGTCGCTTACAAATTGATTCGGTTATGTTAGTCGCATCGTGGTAATTGTAGGCCTACATGTTACAGCCCACATGCTGTACGATTAATTAAAGTGTACAAAATTAATGAATGAATTAATAAAACAGTGCATTCTACTCCGGGCGGTGAAGGTCACACTGCACCCATCTAGGGCTGAGATGTTGAACTACAGTACTGCCAGTGACAGCGAGACAGAGGTTATCGAGAGGGCGCGCTAGGTAGTCCCAAAGACTATTTTACAAAACAATTAATTTTCTTTTTAAACAGTTACAGCTGAGAGCTGACTGTAGGATGATCACAGCATTGTTGACTGTTTCTGAACACACAATAGCGGTATAGTACTCGGAGCGAGGGGCAGAACAAGATACGTCACATTATCAAGCTTTAGCACGCTTCCTTTTCAAGATCGAATTGTTTGTGGAGTTTTCATGTGGACACTGCCGTGAGTATAGAAGTGTGGGAACTCTAAACCAAGATATAAACTGGGAGCATAGCGCCCCCAATGGGGGGCTGCAGCAACTCTGGAGGTTGGAGATTTGAGATTTGATTCCCCGCACTGACAGAAGCTGTCCTGAGCGTTGTTTTTCCATACTCCCTCCCAGTGGCGATTACTCCATGTAGGACGTGACGATCATCACTTTAAATTTAATTTAAATAGTGCCATCAAAGGAACCTGACTAAATAATTACAGAATAGCCTAATTATTGATACATACCTTGAGTCATCAACTGAGAAGTGATGAAAGGAGCGTATCTCCAACCTCTACTTTTGCAGCCAAGAACACAAGATTCTGAGTGATGTTTTTCCATAACCTACATACAAAATATACAGAATGAGGTCCAGAAACCATGAAATACAAAATCTAACAACAACAAAATTAAATTAAAGTCATTAAATCTAGCTTTCTACGACTACGGAAGTCCACAAATAATAATGCATAGCTCTCATAAGAATCCTATCGATAATATCAGCACTCTCTTAAGAAATCAATTGAATAATACATAATGCATTATCGGTTCTTACCTCAGAAATGGAAATACCGGTACTGGTTTACAGGTTACATCCAATTGAAAACGCCAAGATTACGGAACTTTTTCACAGAACATCAAGAAACACATGTATTTAAGGCGATTGATATTGATAATTGTTGCTGTAAGGGGCCTACCATCTAGGTTATCGTCCCCTATTTAAGGCGAAATCAATCGAAAACTCTCGGGAAGAAATATTGCTGTAATGTATAGAAAATGTAAATACACCGCCATGTTTGAACAGAAGTATTTCGCAGGAAGGCAATGCCGCCAACCGACAAAAATAATGTTTATTTAATGATAAGTGCCGTAATTATCATCTGTGAGCAAGATAATTGCTAGGAAATGTCAATTAGGAATTATGTGTATATTTATTGACTAAATATGGGGATATGTTTGCAATTTAATTACAACGTGTATCATGCATATGTTGGCACGACGATATACAGCGCACCATACGACTGGCCGCGCTACTACACCGATGGTGCCAAATAATCCCTATCTGGTTGACACCCCCTGGGAGGATGGGAGGAATGGGGGAGACGGAAGGGGAAGGGAGGATGAAGGAAGAAAGGGGTAGAAGGGGAAAGGAAGATAGGAGGAAGGAAATCAGGGTGGAAGGAAGGGAAGGGAAGAAGGATGGGAGGGAGGAAGGAGAACGGAGGAAGGGGAAAGGAAGGAAGGGGATAAGAAAGGAAAGCTTCTAGTTTTACGTGACCGTTAATCATGCGATCATGAGCTACGGACCTCATTTTTACGTGGAATCCGAACCACAGGACATGGCATTTCACTTTGAAAATCTCACATGCATCTACAGGTTGACCGCTATGCTGACACGCCCCCTAGCGGTAATACGAATTCTCTTCCTGCAAATGGATGAGTCATGATAATGAAACAATTCCACCAGGAGGTGGAAAGAATCTCGAAGACTCACATACACATTTCGAATAAAATTAGAAAACATAATCATACATATTAAATTAAGTTAAATTAAATTAAAACTAGCATCGTAAAACAAAATGGCGTTGTGGGTCATAAACGGCCACGATAGTTAACGCGCTAGCTCGTGCCCCGCGGGTATCGGGAGAGCGTGGGTTCGAATCCAACCTCGGCCATCCTGAAAATGATTTTCACCACCAGACAAATGCCGGGACGGTTCCTTTCAACCTGTCCACGGCTCTTTCAAAAACTCTTCTCATACATAAAATAGCAATTGGATGCAATAATAATAATAATAATTTAAAAAAATAAGACAATCCCTTCAAACACTTCATCAATAATAATTATTATTGACACGCGCGGTGACCACCGCTCGACGCACACAGTCGATGGCAAGACTGAGAAACCGAAAAGGTTCCCCGCATGCGCGGAATGGGGACCGGCCATGGATCTTAAACCTATGTTGTGTACCATTCGCTTTTAGAACTAGATGGAGAACCAATTAGGGATGACCACATTCTTCGAGTAAAGGTTGAATAAAATAAAATTTAATTATCAAAAAACAAGACATAGCAAAAAGGGACGTGAGGGGTGCATGAAATGGTAAGATGAGGGATGATGGGCCTGTAATTAAAAATGTACACATCATATCAAAACAAGTAAATACAAGTATAAAAATAAATCAGGTAATAAAGATAAGAAAACCGAGAGATGCCTAACGTGTTGTAGATTGGAGGTCGTTTAAAGATAAACTCAAATTAATAAACGGGGGAGATACCAAACAAGTTAACAATAATGCAAATAGTACTTTCTTCCCACCACAGGCTGACTACATAACGTAGTCAGGAGAAATCTTCTAGGAAGCTTATGAAGTCATGTTACCCAAGAATAGGAAAATCCCGCCCTTTAAAACAAAGTATGTCACTCCACAAACATAACCAAAGAGCAATACGTAAACCCAACACACGCAAATGACGAACAAACCAACGAGGCATAAATAATCACAAGACTACATATAGGTTATGACATACAAATCCCTTAAAACGAAAGCTACTACAGACACACCCAAAGAAACATAAATTACAAAATGACTTCACATGCTACCTGAATAAATCTCCTTTTCGGAAAAAAGCACGAGACTCGGTTATCTTACGGAAGACAAAATGGGAGTCGATTGCAGTCCCGGGCACATACAATGAACACACATTCCACCGTCTCGAAAGGCTAACCCATACATCTCATTTAATAAGTGTAATGAGTTCACGTGTTGTTTCTCGACTGAAGCCGCGCAAAACAAGAACAGGAATGACATGACCCTTGGCTTTCAGTCGAGACCCACTTAAACGATTAACATTAACCCACCCTTATTATCACGTCTAGAACCGTAATTATAAAATGAACAGTGTTTCGGACCAAAACATAGGCGATGCAAGCCCAGTCCTCAAGGAAAGAAAAAACCAAAATAGGCATTCTTGAGGTGCACAAATGACTGGCATCTAAATAAAACAACCCTTAAAGAAGCAACCAAATAGATGTGTGTCCCAACAATACAGATATATAGACACAAGGTCATCCAATGCGTTGGACACACACCCTTCTCCGTCAAGACACGTAAACTAAAACTAAAATAACTAATCCCCAATAGCACTCCAGAGCACCCATATACTCCCAAGGAATTGGAAATTAGTTAGAAACACTTCTCAAGATTAGAATTACGTTTCGTGACAAACACACGCAAAGGACACGCACAGAATAAGGAAAACCCAAAAGAAACGAAACAATAACAAACACTTAAAACATAAACCCAAAATAACAACACGGTTCCTCATCACGCATTTCTATATAAGAGAGAGGAACAAGTACCAACAGAATAACCAAACATAATATAAACGACCTCCCATCTAGAAAGGGGGCAAGTTATCACTTGAAAGTAGGTGGACAATTTTATATTAACCTAACTTCACGTTACACATATTCATGCATGTTGACACTTCAAAATACATAGGCCTAAGGACTTAGCTTTTCCAGAGACGGTCTGAAGATCTCGTCGACAGCTTCGAAATACATACGTATATATTTTCATGCTACAACCAGGTCTGCATTAGAATAAGCATGGCGAATGGAATTGAGAGCGAGGACGTTGTACACATATTTATATATAATTTCCGTCTTCATGTCAAAACATTTCTTGCGTCTTACAGATTTTAAACTAGACATCATGGTTCTCGATTTTCATATCTCGTCATAACAATTTAGGTCTGCTAACAATCGCCGAAGTCGTGTTCCTTCGTTAAAGACGGATTCTTCATCGCGGGCGTTTTTCATTTCAAGACGAGCCGAAATTACGATCTTTTAGATGTTTTTAGAAATGACCGCTAGATGGACACGGCGTCAAAATATCGAAAATAGAAACGGTACAATTATTATGGTCTAGAAAGAGGATAGGAGTCCCAGACTTGATATACCGTATTGTATTGTCCGAGTGAGTGGCGTAACTAGGATATGCTTCGGGAGGGGATGTGCGGAGTCAAATCTCAACTAATTGCGTTTCGGTTTTGTGTTTGTTTTCTGCGTTTGCTTTTGTGTTATGTTTTTGGTTTAGTGTTTGTTTTCTGCTTTTGCTTTTGTTTTTGAATTTTGGTTTTGCTTTTGTGATATTTGGTTTTCTATTTGTGTTTGTTTTCTGCTTTTGTTTTTGAATTTTGTTTTTTGCTTTGTGAGTTTTGTTCTTGATTATGAGTTTGTTATTTTCTGCTGTTTTCTTTTTGCTTTGTGTTTTTTGTTTTGTTTGTTTCCTGCTTTTGCTTTTGAATTTTGTTTTTTGCTTTGTGTTTTTTATTTTTGGTTTTGTGTTTGTTCTCTGCTTCCTCTTTTGATTTTGTTTTTGCTTTGTGTTTTTTTCTTTTTGCTTTTGTTTCTGAACTTTGCTTTTTGCTTTGTATTTTTAATTTTTGGTTTTGTGTTTGTTTTCTGCTTCTCCTTTTGATTTTTTTGCTTTGTGTTGTTCGTTTTTGCTTTCGTTTTCTGCTTTTGAATTTTGCTTTGTGTTTTTATTTATGGTTTTGTGTTTGTTTTCTGCTTTTGTTTTTGCTTTTGAAATTTGTTTTTGCTTTCTTTGTTTTGTCTGCTTTTGCTTTTGTCTTTTGCTATGCGGTGTTTGGTTTTGTGTTTGTTTTCTGCTTTTGAATTTTTCTTTTTGCTTTGTTTGTTATTTTCTGCTATTTTCTGTTTGCTTTGTGTTTTTTGTTTTCTGTTTGTTTTATGCTTTTGCTTTTGAATTTTGCTTTGTGTTTTTAATTTTTGGTTTTGTGTATGTTTTCTGCTGCTTCTTTTGAATTTTTTGTTTGTTTTGTGTTTTCATTTTTGTTTTTGAATTTTGAATTTTGCTTTGTTGTTTTTTAATTTTTAGATTTGTGTTTGTTTTCTGCTTTTGATTTTGTTTTTGAATTTTGCTTTGTGTTTTTTGCTTTTGTTTTGTGTTTTGCTTTATGTTTAGGTCATGTTTTTGGTTTTTACTTCGTACGGGGGGCAAAATAAGACAAGCAATGAAAGCCAATCTACACGTTTGATTTTACACAAATAAAGATGAATGTTCTCAAATTATAAACGCACATAATCCAATTGTATGCCAACAATCCGACAATTGGCCTTTTGTTTCAAAATAAAAACATCATCAAATTAAGTTTTTTGAAATCATTTGACTCTTGGGAGGGATTGCTCCCCCTAATCACCCCCTGTAGTTACGCCACTGGTCCGAACCTCTGCTGGTATTGAGTGTCGATAATCGAAACACACACAATACAGCTGCAATCAGTGCCGGAATTCGAACCAATAGCCTCCGGGTACAACCTGACGCTCTCGCCGGCTGATATAAACCTGATCCCATAACGTGAGGGAAATGTGAGAACCAGTGGAGTAACTTGAGAAGTCGATCTTCCGGACTTGCAGCATCCTGTGGTCCATTAACTCTCGATACCAACAGATGCTGTTCAACAGCCGAAGTTATTTCCAACAATGCAAATCAAAACAGACGGTTTAAACAAAGTTGCTTTTTATTATTATTATTATATGATGTTCGTTCATCACCCTAAGGAGCACGTGGAACCTTTAAATAGCACTGGCATTCATCTTTTTAAACTTCTTATTCGCCCAAAATGTCTTCATTCTTTCACTCTGGGCCTGTCGTCTTTCTTGTGTCCATGAGTTTTGGAGTTTCAAGCTTTTCTCGGATGGATTCTTGGGTGGAAATTTGTGGGTGTTGAGCTTTTGTCTGTATGTAGTCCTTGTTGTAGTGATTGGATCAATGTTGACTTCAGTAAGGTCCATTTGTGTGTCTACTAGCCAGCGAATTTTGTTTGGTCGGTTCCCATTGATGATAAGAAATATTTTCTTAGTCAGACGTGAATCATCCATTCGTTTTAAATGTCCATAAAATTTCATACGCCGTTTGCGTGCGACTGAAGAGAATCGTTCAGTTAATGCATATAATTCTTCCGTGCTTTTTCGCATCCATATACCCTCTTGAAACTTGGGCCCGAATATCTTCCTTAGTATCTGTCGTTCAATTTTCGCGATGTTCTTGATGTGAAATGTGAGTGACGATGTCTCAGTTGCGTCGAGTGCCTCTGGTAGGGCAACTATGTGGTTGTATCGGAGTTTGGCTTTTGTGGATAGGGATTTCTTATTGTAGAAGTTCCAGGTGAATGTGTATGCTCTGCGTAATTTTTCTGCGCGCATTTTGTTTGCTGCTTTTTCAGTGGTTTTTATTGAACACATCCCGTTTCTTACTGTTGGAGTGCCAATTATGGTGTCGTGCCGAAATCAGCAAGTTGTTTGAGTTCACTACACAGACAGTGGGTAAATAATGATCCGGCGTTCACAACAGACGGCAAAATAATGCTATGCAATACTGTTGTAATCAAGTACGCTAATTGTTTGGCTCTTGTGCAGTTTGCTGTGTTATTTTTGTGTTACTTGTGTTCGAAGCGCTCTGGAAATTGTTTGTACTTATTAGATAAAGCATTTATATATTTGAGGAGAAATTCGTTCCCCTAGGCTTTGTGTGAATCGCAAGACTTGTTGACTGAGTTTTGTCCCTCTGAGTGACTGCAAGTGCAACAGCGAGTAGCTAATTATAGCACATACTTAGCCGTCGGATATACTCACACAAGCAAGGACTTCTTTCTTGCATAAGTCATTAACACTAATTGAGGGTATTTCCATGACTGGATTCTCTTACTTCTCTATTATTCTCATACAATCCAAGCGAAAGAAAATAGGGAAATAGTAAGAAACGCGAAAGACGTAGATCTTATAGCAAAATCTAAAATTATTTAAAAAAATCAGTTCAACATTGTATTCTAAAAACTATCCGCGAATTTGCCCTAAATATTATCCGCAGTTCATCCACTATCCGCACAGGCATGCAAACTATCGTATATCCGCATCCACGCAGTGCTTTACTTATCATTAACTTACATGTAGTGTCTTTAAAAGAGCCTATTTTGATCGCAGAAAATGAAGAAGACTTACAAAATATCCTGAGCAAGATGGACAAAATAATGGAGGAAGGATTTAATATCAGAATAAATACAAACAAAATAAAAAGTTTGGTCTGCAGTAGAAATGGCGAAAACCAGACAGCATTAGAGTTAAGAAATGAAACGATACAAGAAGTGAATGAGTTTAATTATCTGGGAAGTAAAATAACGAATGATGAAAGAAGCAGCAGAGATTGCCCAAGCCAAGAACGCTTTCCATAAAAAGAAGACGCTATTTACTGCAAAGAACATAAGTCTTGATGTTAGGAAACAAAGGTTGAAGACCTATGTATGGGGCGTCGCGCTATATGGCAGCGAACCTTGGACAATAGGAGAGAGGGAGAGAGGATAAGACTACTAGCATTTGAAACCTGGTGCTATAGAAGGATTAAGAAAATCAGCTGGAAAGAAATGGTCACAAATGAGGAAGTCTTTAAAAGAGTGGGAGAGAGAAGATGCTTCCTTAAATATTTAAAAAGAAGACGGAATCACCTCGTGGGCCACATACTGCGACACAATGAACTGCTTAAGCTTATAATCGAGGGAACAGTAGACGGCAAGAATTATAGAGGAAGACCCAGACTGGAGTACATGATCAAATACTGGAAGATATGAGTTGTGGCTCATACTGTGAACTGAAGAGGAAGACGGAGAGACGGGAAGAATGGCGAGCTGCTGCCAACCAGCCTCACAGAGAGAGATACTGCCCATTTGCCTGCCAATTTTAATTTATTTAGCACCTATCGCGCCAAGCTCTACTTATAATCAACCCTCACAAACTCTATCACTGATAAGCTTAGAAACGATGACATAAGACTTTAGGAACTAGATAGGACTTAAGAGAAGAATGGATAGTTGTGCTGTCTTATTTCACTGAGACGGTTTGAAACATTGTATCCTCGAGCAATTAGTGTGTTATCTTGCAGTAGCAATTACAACGCCGCTCTATCTGAAAGGATTACACGGATGCTGTTTATTTGCATCAACTCCAAAGCTAATTTAATATAATTAGCGCTACCTATTCTTCAAGACTTGAATTAGACTCTCATTGTTTTAGAACTTCTCTAACAAGTTTCTTAAGCCAAGCAGTTCAACAGAAAGTCATCTGTTCAGTCACAAACACAATGCAGATGAACAGAGTGAGATCAGGCTAGCGAATATAATATCATGCCATCATATTAGCGGCTTCGATGGAGTAGTCGGTAGCATGCTGAGCTTCCATGCCCTAAGTCGTGGGTTCAAACCCTGCCGAAGTCGTCTGATTTTTAAGAGCGTTAAAAATCCCTCAGTATACCGGCCGCGGTGGCCGAGAGCACTGACGCGCTACCTCGTGCCTCGCTGGGATCGGGAGAGCGTGGGTTCGAATCCCACCTCGGCCATCCTGAAAATGGTTTTCGTGGTTTCCCATTTACACCACCAGGCAAATGCCGGGATGGTTCCTTTTAATAGGTCCACGGCCGATTTCCTTCCAATTTCCCTTCCCTGACCCGTCCTGAAAAGAAAAGTACATGGCCATTGGCTGCATTAATAACATTATATAAAATCCCTCAGTATGCCTTCCTTCGCAGGGGAGTAAAGCCGGTAGGCCCATGTCATACACCCTCTGTCTGAAAAGTTCGGCGAATGGTTCTATATTACGAACGGATTGTTGGCTTACCTGAAATAGCCGTTACTGTCCTTCGAAGTAATCCCCGTGGATGGCTATGCACTTCTGAGAACGACTGAACAAGTCCTGGAAACTCCTGGCATAGTCTTCTTTAGGAATAGCCTTTAGTTTGGGTCGTCAAGACTCTGAATTGAAAGCAAGAGATAAGCATGAATTTATGCAACCTGCCTTGCACCCCTGATAGACGGGCGCAGGCGCGGATTCAAGGGGGGGGGGGGGGTCACGGGGGTCATGACACCCCCTCACCACCAAACGGAGACCAAATTTTTTTGCAAACTAAAGAAAAAACGAAAACGAAAACACAATAACCAGAAAAATAAAACTTAACGAATTTTAACTGAAAAACAGTTTTCTTCATTTTATTCATTACTGAAAATATCTTTATTGGAATTATTATGTTCTGTTACAAGAGTACATATTTACAACTTCATACCTGTTATATAAAAACGATTATTTATGTAACAAAATCAATTCGTCTATTTTGTTTACCAAACCTTGTGATTACCGAATCGATGTTTATAGTGATGTCACGATAATGTGCAGCAATGCACGGTTAGGAATGGTTTTTTTTTCGCATCAAAAAATTTTGCGGACGTCCAAACTGCTAGCTTGGTTGTCAATTTAAGCTGTGACATTCTCCCTTTGTCGGTTCCAACTCGACTTGCCGAAACTGTAACGTACCTTGATACTTTTCTCGAAGCTCGATGTAAAAGTCGGCAAAACACGCCGTTGCAATTTGTACGAATATTTTTGGTGCGCTAAACGCATCAAATTTCTATCCATGAAGCTTGCAAAAAAATTGGTGTGGTTTTCTACGTTTGGTTATTTTGTGATTGCGTTTTTACTGATAGCATTTTTCTTAACAATTTAGATCCTCTGACCCCCCCCCCCCCCTAAAGCCAAACTCTAGATCCGCGCCTGGACGGGCGGCAGTGAGAAGGGTGAATTTTTGCAACCTAACGTGCAACCCCGTTTGACGGGTGGCAGAGAGAAGGGCGAGTGTTCCGTGGAATGGAATGGTCGTGAAAAGAGAAGCGTTAATTTATGCAACCTGCCTTGCACGGGCGGCAGTGAGAAGGGTGAATTTATGCAACCTAACGTGCAGACCTGTTCGACGGGTGGCAGTGAGAAGGGTGAATGTTCCGTGGAATGGAATGGTCGTGAAAACCATGGTCACGGGTGACGAGACCTGGTGCCTGAGGTACCACCTCGAAGGCAAACGTCAAAGTATGGAGTATCGGGGCCCAGGGTCGCCGAAAAGCCCTGAAGGGCCAGAGGTTTTCGGACATTTCGGACATCTAACGTAATGTTACGAGCCAACTGAAGGCTATCCCTCAGGAAGACTATGCCAGGACTTGTACAGCCGTTCTAAGAAGTGCATAACCATCCACGGGGATTACTTCGAAGGACAGTAACGGCTGTTTCAGGTAAGCCAACAATCCGTTCGTAATATAGACCCATGCACCGAACTTTTCAGACAGAGGGTGTAGTTTTATAGCATGTAGAAGAACCTTCCACTAATTACACTTGTGTGAAGTTAAATAATTATAGGTTAAATTTGACTAACGCTCTTAAGTTCCAATGATCGTCGCCAGGAGCCGACTACGGTGGCATCTAGTAACCAAGGTCAGAACTAGTATTCGTTGACGGTGGCGTTTGGTGGCAAAAGTAGGAACTATTTGAAAATTCCATGCCTACAGTCCTTACCTACTCCCCCATCATAATGAGACCCAATCAGAGGAGGCCTGATTCGCGATTGCGCCCTAAAATACAACCCCAATTTACCTCCAATACACTACCAGCTAGAGATTTGGTCTGCAACATGATCCATCAAACTAACACACCAAGCTTTACCGGATTTTAAACTGAATAGTGAATACTTCCCTTAAGTCTCAGTAGATGGTACTGCTACCCCCTGTCACAATATGGTGCTCTCTGTCGGAAATGTTATAATTTCACCTCAAGGGATACCATTTGAAAAAAAATGAAAATCCACAGCCTGCTTCCAGTCTCCGACCGGGTTAGGAATGGAATGAATGAAGCCCCCCCTCTAGCGGCGAGGATATGAACTGTGCCGTCTGCCGAGGCCTGACGCACTCCTCTGACAGATGAAATGAAATGATAGTGGAGAGTGTTGCTGGAATGAAATTTTGACAGGGAAAACCGGAGTACCCGGAAAAAACCCTGTCTGCCTCAGTTTTGTCCAGCACAGATCTCACATGGAGTGACCGGGATTTGAACCACGGACCCAGCGGCGAGAGGCCAGCGTGCTGCCGCCTAAGCCACGGAGGCTTACTCAAGGGATACCATTTGAGTTGTCAAAAATGAATATCACTTATTCGTCTTCTTATTTCTGGTAACTTGTGAATTAGTGGTATTTCGGAGAGTTATTACAGAGGGAAAAGGGAAAGCTTCAAGAGGGTGGGTTAAGTCTCCTTGAAGAACTTTGAATGTATTCTATTGCATACAAAAATTATGTCGGTGTTGGCAAGCCTGTCTTAGGCTCTGGTAGCCTCAGCCTTCGCGGTTGCAATGGAAATGAATGGAGTTTCCTTAGCCACACTTCCCAACCCCGTTACATAGGAAGTAATGAGAAATATGAGGCGCAGCCTAACAGTGCTACTACCCATCATAACAACATATTTTTATCAACAGTTCCAAAGATATTGACTGTTACGGCTGAATTAACTGAGTGAAATTTACAAATGCTTCTAATTAATTAAAATATAAAAAGTTTTTTAATGAGATATATGTATAAAATCTTTCAAAGCTAAGAGCCTTTTATCACCAGCCGCGCCTGATAATATCGTATGGCCTCGGGTGCCAGGTGCAAGCTTTGTTATTTGACACCCAGAGGGCAGCTTGCATGTCGAATCTCGTTGTTCCCTGGAACGATATTAAAGTCAAGGAGGTTATATATCTAAGCTCCTTGACACTATAGCGCTTTCTAGTAGAGAATGGAGGAACTTTGTGTTTGCGGAAAATCCCGAGATTAATTTTGCTATTATGAACACGGTCTACTGAATTCAAATGGGTTCTTTAACATGCCAACATCGTATAACATGTATGTCGTGATTTTTGTCGCCTTTCAAAAATCACTTACCACGGCCAGGAGCAAACCTGCAAGCTTGGGGTTGGTAGACCGACACGTTAACCACTCACCCACCGTGGCAAGCTACTAAACATGGAAATAGAATTCTTAAAGAGATGGATAAAATCTGGATAACAATCCTTTGCCATTTTTTGTATCATTAAAACCTCGGAGAGCAGTTGAAATCTTCTTAACACGTTGAGCGCATATTTGCCAAGTCTGTAAAAATATAAGAAAATATAAAAAAAAACATTGGAGATAACTTATATGTTAATTTGTAGCTGATGTGTCTATCTTTAATTCTCGTGAGCTCTTACCCCATTATATCTTAGGGAAGAGGATCGTTACTTAAATCTCTATCTACCTATCTTATCTTCATCATTCTCTTGTAACACCACATTTCAAATGCTTCTATTCTCCTTCACCAATAGTCCAAGTTTCACTTCCAAAGACCACCACACTCCAGACAAAGGCTTTAAAAAATTACTTTCTATCACCTAAATCTGTATTCGATGTCAACAGATTTCTTTTCTGTAAAAATGCTTTCCTTGCCTGAGCCAACATACATTTTATATCCTCAATGCTTCGTCAATCACTGATTATTTTGGTTCCTAAGTAACAGAAGACCCCTACTTCCTTTAGCTTTTCACCTGCCAATATGATGATTTGGATTTAGATTTTTTATTAAATCCATTTGATCAAATACATGTATACAATACATTTCTGATATAGGACACGTCAGAATTTACATCTATAAAATAAAAGTACTAATATGTATATACAGTAATACTATAACTATTTATAACTTATTATAATAACAGATCTTAAGAGATACAATCTTATTGGACAACTATTTACACCTTATTCTATTATCATAATAAGAAAACTTAATTCTATAAATACAACAACTTACAGCTAGGTATTACAATTAAAATAGAAAAGTAAAATTTAATTATAGATTTCATCGCTCCTATACGCTAAGATATTCAACTAAAGAGTAAAACAATGGCACTGCAGATAAGCTTTCAACATTCTATCACAGGATTTTATTTTTGGGGCAAGTTTTATATACTGGGGGTAGTTTATTGTATAATTTAACTCCTGTGTGAAAAGTTCCTTTATGATATATGCGTGTGTGTTAAATATGAATGTTTTGATTTTGTCTTGTGTTATGCCTATGAACATCATTGTTTGTTTTAAGAAAAACATCTTTATTCATTAAATTCTTAAAAAAACACATAATACTTTCAAAGATATATACGCAGGGCAGTGGGAGAATGTATAAATCTTTAAACAGAGGTCTACATGATTCTCTAGTGCTTACAATCTCAAACAAAATGTATATTTATTTATTTCTTATGCCTCCTCGACTTACAAGGCTGCCAATACGCAAAGCTTAACAATCATAATGAGGTGAAAGATAAAAAATTAGAAGGTTAACACAATACGAGTAATGAACTATGAAATCTATGACACATATAAATTAGAATAAAAGACCTGAAGAGTGGGCAAGCCGCAACTAAATATCCCTCCCTATATTATTCTGCTAAGGTCCCATTCCAGTTTTGTACCGAACATAAGGTCCCATTAACACCAACCTACACATGGGCTGCCTACAGGTTCAGCATAACCCAATGCGTAAGCGAAACGCACTCACTTACTCTTTAAATGCCTCACAATTAAATAAATACCTTAAAACATGTATATTTACATTGAAATAATGAAAGAATGCAACACGGTAACCATGGTAACGGAATCTCACAGGTCCATCTATTTCTGTAAGACGAAATGCAATTCCAATTATTACATTACTGTGAAAGTTTCCAGACGGTTATAAGGTTATCACTGAATCAAATTAAGCTGTAAAATTCATCAATACATACAGTATAATGCGCTTAAGGGGGTCAAGGAGCACCCTAGAATTTTTTCACGTAATTTTCACGTGTGAGTGTGGTACGAAAGTCTTTATCACCCGACTATAAAGGGTCTCCGAAAACCACATTTAAAGGCCCTTAAATTAACAGTGTCTGTGATATTCCCAGAAAACTCGCTCTGATATACCTATGAAGGAATTACAAACCCCTAACCACTGCATCAGTAGCTGAATTGATAAAGTCTGATTATTCTTATCAAGGATAAATCAGTCATAGCATTCATGATTGAGATTTTGCTAAGTGTACTCCTTACAACTAGAATATTCGGGTGTGAAGCCGCGACGGGTAATGCTGGAAAATAATTTAAATAGCTATTCAGCCTTAAAATCCGCGTACTCTGGAGGCTCTCGAGAACGAAATAACTGCACTGATACGAAATACGTATCAGTGAGGATGAATTACAGCGGAAACTGTGTGCGGTACAAACACACAAACGTGTTATTTTAGAGTTAACACATGGGCCGAAATGTCGTCACACAGCAATGAGAATACATCATGAAATATGCAAAACGTATTTTGACCAATGTAGTTTGGATTGCTTTGCGGATAGCGGATATGCTGCAGATAATGTTTGGAGTAAATTTGCGGATAGTTTTTAGAATACAATCCGAACTTGTTTAGGCTCAACATCATTACTAGGACCCAGATGTTTATGACTTTCTTTTTCCGGTATGTTTTTTTCCCGTGGCAAATGTAATATAATGATTTAAGCTAATCTTATTCAAGTTATATCATCCTCCCTATATTATTCTGCTAAGGTCCCATTCCGGTTTTGTACAAAAAATAATATCCTGTTAACACCAACCTACACATATGGGGTACCTACAGGTTCCGCATAACCCCATGTGTGCCCGAAACGCACTCACCTCCTCTTTAAATGCATCACAATTAAATAATTACCTTAAAAAATGTACATTTATAATGGGAGCACCGTAACCTGGCGAATCTGCCGCTAGAGCGCAGGGCAGCGGCAGCCATCTGGCGGGAGCACGGCGTACTGCTAGCTGAGGAGTCTCTCAGCAGATGGCTCCGGTGTGGTCTCGCCAATAATTTCTCTAGGGTTCAATCCTTTGCAAATGTAAAAATTGCTGTAGAAGAAACTCCCGAGCAAACAATAACCGATGAATTCGTTGTAACATCGAATATTGTCTACAAAGAGGTGCTGTGACAAGTACAAAACACTGTTCTACATAATTCTTTGCGTTCTTCTCAGGTAAGTGTGCCGTTTAACAACAATAAATACATTTCTTCAATATTTAAAACTTCGTTCTCCCACATTCTTCCCTACTACCTCCTAAACCTGCATTCACGTTGCGAGAGCTCGCACGGGCCCACTAGTAATTAATATTCCGAACTAAACAGGGTTCAATTTTGACTGTATAACATTCATTTTAAACACAGCACGTGCCATACATAGCCTAGGGGAACGACTTTCTCCTCTAATGTCTAAATTTGCAGCTTTAATACTTTATGCTTTATCTAATAAATTAAATAATAGTACACTAGCATTACCCGTCGGGGCTTCGCCAGCGAATATTCTAGTTGTAAAGAGTACACTTAGCAAAATCTCAACCATGAATGCTATGACTGATTTATGAATAATCAGACTTTATCAATTCAGCTACTGGTGCAGTGGTTAGAGGTTTGTCATTCCTTCATAGGTAGCCTATATCAGAGCGAAGTTAATTTTTTGGGAATATCACAGACACTGTTAATTTAAGGACCTTTAAATGTGATTTTCGGAGACCCTTCATAGTCGGGTGAAAAAGACTTTTCGTACCACCCTCACACGTGAAAATTGCGTGAAAAATCTAGAATGCCTCTTGACCTCCTTAAGCGCATTATACTGTATTGAACCCTTTATCCTCTGATGGATAAATGATTCGATGTTTTATTTCTACAATTAATTAATATTTCCACCAGCGTCTTGAAATAGCCAGACAGAGATGAGGAAACTTCAAGCATTTGTTGGAGACAATGGGGACATACCTGCAGCAGTTTGACACAAGGCTAAATACTTTAAGGATTGTGAAAAGAAAGAGCCTAGCAATGTTTCGAAGAACAGGTGGTGGCTACCTCAAAATAGAAGGGACGCGTGGAGAGACACGCTTATGGTATGTTCATTGTACTATGCGCGCCTAGAAAAAAATATAATGCAGTAACGTGAGTGGCTGATGATACTACTGGACACTCCTACGAGGCCGAGGTCTGATAAAAACCGCGAAGTTATTGAAAAAGTGGAACCAATGAGAGATGAATGCTTACGATCGCGCCACGTCTAGCTTGGGCACGCGAAAGCTAGCATTAACGCGGGAGATCGGCTAGACAACATCTCTACGATCGATTCTAGGATTAATGGGCATATTCTTGACCTGCGCAATTTTACGAGTTCAGTGATATTTGTTTCATTCCTGTACCATTATTATTTTGAGAATTTTTTATATAATTTCCCCCTCTATCGATACCTAGGGCCAGTTCATTTATAAGTGGCGTGAAGAGCCAAGACATTATTATTACATTTGGTGTGTCGAGGACACAGGTTGATTACAATTTGTGCGTCTGAGGACGAAGTTCATTATTACATTTTGTGTGTCGGAAGACACAGGTTACTACATTTTGTGTGTCGGAAGACACAGGTTATTACTGTACTTTGCGTGTCATGAGGACACAGATTTTTATTAGTATAAATGTGTTAAATTCAGTGATAGATAGTCACAGTACTATTTTTGTAGGGACAGTATCATCGACAATTCGCCAACAGACTGTTCTGGGGAAATAAGTACCTGAAACGGCGAATTTAGTAGTCAGATATCGAGTGTGTAATAATCTATAACTTTTTGAATCAGCACGAGAGATGGCAGCGTCGATCATGGAAGCTGTATGGAATCATCACTTTGTTGAAATGTTTGTCATGAGCTAAAATCATTTAAGTTGGGAGATGGCTGCTGATGTCCTTTGACGGGTGACTGGCCGAGGATGAGTACTGAATAATATTCTTATTATCTGACAAGTTAACTTATGGTATATGGGACATATTTTTTTGTAAATAACTTGCATGTGTTGATTAACGTAGTATATTTAGTTTTGGTCTGACACACCTTTTGCATGGAAACAGCTCGCATAAGTGTTCTTAGTCGTAAGTTCTTGTTTGTTTAACTAACGTAGCTATGTGGACAACCGTGTTTGCATATGTTACGCAATGCGGTTAAAAACGTCTCTCGGAGATATGTTGTGTTTCAGAAGTAGGACTGAATTAATATAATCATACAGTAGATTGGAGGGTAAATTAATCTTTGTAATGTTTATTATTGATCAGATTCAGTGAGTTTATTGCCGTTGGAGCAATGTGAGTTATGACGAAGGGCAGTCAGCTCTCCCGTAGGTTTTAATATTTTTAAATAGTTTGTGAGCATCTAATTCAACCGACCTGTGTGAAAAATGTTATGTCATTCCCAGCAGTGTGTGTGTGTGTATTTTATTGGTCATTACAAGCGGGAATTTCAGCGTAGACTAATTTCTGTCAGCTTGGTGCCAAGTCCATATTGTTACCTTGCGAGGACATATGTGGCTATATTCGATTAATGTCTTACCATATGTTTATGTGGTTGAGATTTGTTGCTGTTGATTCTACGAGATAACGGCACAGCTGGGCAAGTTATTTTTACACACTGAAGCTGGACGATGACAAGAATTGAGGAAGAGGAAAGCTGTTTCACAAGGTGGGCTGAAAAGGATTGCATCAAGGTCATTAATGGAGTGCTTGTTGGCTCCGTAAAATTACTTGAAATACAGAATAAGAACTGGTCAATGATAAAATTTGTTTAAATAAATGGGAGTTGCCTACGAATCACTATAATCTCCGAAGCGTTAGCTTAACGTGCATTTTTGTTCATATAAGGTAATCTCAGCCGGTGAGGCTTTTGTTGTTGTTGGTTTCATTCCATGTTTATATTCCGTATTAGTGACCCATGCATTCACGTGCGATGCTGTCTTTTCCTTGTTTGTGTATAGAGAAATTAGCCGTGTTGGCAGCTCATTTGTCAGGTGCGTCATCGCACGGAAGGAGGGTCTCGAGGGAGATTCCTGTAAATAGTAGATTTTAGATTGTGTGTCAGCATTAATTTTTTAAGAGTTTTTATTAGTGTCATGTCCCATATCCGTAAACGTTGATTTACGAGATGATTGTTCGTGAGCAACGTGGCTGTTAACCCGCTGTAAACGAACAGTCATCCAAGTACTCATTTCTCGTAGTTAGTCATTACGCGTACATAAAATCCAAATGCTAGTTAGTGGAACTAGGATCCACATTTTATAAGGGGGAGATCCGTCTGACTCCTCAACTTTTGATAAATATTTCTGTCATGGGAAGATTCAGGGAGGAATTTTATTATTGTTGTTGTCTATATTCATTTTATTTGCACTAATAGTCATTAAATTATGTTATTATTTTACGCTTTGTCATTTCCTTTCTTAATTATAGTTTTAATCCTAGGACCCTTACCTCAGTAGAGCATGTTGTTTGGCGAACGTAAACATCACACTATGAACTGAGCGCGACCCCTTGATCAAGATTCTTGCTTTTAAACACTGCAATACTAAAGGGTTCATAGGAGGTAAACTGGCGCGGCCAAGCGTGGGGCGGTTCACTGTGGTGTAACGGCAAAGAAATTGCACATGTCAATGTAAGCGTAGTTGGGTTTACAAACTGACACAACCATGAAGGTGTATTTTTGTTGCAGGTTCGCTGCTGGAACACATTTAGTTGGCGTATTTGAGTAAAACTGACAGGCCACAAGTGGAGGCAGATATGACAGTATTTTAATCACCGGAAAGTGATATTTTATTAAAAGTAATTGAGGCGAAGAGGATACCGCCAACTGTGTGAAATATAAATTAAAATCAGGAGTTTGCAATGTAAAATACGATTCACGTTTTTGTCTATTGAATTAAAGTAAAACTAATATACGTGATATCGGGCGCCCAATGATTAAAGTTAAAACTAGATTTGTTTAGAAAGTCAAACGCATGAAAATGTTAGGAGGCTGGTAACCTTAAATGACAATTAATACTATTTTAATTAGTCAGTGTTAATATCACATCAGGATAACAATTTAATGACTGAATATGTGTTTGGGTTTAAATTAAATTGAGTAAAATTAGAACCACTCAGAGATGCAATCGACTAGTGGGAGTAAATGTAAATTATAAATGAACTGAGTAGGGTAAAAAATTAAATGTGCATTGGGATTGTATGTGTGTGTCAGGGGGCATTGCTTTATGCCATTTCCCTAATGTCTCATATAAAGTGTATAACATGGCAACGGTGGAACAGATTCAAGAAATCATTGAAAATGCGGCTAGGAGGACACAGAAATTGTTGGACACTAAATTAGCAGAACATAGTGAATCATTCAACACTAAACTATCTGAACAGAGTGAACAATTAAACAATAGTATGTTAGAACAAAGTGAAGCATTAAAAGCGAAATTATCTGAACAATTAAACAATAGTATGTTAGAACAAAGTGAGTCTATAAACAAATTGTCTGAGCAGGGTGAATCACTAAAAACTAAACTATCAGAACAAAGTGAAGCATTAAACGCGAAATTATCCGAACAAAGTGAATCACTAAACAATACTATGTTAGAACAAAGTGAGTCTATAAACAAATTGTCTGAGCAGAGTGAATCACTAAAAACTAAACTATCCGAACAAAGCGAATCACTAAACACAAAACTATCCGAACAAAGTGAATCACTAAACACAAAACTATCCGAACAAAGTGAATCATTGCGGACACAATTAAATAACAGTAGGATTGAACAAAATGAATATCAGGCGGAACAAGCTAGATTACTAAAAAAATGAAATCAATGACACTATAAATTCGCAGTTAGAGGCGCAGAATGTTAAAAGCACGAACCAATTAGCTTCGTTAACCGCAGAGATGAAGGATCACACTAATCAACAGATGGTATTGCTGGCCCTAGATGTGAGTAAAACAATGAAAAACAATTAGATCAGATTAAGAAAATGGAAAGTATTTTTGATCAAAAACTTAGCATTCTGGATGAAACGGTGTTAGGTAAATTAGAGCAAATTGAACTAGCATGCACTATGAGTACAAGCGAGGTCAAGATAGCTCAGGATAAGTTGGAAGGACGATTTAAGGAAATGGAAAAAAGCGGCAAGGTCATTCAGCAACAATTATCAGCGGTAGATGAAAATATATCCGGCATAATTAAAGATATGGACCGTCTCGAAATAAAATCAGCGGCGCAATGGAAAAGCCTAGAAGCGGATCAGGATCAATTAAAGAATACCATCGACGAAAATAGCGCGAGATTGGAAGAATGGAAAAGCCTGATAGAAAGCAATCAGGATGTCACTAAAAGCCAGATTGAGGAGAAAGTAAGCACAATTAAGGAGCAAATAAGAAAAGATTGGCGAAAAATGAATATCGATTCTAAAGAGGAAAGATCAACCATCCTTAAGACAGTAGGCGAAAATCATACTCGTATTCAAGCATTAGAGCAAGAAATTAAGAGTAAACTTAAAGAACAAACAGACAGGATCATTAAAACTGAACTGAGGTCGATAGAACAATCCTCGATATTTAAAACGGGAACAAAGAAAGACAAGCAGGACGACTCAAATAGCCCGGAGGGTATGAGCACAGCAGGTAGTCAAACTCAGACAGAGAGCCCATTAGGACAAACACGGAGGGGTTTCGCAAGAATATTGAAAGGAGTTCCACGCCACAGGACGGTCATCAGCCCGCAAAACTTATCCAAGTAATTCGCTCGAACGATTATAAACCGCAGAAGTACGCGGAGAATTCAGGGGTGACACCTAAAGCCTTTATTAAAGAAATTGAAGATCATTACAATGACACTGGGGTACCTGAAGCACGTAGGCTAAGAATGATGGAAGGATTTTTATCAGGAAATGTCCTTACATGGTTTTTAAGCTTCAAATATACATTTGGAACTATGGCAGACTTCAAAATCGCGTTTCTGCGCAAGTACTGGTCGCCGGCATTACAACAGAGTTTAAGAATGGAACTTTACTCTAGGAAATACCAAACTACCCAGCAAACGAAATACTCAGATTTCTTTAACATGCAAATGCTAAAATTTCGCGACCTTGATTACCCTTTAAATGAAACGGATCTGGTGATGACTATAGCGCGGCAATTACCAGTCAACGTGCAACAAGTACTAGTCGCAGCGAACGTTAGTACGGCCTTACATGCAGAACAGATATTACGCCAGATAGATAAGACTACATCTCATAATCATTATAGAGGAGGAAGACAACTGGAGTTAGTCAATACGACAGAGGTCATAAAACCTAAACAGGCGAACACTAAAACGCAGGGTACAAATACAAGCACATCCACACCTAGGCGTAACCAGGAAGAGGTAGAAAACAGACCGTACCAGCGTAACGAGAATAATTACAACAATAGGTCATATCAAGGCAACAATAGATATCAACAGAGAGGGTATCAGCAATGGCGTGAAAACCGAAGAAATGAGAGGCCTTATGGAAGATACGGTGATTACAATGGGAATCAAAGATGGAAAGGAAGGAGAGATCAAAATCAAGGAGAGGCACGTAATTATCGAAATGACTGGGATGATAGGCACGCTCAATCACAAAATTACCTAGAGGAATTACACGCTAGTCAAGGTGGAGAGCAAGGACGATGGGAGAAAGCCATTGGGAACATGAAGAATCCAGACACACATACTGAGGAAGCTGGAAGTCTACTGAGACAAGAGGAATGTCAAGGGCGTGGGCGACAAAATGATGACGGGAGTCGTAGCGGAGCTAAAAAAAAAATTCTAAATTTGGATAAAGGAGACAGTCTACAAACGCAACAGTCGGAAGTTGAAGATGGATGGATAGTAGCGAACATACAAGAATGGATTGCTTTGCCAGAAGATTGCCTGGAGGAGACGGTGAAACCACGGAACGATGAAATTAGGCAGTTACCCATTATTTACGCGAGGATTGGTGGAATTAATATAAGATGTTTATTGGATACGGGGTCGCAGATCAGTCTGGTATCGGAGGCCTTGGTTCGAGATTTGGGACGGAGTCAGAATATTCCTGTGATTCCCGTACCACAACTCAAAGTGAGGGGTGTTATTCCTGAACACACCGTCACTTGTAAACGTCAGGCATACTTAGAACTGAACATATTGGAACACACTTTTGGGCAAACATTCATTATCATGG
This sequence comes from Meconema thalassinum, assembly GCA_946902985.2. Classification (NCBI taxonomy): domain Eukaryota; kingdom Metazoa; phylum Arthropoda; class Insecta; order Orthoptera; family Tettigoniidae; genus Meconema; species Meconema thalassinum. Next base: position 282,183,775 of record OX336396.1, read on the forward strand.
CAAAGATGAATTTCGATATAATTCTTGGTGCAAATTTCATTTGTGACTATCAAGCAGTGATAGATTTGCACAAGAATACAGTCAGTTTTAGAAAGTATGATCAACTGAAGAACGTGGGATTGCATATGGATGAAATCACTACCGGAAGAGATGTAAATTCTTGGGCATTGGAAGCAATATCGGAAGAGACGGAAGAGGAGATACGAAAGGCGGAAGATAACATCATAGAAGGAGCTGTTGTGGAACTAGATGAGGAGAGTGAATCCCAGGAGATATGGTCTTTATTAACAGAAGGAGATGACAGTGATGCACAATTTGAAGAGTTACTACAGGAGCGGCTCAATGACATTGAACTTGGGGGTGAACATAGAAAACAATTGGAAGAAATTTTAAGGAAGCACAAAGCAGTATTTGATACAGTACCTGGGAAAATATTACATTTCAAATATTCAATGCAAGTCGAGGATTGGTCTCCTTTGAAAAGTAGATTGTATCCAATTCCGGAAAAATATCGTGGTCAAGTCAAGGTCATTATAGATGAGATGTTACAAGCTGGAGTGATAAGGAAGACACCTACACCTTATCTAAATGCGATTTTGGCAGTCACAAAACCAAATGGATCTATTAGACTTTGTTTAGATGCCAGAAATCTCAACATGAGACTCATTTTTCCTGAGTATGACAGAGCACCAATTATCAGAGACGTACTAAAAGGCTTTAAGAACAAAAGCATTTATTCATCAGTTGATTTGACGTCCACTTTCCACCATATTGAATTGGATGAGAAGTCACAGCTTCTAACTGGCTTCTTATTCGATAACCAAACGTTTTGCTTCGTCCGAATGCCCGTCGGAGTCAAAACAGCGGGCTGTGCTTTAATCCGAGCCCTGGACCGGAATCTAACCGAGGAAGTTAAGGAGATGACGGTGCGCTACATTGATGACATTCTGCTGGCATCCGACAACATTGAAATTCACATGGAAAATTTAGATAAAGTATTAGGCAACCTTAATGCATCAAATTTCAAAGTAAACCTGAAGAAATCGCATTTCTTCAAGAGCGAGATCTTATATTTGGGTCACATCATTGACAAGGAGGGAGTGAAGCCAAACCCAGCTAAGATCGAAGCGATAAAGAATTTCCCTACACCAACGAGAGTCAAGCACATTCGGGCTTTCTTAGGCGTAACGGGATTCTTTAAAGAAAACTGTCCAGGTTACACGGAGACTGTAGCTCCAATGCAGGAAATGCTAAAAAAGAATAATAAATGGTTGTGGAATGCGGAATGTGAGAAGGCGTTCCAAGCAACAAAACAGCTACTGGAAAACTGCATTAAGTTAGGATATACGGATTTCAAGCACAAATTTATAATCCAAGCGGATGCTTCACTAATTGGTATAGGTGCCATGCTCTACCAAGAAGATCCAGCTAACCTGCAACATAAAACATTTTTGGCATTTGTCAGCCGAAAATTGCGTAAGCACGAGCGCAATTATACTGTAACGGAACTAGAGCTGTTGGCCATCCTTCATGCGCTACAACAATGGAAACGAATAATTTATGGCTACCCCATTGTTGTCAGGACTGATCACAAGGCACTAACATTCTTGTTTAAGACATCGATGGCAAGCGAACGTGTGACACGTTGGTCTATATATATTCAGCAGTTTAGCATTGAGATCGAACATTGACCAGGGAAGATGAATGTGATTCCGGATGCACTCAGCAGGAACCCAGAGCCTGATAGTGAAGAAACAGCGATGGTACATCACTTGGAGTTAACACCGAAGGACCGGGAATTCTTGGAGGAGTTACGTGAGATACAGCGAGAACAGGAAGCGGAACCATGGATGATGCTATCAATTCAATACTTCAGAAAGCAGCTACCTACAGGAACACCTGCATTTCGAGAAGCGAAAGCAAAAGAAGGAAGATATGTTTATGTCAACAATTTGCTGCACAAATGGGTCGATAATGACCACACCAAGTTACGCATACTAGTACCTGTATCTTTACAGCGAGGATTGACATGGCATACTCACGAAAGTTACGGACACGTCGGAGTAGATAAGTGCGAAGCGACAACAGGAGAGACATTTACATGGCCACGTATGAGAACAACTATATGTGACGTCATTACGACTTGTGATCCTTGTCAGAGGACAAAGCCCAATAACTATTGTACCCGATACCTAGTTGAGGCTATCGGCTACGCCAGCAGACATTAAGCCGTAGTTGAGATTATGGGAAGAGTTATGAAAGATAGCGCTCAGATCGAGTCAAGAGGAATGTCAAGATGACGTAGTAGGTCTAGGATTAAGAAGGCACTGACAGTAGTTAAGCAGATGGAATTATGGATGGAAATATGAAGCCTTATTAAGATCTGTATGGAACATGGTATTTAAACATCTCAGAAGAGAAGATATAACAAGCATTATATATGGTAATAATTTGAAAGGAATTCAGATAACCCTTAAGTTATTATATAACTTAATAGCCGAGATGATCGGGGTTCGAGATTATATTTGTGACGCAAGACCACAGAGGTGGGGAGAACGTCACGTGACTGCGCCAGGGAGGTGCAGGTCAATGCAGTCCAGAGACAGTCAGTCGAGTTCTGTAAGCAGAGGAGTTGAGTACAGTACGCAAGAGAGTCAAGTACAGCGAGCAACGCAGTCGAATTCAGAGAGCGAGCTGAGTAGGACATGCGCCGAGCGTATGGTAGAAGTCGCGCGGTGAGCAGCTTTTGTCACGGAAAGTGAAAGCGACGGTTTTAACTTCACCAAGCAGCGAACGAAAGGTAGGTCAGTGAGTCAGGCAGACACCCGCTGTAGGCAGCGTGAAGACCGGTTACAGAACCAGCTGTACGGGCCAAGCAAGCATGAGAAGGCCGGGGTTTAGAACAGTACGGTAAAACGAGTAGTTGGGGAACTTTATTTCAAGGTGCAATTTGGAAACGCAGAACAGCATAGCAGAGCGACATGGCGAGGCCAGCTTTATGTGGAGAATATTCTAGAGCATTGCAGTAGGGACGAGCGGGTTATTTCCAATTTTATACGCAAGCATTATGATAGAAGCTGAACTTCATTACAACATTGAGTTGGAACTTATATTCTTTAATCGAATTGTGCAGGCAGATAGTTACGAGATACTGCAACTGTGAACTTTAAATAAACATAGTTTTTCAATGACATTACGACTATGCATTTCATAACGCATTCCAAATAACATTAACGATTTTAGGCAAATGGAATGTTACTAGCATATGCACTTATAAACTTTGGCACGTGCATTAATGCAATTCTTTCTTATGAAGTGTTATAAATTACCGAGTACGAACACAGCTACAGGGTGTTTCATAAACTTAGACACTCTCATATAAAATTTTATTTTCTGAAAGTGAGACTTAGCAGTTATTGGAGATTGAACTTTCAACACTCAAACCGAACATTGTATGAAACAGTGGCGTAATGTAGAAGAGGAATGTGGGGTCCGCTGTTTCTATGAACTTTTTCGTGAGGATTTGGACAGTATCCGCTATGGATAACCAGCAGTTCATCATGTCAGAGTAAACGCAGACAGAGACGCGATGGCACCACAGAGCGATGGATTCGATTCCTGAAGAAGAGGAGGACCAGCTGATTCACTTGGGATTTGAAGGCAATCGTCATTGCGTGGGTGGAATGATATTCACGCCGATCTTTCGAGAAATTCAATACATAAGGAAAATCGACGATCTTTGAAATTTAATAACAGCTGATTATGAGAAGGTACTGTAAGAGTTATAACTTCCTGATATGGATATTTCATGAATACTGGGCACACATGTATATTTTTCTAATAGGAGTGATACGATTGTTTAGACATGGCTTTGACTTTATATGCTTCGAATTTTGCTAGAATATGGCGTGACCATATGATATGGCATTCATCATTATACGATATTCTCACCATTGGTTGGCTTTATTAAGCAGATATTTGGTCTTTTAGACATTTTTCCAGCAAGGATAGTTTTCATGAATAGTTTTTTTTGTGTGACGAGTATTTTGAACTCGTGATTTGCAATTGATTATCTAAATTACTTCGTCAGTTCATTGCATACTAGCGAGTGTGTATTATTCATCAGTAGGGATTTTTTCCATTGGATTGTTTGGAGATATTAAGATGTTATTCACTTTAGTGAATGAATATCGCTTTTATATGACAACTAGAGACTTGTTGATTCCTATCTGGTACATTCACTCATTTAGTCTTCGAGATGGGGTCTTTCGTATTTATACGATTGTATGGTGGTTACTCATCTTACCCATCGCTCAGGGCACTATCATGTTAGACGACGGGGCGAGGTCTTTCGTATTTATACCATTGTACGGTGGTTACTCATCTTACTTGCCATTGAGGGACTCATTTTTATCATCCGAGTGTACATGAGATTGTAAGAGAATCAAACAAGGAACTACTAGTCACATATCAGTCGAAATTTTGTTGAATAAAGTAAAGATAAATGTCAGCAGGGTTACATTTGTAATTATAGTTTGCCAATCCAATATTTGTTGCTATACTCTTTTGAGAGTACTTTCAGTTTAACAGCTGGTACAGCTGATGGTTTTGATGATTTTTTATAATTGTGTTTGATACCTTTGAGAAGGATTTAAAGTAATTGAATCTTGTAAGATGAATCATTGAAAATGAAAATCCACAGCCTGCTTCCAGGCTCCGACCGGGTCAGGAATTGAATGAATGAAGCCCCCATCTAAGCGGCGAGTATATGAACTGTGCCGGCTGCCGAGGCCGGACGCACTCCTCTGGGGCAATGATTAAATGAATGACAAGTGAAATGAAATGGTAGTGGAGAGTGTTGCTGGAATGAAATTTTGACAGGGAAAACCGGAGTACCCGGAGAAAAACCCGTCTGCCTCCGTTTTGTCCAGCACAGATCTCACATGGAATGACCGGGATTTGAACCACGGACTCAGCGGTGAGAGGCCGGCGTGCTGCCGCCTAAGCCACGGAGGAGCTAAGATGAATCATTAATGGTCAGATTTATTTTAAGGCAGATCAGTATTGCAGATTTTGATATGAGAGATTATAGCACATTGGTGTTTTTCTGTGATGTGAATTATGAGAATTGTAAGAGAATTTATGCTATTTGAAAGCAGATCTTGAATTACTAAGGTAATATTTTTTCTAATTGTTTAAGAAGTTGTCTAGATGTGATCAGAGTAATTACAGTTATTGGAGATTGTCTGCGTTGATAGTTTGAAGCCAGTTATATATTTTTGTAGATCATGCAACATGGTTAAGTGAAGTTTGTGATAGGCATTTTGTGGAAGTTGCCAAGTGATAGTTGCAATATTGCTAATGTATTTTGAGGCAGACATGAGGTTGTCGAACCCAGTGTAGCGTAATTGTTGAGATTCATGCTGTATGTGCTGAATATTTATGGAGTTTTGTGGAATAATTGTGATATTCAAATGTGATATTTGAAGAAGTGAGGATATATGATGTCGTTGTGGATAGTCAGATCCAACGTGATGTCGTGAAGGCAATAATATTTTTTTTGGCATGATAATTGAATACGAGATATAACTTGGAAGTGATAAAACTGTAAGACAACGTTCTATAAACCATATTATACAATTTGTTAGGAAATTAAACAAATAAATAATGTTGATAATACAAGATTTTCTGATAATAATAATAATTAATGAAATAATAATCTGAAATCTAAGCATATTAATGATCTGACCTAATGAAATAAAAATCAGAATGACTAGATGAAATAATAAAAATCTAAATAACCAGATGAATAAAATTTAAATAAGTTGATAAATTAAATTTTGGAATAAATCAATGAATTAAATAAGTGGATGAATTAAATATTGGATAAATAAACTGATTTAAATAAATTAATAGGTGATTGGATAGATGATGAATAACTGAATTAGAAGGTGATAATTAATTAAAGAAGCTGATGATTAATGAATTTATAAGGAATTAAATACATTTAATTGAGAGATGATTTGAAGAAATTGCAACTTGAGTTGATGAATTAAACAATTTATATTGATGGTTTAAGATGATTTAATCTGAAGAAGATGATAAGATAAGAGTGTGTGAATAATTAGAAAGTATAATGAAGTAATGATAATAATTTTCATTTAAATGATTTAATGGTGAAGAGTTGATGATTCTGACAGGAATATGTTGAATTTTGAGATGAGAATTAATGTGAGAAATATTTAAATTTGATGATGATGATGATGACCAATGAGCAGTGGATTTTCTGTAATTCACAAACAAGCAATTATTAATGACAATGTAAATAGTGTAAATTAATTATTCGATGTTTAGGAGCATTTTACTAACATGTTCAACATTTGAATTATGCCATGCAAGCCATTAATTGCGTGATATTTAAAATATGTGATTATAATGTGTATGTTTAGACAGATTAATTATTTTCAAATCCACATTCATGATGTTAATTAAAGAGAAATTAGGTCTCAGGTATCACGAATGTCAGTGACGAAAGACATAGTGCTACAGTGATCCTGAGAACCCAAGAGAACTTTAGAGATTTTTCAAGTTTTATGTGGATGAAATATTTTTGATTAGAAAGGAGATGGTTCGATTTTTGGACAATGACAATTTAACGTTGGCATTCGACCATGCTCTCAGGTAGGATGAAAATTTAAAATGTCTGTCTGGCTATCAAAGTGAAATAAATTTGTGTGATGGTGTGATTTTCCTTTTCCTTTCCTTGTCTTGATTAAGGCTTAACCGGAAAGGATGTGATTTGCTAGGAGTTCAGTTGATGGCGCCCATTTATATTTGCATTTTTTTTATTAAACTTAAGCCCGTAACGACCCTAGAGAAACTTTGTCTCGTGTTACCCACTGCTTTTTCGATATCTCAGCTGAATTTCCGACACATTCCTTATTTGACTAGAGGTTCATTTAACTCCGTTCTGTCCGGGAACTCCAGGAATGCGATGTAATAGCAGATGGGTCATCGCATCCCCAGGACGAACGGGTACACTATTTAATGCGGCAGTATCCTAGACCATTGCTACCTCAGAAACCCTGCGAGCTACTGGCCCTAGACTGTTTCGGTCCAATCCCGAAAGGTATACGAGGCTGCCGTCACTTGCTAGTGTGCATTGATGTGTTTTCTAAGTTTGTCGTATTATGCCCCATTCAGAAAACTACATCGAAACAAGTACTTAGTCGTATTCGAAATAGAGTTATTCCAATCCTTGGAAAACCAGAATTTATATTGTCAGACCATGGCAGCTATTTTACAAGCGCCGAATTCAAGAAAGGTATGGAGGACATGGGTATAAAACACGTTTTAAGCAGTATCCGACATGCCCAAGCTAATCCAAGTGAGAGAGCAATAAAATGTGTAACATCATACTTGAGAATCTTCATTCCCAAAGAACATCATAAATAGGTGGATAAAATTAAGGATGTAGAGACATGTATGAATTCTACCAGGCACGAGTCAACAGGACAGATCCCTATGGTCTTACACAAAAACGAGTATCCAGTGAGAACGTGGAAAAGCATCATTAACTGCCCACAAGATCCCATGATAGCACCTGACCTGCGAATAGAGAGAACGAGAGCCTACATGAGAAAACAAGCAGATCGCAGATTACGGCGAGTGAGAAATAAGAGATTTCACCGTGATCTAGAAATCAACCAGCTCGTTTCGGTGAAACGACCCGCTACATCGGATCCAGAGAAGAAGATCTTCAGCAAATTCTGTGAAAAGTTCATAGGACCATATTCTATTGTAAGAAACCTAGGAAATAATGCATACAGAGTGAAAGAGTTAAGCACAGGAACGATGTCGGTCTACAATGCAGCCAACTTAAAAAGGTATCGAAGAAGCGAACCATGGTAGCGCCGAAATAATGATGCAGTTTAAATATATGGACGTCCTATATCAACCAAGTGGACGGGGGGGCAGGTGAGTACGGCACGTGAAGAAGGAAGTGGAAATGGTGTTGACAAACATTAACGAGACGAGCAGAGTGTTGCCTAAGGCATCAGCGCGTCATACAAGCAGTTGAGAGTGTGAGGTCCAAGCAGGAAATAAAACGAGTAAATGCCATTCAAGACAGGAGCGGCTAGACCAAGTAATAGAAAAGATATGATTCTGAAAAAAAAAAAAAAAAAAAAAAAAAAAAATTGGCCTACGGAAGTCTTTTAAAAATTATCGACTTTATCCTAAGTTCGAAATTTTGTGAGTGGAGGAGTTGTGAACCCTTTATCCTCTGATGGATAAATGATTCGATGTTTTATTTCTACAATTAATTAATATTTCCACCAGAGTCTTGAAATAGCCAGACGGAGATGAGGAAACTTCAAGCATTTGTTGGAGACAATGGGGACATACCTGCAGCAGTTTGACACAAGGCTAAATACTTTAAGGATTGTGAAAAGAAAGAGCCTAGCAATGTTTCGAAGAACAGGTGGTGGCTACCTCAAAATAGAAGGGACGCGTGGTGAGACACGCTTATGGTATGTTCATTGTACTATGAGCGCCTAGAAAAAAAAAAAATGCAGTAACGTGAGTGGCTGATGATACTACTGGACACTCCTACGAGGCCGAGGTCTGATAAAAACCGCAAAGTTATTGAAAAAGTGGAACCAATGAGAGATGAATGCTTACGATCGCGCCAAGTCTAGCTTGGGCACGCGAAAGCTAGCATTAACGCGGGAGATCGGCTAGACAACATCTCTACGATCGATTCTAGGATTAATGGGCATATTCTTGACCTGCGCAATTTTACGAGTTCAGTGATATTTGTTTCATTCCTGTACCATTATTATTTTGAGAATTTTTTATATAATTTCCCCCTCTATCGATACCTAGGGCCAGTTCATTTATAAGTGGCGTGAAGAGCCAAGACATTATTATTACATTTGGTGTGTCGAGGACACAGGTTGATTACAATTTGTGCGTCTGAGGACGAAGTTCATTATTACATTTTGTGTGTCGGAAGACACAGGTTACTACATTTTGTGTGTCGGAAGACACAGGTTATTACTGTACTTTGCGTGTCATGAGGACACAGATTTTTATTAGTATAAATGTGTTAAATTCAGTGATAGATAGTCACAGTACTATTTTTGTAGGGACAGTATCATCGACAATTCGCCAACAGACTGTTCTGGGGAAATAAGTACCTGAAACGGCGAATTTAGTAGTCAGATATCGAGTGTGTAATAATCTATAACTTTTTGAATCAGCACGAGAGATGGCAGCGTCGATCATGGAAGCTGTATGGAATCATCATCACTTCGTTGAAATGTTTGTCATGAGCTAAAAGCATTTAAGTTGGGAGATGGCTGCTGATGTCCTTTGACGGGTGGCTGGCCGAGGATGAGTACTGAATAATATTCTTATTATCTGACAAGGTAACTTATGGTATATGGGACATATTTTTTTTGTAAATATCTTGCTTGTGTTGATTAACGTAGTATATTTAGTTTTGGTCTGGCACACCTTTTGCATGGAAACAGCTCGCATAAGTGTTCTTAGTCGTAAGTTCTTGTTTGTTTGTTTGTTTAACTAACGTAGCTATGTGGACAACCGTGTTTTCATATGTTACGCAATGCGGTTAAAACGTCTCTCGGAGATATGTTGTGTTTCAGAAGTAGGACTGAATTAATATAATCATACAGTAGATTGGAGGGTAAATTAATCTTTGTAATGTTTATTATTGATCAGATTCAGTGAGTTTATTGCCGTTGGAGCAATGTGAGTTACGACGAAGGGCAGTCAGCTCTCTCGTAGGTTTTAATATTTTTAAATAGTTTGTGAGCATCTAATTCAACCGACCTGTGTGAAAAATGTTATGTCATTCCCAGCAGTGTGTGTGTGTGTGTATTTTATTGGTCATTACAAGCGGGAATTTCAGCGTAGACTGATTTCTGTCAGCTTGGTGCCAAGTCCATATTGTTACCTTGCGAGCACATTTGTGGCTATATTCGATTAATGTCTTACCATATGTTTATGTGGTTGAGATTTGTTGCTGTTGATTCTACGAGATAACGGCACAACTGGACAAGTTATTTTTACACACTGAAGCTGGACGATGACAAGAATTGAGGAAGGGGAAAGCTGTTTCACAAGGCGGGCTGAAAAGGATTGCATCAAGGTCATTAATGGAGTGCTTGTTGGCTCCGTAAAATTACTTGAAATACAGAATAAGAACTGGTCAATGATAAAATTTGTTTAAATAAATGGGAGTTGCCTACGAATCACTATAATCTCCGAAGCGTTAGCTTAACGTGCATTTTTGTTCATATAAGGTAATCTCAGCCGGTGAGGCTTTTGTTGTTGTTGGTTTCATTCCATGTTTATATTCCGTATTAGTGACCCGTGCAGTCACGTGCGATGCTGTCTTTTCCTTGTTTGTGTATTGAGCAATTAGCCGTGTTGGCAGCTCATTTGTCAGGTGCGTCATCGCACGGAAGGAGGGTCTCGAGGGAGATTCCTGTAAATAGTAGATTTTAGATTGTGTGTCAGCATTAATTTTTTAAGAGTTTTTATTAGTGTCATGTCCCATATCCGTAAACGTTGATTTACGAGATGATTGTTCGTGAGCAACGTGGCTGTTAACCCGCTGTAAACGAACAGTCATCCAAGTACTCATTTCTCGTAGTTAGTCATTACGCGTACATAAAATCCAAATGCTAGTTAGTGGAACTAGGATCCACATTTTATAAGGGGGAGATCCGTCTGACTCCTCAACTTTTGATAAATATTTCTGTCATGGGAAGATTCAGGGAGGAATTTTATTATTGTTGTTGTCTATATTCATTTTATTTGCACTAATAGTCATTAAATTATGTTATTATTTTACGCTTTGTCATTTCCTTTCTTAATTATAGTTTTAATCCTATGACCCTTTCCTCAGTAGAGCATGTTGTTTGGCGAACGTAAACATCACACTATGAACTGAGCGCGACCCCTTGATCAAGATTCTTGCTTTTAAACCCTGCAATACTAAAGGGTTCAGTATGTATTGATGAATTTTACAGCTTAATTTGGTTCAGTGATGACCTTATAACCGTTTGGAAACTTTCACAGTAATGTAATAATTTGAATTGCATTGCGTCTTACAGAAATAGATGGACCTGTGAGATCATGTTACCATGGTTACCGTGTTGCATTCTTTCATTATTGCATTGTAAATATACATGTTTTAAGGTATTTAATTAATTGTGAGGCATTTAAAGAGTAAGTGAGTACGTTTCGCTTACTCATTGGGTTATGCTGAACCTGTAGGTACCCCATATGTGTAGGTTGGTGTTAATGGGACCTTATTTTCGGTACAAAACTGGAATGGGACCCTAGCAGAATAATACAGGGAGGGATTATGCATTATAGTATATTAGACTCTATAATGGCAATAATTAAGACACGAGTATGTTTATAAAACATACTCGTGTCTTAATTACCAATATAGGCGAGTTGCATACGACTGTTTATGTTCGACGATAATTATAACTATTTATGTTCGAACATAAATATTTAGAAATATCTGTCGAGATTTCGCCAGTTTTATGAACTGAACAGAGCGCATGGGACGCAGAGAATACCTTGTATTTGACCATGGCCTCCTCGAATAACCCACTTGACACTAGCCACGCAGTGGAATATAAAATAGAAGGCCGTGGAAGTCAGCGCAAATGCGATGCTATCCTTACCTATTTGGTCACACAACTGTTTCTTGAGCTCTGATTGGTTGGAGAAACTGTTTCATAATGAAAAATATGATATAATGACCCTCATTATGATACAGTTTTCTGACATATAGTTCCTAATATTTACATTTCGACATCGTCGAACATAAAAATATTATTATAATGTCAGCGGATTCAGATAACAAACGTGTGGATGCGGTGAGGATGCGGATAACATTCGTGAGGATGCGGGGCGGATGCGCATAAGGCGTGCGGATGCAGTGAGGATGCGGATAGAAGTCGTGCGGATGCAGTGAGGATGAGGATAGCAGTCGTGCGGATGCAGTGAGGATGCGGATAGAAGTCGTGCGGATGCAGTGAGGATGAGGATACCAGTCGTGCGGATGCAGTGAGGATGCGGATAGAAGTCGTGCGGATGCAGTGAGGATGTGGATGCAGTGAGGATGCGGATAGCAGTCGTGCGGATGCAGTGAGGATGCGGATAGCAGTCGTGCGGATGCGGTGAGGATGGGGATAACAGTCATGCGGATCCGGTGAGGATGGGGATAACAGTCGTGCGGATGCGGTGAGGATGGGGATAACAGTCATGCGGATCCGGTGAGGATGGGGATAACAGTCATGCGGATCCGGTGAGGATGAGGATAACAGTCGTGAGGATGCGGTGATGAGGATAACAGTCGTGCGGATGTGGTGATGATGAGGATAACAGTCTGAGGATGCGGTGATAATGAGGATAACAGTCGTGCGGATGTGGTGATGATGAGGATAACAGTCGTGTGGATGTGGTGAGGATGAGGATAACAGTCGTGCGGATGTGGTGATGATGAGGATAACAGTCGTGTGGATGTGGTGATGATGAGGATAACAGTCGTGTGGATGTGGTGAGGATGAGGATAACAGTCGTGAGGATGCGGTGATAATGAGGATAACAGTCGTGCGGATGCGGCTAACAGTCGTGCGGATGTGGTGAGGATGAGGATAACAGTCGTGTGGATGTGGTGAGGATGCGGATAAGAGTCCTGCGGATGCGGTGAGGATACGGATACCAGTCATGCGGATGCGGTGAGGATGCGGATAGCAGTCGTGCGGATGCAGTGAGGAGGCAGATAACAGTCGTGCGGATGCAGTGAGGAGGCAGATAACAGTCGTGCGGATGCAGTGAGGATGCGATGAGGATGAGGATAACAATCGTGCGGATGTGGTGAGGATGAGGATAACAGTCGTGCGGATGTGGTGATGATGAGGATAACAGTCGTGTGGATGTGGTGAGGATGAGGATAACAGTCGTGAGGATGCGGTGATAATGAGGATAACAGTCGTGCGGATGTGGTGAGGATGCGATGAGGATGAGGATAACAGTCGTGTGGATGTGGTGAGGATGAGGATAACAGTCGTGCGGATGTGGTGAGGATGCGATGAGGATGAGGATAACAATCGTGCGGATGTGGTGAGGATGAGGATAACAGTCGTGCGGATGTGGTGAGGATGCGGATAAGAGTCCTGCGGATGCGGTGAGGATGCAGATAACAGTCGTGCGGATGTGGTGGGGATGTGGATAACAGTCATGCGGATGTGGTGAGGATGAGGATAACAGTCGTGCGGATGCGGTGGGGATGTGGATAACAGTCGTGCGGATGTGGTGAGGATGAGGATAACAGTCGTGCGGATGCGGTGAGGATGAGGATAACAGTCGTGTGGATGCGGTGGGGATGCGGATAACAGTCGTGCGAATGTGGTGAGGGTGAGGATAACAGTCGTGTGGATGCGGTGGGGATGCGGATAACAGTCGTGCGGATGCGGTGAGGATGAGGATAACAGTCGTGTGGATGTGGTGAGGATGCGGATAAGAGTCCTGCGGATGCGGTGAGGATACGGATACCAGTCATGCGGATGCGGTGAGGATGCGGATAGCAGTCGTGCGGATGCAGTGAGGAGGCAGATAACAGTCGTGCGGATGCAGTGAGGAGGCAGATAACAGTCGTGCGGATGCAGTGAGGATGCGGATAGCAGTCGTGCGGATGCGGTGGGGATGCGGATAACAGTCGTGCGGATGCGGTGGGGATGCGGATAACAGTCGTGTGGATGCGGTAAGGATACGGATGCCAGTCATGCGGATGCGGAGCGGATAACGACTTGTTTATCCGCACAGGGCTCTAACTAGAAGTAGGACCTCTGTGTAGTTACTAGCACTGTCACGGGAAACGGTGTTACTCACCAAACCTCCTGTAATTGGAATAATGTGACCACTTTGTAGACGTTGCATGACGTAGTCAAGGAACATATTCATTTTTGCTGACTATAGCTTCGTATTAAAGGAAACTGATTTGAAATTATAGTAAAGCCATCATTACTTCCGACTTGACGTTTTAGTATAATAATAATATCGGGTGCAAGCTTTGATATTTGACACCCAGAGGGCAGCTTGCATGTCGAATTTCGTTGTTCCTTGAAGCACTATGAATGTCTATGAAAGCGCTTTCTAGTAGAGAAATGAGGAACTTTGTGTTGGCGGAAAACACCCGAGATTAATTTTGCCATTATGAACATGGCCTAATGAATTTAAATGGGTTCTTTGACATGCCGACATCGTATGACATGCGTTTCGTATTTTTACTGCCTTTCAAAAATCACTTACCACGGCCGGGAGCGAACCTGCAATCTTGGGGTTAGTAGACCGACACGTTAACCACTCACCCACCGTGGCAAGCTAACGTTTCAATGTTACCCTAGAGTTATGTAGCGGTCAGAAGGAAAATTACTTTAATTATACAATCACAGACAGCCATTTAAATCGATACTTTCGTTCGCGATGTCGCGATTTAGCGAACAAAACTCTAGCCGAGCACTGAAACGTCATGTCGGAAGTAATGATGGCTGAATTATACACGATCTTCATAAGCACGGGAAAAATACGATTTGACACTTAACTGAAACTCCCGGTAAAATCTGTGTCCGTGTTCTCTTTTATGAATAGGTTTAGCCTATATCATGCTCTGTTTTAGATTTATCTCGCCTTAACTCAATGTTCGTTTCATTTTTGTGAGTTTTACGTGTGTACCATATGAAATATGTGAATATAGCTAGCACGTGACCGCCTTAAACACCCACGTGTAGGACATATCCGCAGGGTAGTGGCTTATTTAACCGTAGACCGTACGAATCTCGTTACAATAAAACTGTGTGGGGGAAACGGGACTTGATATTGCGCATGCGTAAACTGTACGTTATGAAATATGTTAGGCCTATATATTTTTCATCCACCTCAGGGTAAATAGTATTCAAACATGATGAGATGTATCAGATAAAAGGATCCGTTTATTACCAGTTCGTGTGCCCACGATAAGATTGTTATAAACAGATTGGACAGTGCCTCAGAATGTCTATAATAATAATAATAATAATAATAATAATAATAATAATAATAATAATAATAATAATAATAATAGAGGAATTGTTGATATAAACAACCAAGTAGCTCGACAGATCTATGAGCTAAGAAAATACTTCTGTTCTGTATCGAACCATTCGATGCTGCACAGGGCTGTCACAGAAGCAGATGATTCATCTCCACTACTCTTAAGTCAGCAAGAGACTCAAATTCAGGTGCGCAGTGATTTGGATAGATTCAATGCCTGGTTGTCCAAGCCACTACACGGAAGACATCCCAATGAAGTCATCCAAACTCACGTCGACAAGCTAGCGTCGAACTTTTGGTTGATTTCTGGGCAGATGTTTCCTGAAACAGAAGGCTTTATGATGGCTATTCAGGACCAGGTTGTCCCCACGAGGAACTACCTAAAGTTCATAATCAAGGATGCATCTGTGCAAGATGACCATTGCAGATACGGTTGCCCAACATCTGAGACTGTTCAGCATATTATATCAGGTTGTCGCCATTTTGCAGGGACAGAATATAGGAAGAGACATGATTTTGTTGCCAAGATAGTCCATCAAGAATTGGCTATACAACTTCAACTGCTGAGCCAAGAGAAAGTGCCGTACTACAAATATGCTCCTGAAAGTGTACTGGAAAATGTCAGCTTTACGTTGTACTGGGATCGTACTGTATTGACAGACCAATCAGCTGTGCACAACAGACCTGATTTAGTTCTTGTTGACAAATGCATGAAGCACACCACCTTCATAGATGTGGCGATCCCAAACAGTGGCAACATACTAACAAAGCATGTTGAAAAGCTGTCAAAATACACAGAGCTTTCAGAACTGATAAGGAAGCAATGGCACATGGCACAAGTCAGGACAGTTCCTATTATTATCTCCAGCACTGGCGTGATTCCCAACAACTTAAAGGAATCGCTCACGGCGTTGAAATTAGACCCAGGCCTTTTCAAACTGATGCAGAAAACAGTCATACTTTCTACGTGTCGCGTAGTAAGGCTGTTCTTGGGCAATCAGGCCTGAAGCAATGAGGGGAATATGAAGCTACTACTCAATGCAGTCACCAAGAATTTGCTCCTTGTGATATGTACGGTATCTGGGATTGTAAATGTTTTCTTTCCAGCAAATGCTGAGAATGTGTAAGCGCATGCGCAAAATAAATAATAATAATAATAATAATAATAACTAGCATTACCCGTCGCGTCTTCGCCAGCGAATATTCTAGTTGTAAAGAGTACACTTAGGAAAATCTCAATCATGAATGCTATGACTGATTTATCCTTGGTATGAATAATCAGACTTTATCAATTCAGCTACTGGTGCACTGTTTAGGGGTTTGTCATTCCTTCATAGGTATATCAGAGCGAAGTTAGTTTTCTGGGAATATCACAGACACTGTTAATTTAAGGGCCTTTAAATGTGGTTTTCGGAGACCCTTTATAGTCGGGTCAAAAAGACCTTTCGTACCACACTCACACGTGAAAATTGCGTGAAAAAAATCTAGAGTGCCCCTTGACCCCCTTAAGCCCATTATACTGCATGTATTGATGAATTTTACAGCTTAATTTGGCTCAGTGATAACCTTATAACCGTCTGGAAACTTTCACAGTAATGTAATAATTGGAATTGCATTGCGTCTTACAGAAATAGTTGGACCTGTGAGATTCTGTTACCATGGTTACCGTGTTGCATTCTTTCATTATTTCATTGTAAATATACGTGTGTTAAGGTATTTATTTAATTATGAGGCATTTAAAGAGTGAGTGAGTGCGTTTCGCTTACGCATTGGGTTATGCTGAACCTGTAGGAACCCCATATGTGTAGGTTGGTGTTAATGGGTCCTTATTTTCGGTACAAAACTGGAATGGGACCTTAGCAGAATAATATAGGGAGCGATAATAATAATCATAATAATGATAATACCAAATAACATGGAGTCACTATAATAAAAGAGTGGTGTCACGAAATGCGGAACTACGTCAGTACCAGACAGTTGTTCTTCCGGAAGCATTGTATTTTTATGAAATTTTGTATTCACATGTATCTTTTATGTCTTAAGAATGTGAACTAGAACCATTGCAGTAACATTTGTTTTTTTTGTATTTTCGGAGTGAACATACAGTACCAGTACCTCACTTAAATGTTTAAAAGAACTACTCTTATAGAAAAGGGAGAAAACAATATTATTTCAAATGGTAGGCAAAATATGTTAGTTCACATTTTTAACACAAGCGTTATGAACATTCTGAAACAATAATCTTAAGAAACGTGAAGTTTTGTAGAAATAATCAAGGAAAAGTATGATCAATGTGTAAATTAGTCCATTTTTTTGATTTTTTTAAATGACTAGTGAAAGTTAATTGCAAACATTCAAGTTGAAAACTAAAGATAGAGGACAGTTCTAGGAGTATGCAAAATTTCATACCAACAGAACAAAGGGATACCGGGGAAATTTATTTTAAATATCTGTGGATTTTACACTTGTAAAGATGTACCTCTCCCCTTAAACTTCTTCTTCTCCTTCTCCTTCTTCTACTTCTACTTCAATTCCCACATGACTTCAAGCATCGGATTTCTGCTATTCCGCTCAATTTCTGCACATTCTCTTCATTTCAACAACAGTTTTGCCCCTTTTCTGTACTATACCCAGATCGTTCACACGCCCGTGACATTGTTGACATTATTATTTTGGAAAGAATAGTTATTAGTTGAAGAGATTGAGGGAATGGATGGTTTGAATAACGCGCGGAGGAGACTCAAGAGTGCTGAGGGAAGCATGCATCGCAGGAGCGAGTGACGTGAGATTATGACGTGGAGCCCGCATACGTCACGAGAAATATTTTTCTGGAATTACCTTTAGGAGAAGAGATGGACGCTAGGACGTTAGCACACTTTACTGGCAATTACAAGAGAAGGATTTTGAGCTATCAAGCGTTAAAATCGGTCCAGTAGAAGCCGAGATACGAGATGGAAAGTTCTGGAACAATTTCTCGCTGGACTATATAAAGGCCACGATTTTTAACATAGTCACATCATTACAACGGAGCATTTGCTCATGCGCAGAACTACGTAACGTGAAGTGACAGTATACACGCCGAGATTCTGACGGTCGGAGGACTTTGTCGCCGTAAGAGTGGTCAGCATGACTTAGTTTTTGTTCGAGTGAAAAAACTTAACTTTTGGCAGCGAATGGACTTAGAATATCCACTGACTTTCAGGTCATATATTCTACAGTCAGGTGATGGTAGTGTCGAAACCATTCACAGAAGTTAGCCTACAGAACGATGTATTTCTTGTGGTAACTATACATCTGGCACTTCGAATTTCATCAGGAGAAGTTTTATTTCATCAGTTCGTTTATGCAGTTAATAGGTGTTCCTATCTTAGCGTGCAAACGAAACTGCATTATTTGAATATGAGATTTATTCTCAAATCTACAGGAGTACTGTATCAGTCTATGACTGAGCAACTTTTCGTCATGTTACACGGTACTGGTGATAGCGGGTGTTATTTCGAACGAGTGACTGCGATATATCAACATGCGCCGCTAAAACTACTCGTAGGATTGGTAGGACATGGAGACGGCAAAGGAAGGAAGGAAGCTTGTAGTTTAACGTGACCGTAAATCTGTAGATCATAAGCCACGGGACCTCCTTTTTACGTGGAATCCGAACCACAGGACATGTCATTTCACTTCGAAAATCTCACATGCATTGACCGGGAATCGAACCCGGACCGCCTTGGTGAGGACATGGAGACGAACGAGGTATATGGATACGGCAGATGGCCATGGGAAGACACTGTTGGAATAGTGTCCACCGCAGGACACGCCCTTCCTCTACATCAAGAATGAAGTAAGACAACTATTCATGTACTATCCACTAACCTGTAGTATTAGAGAATTCCATATTTTTGAACAGTCACGATCAGAAATAAACACACATTTTTCTCCGTAGCTAGATTTTCGATTGTATTTGTCTGGATGACAAATGGAACTGCTGTCTGACAATTTATTTTTCGATCTACGATTTTTGTCAAGACAGGCATTAGTTCATGTTCCGACATGAAATATTTCGAATATTCCAAGGGATAGAAGTATTTTTCTTTAATTCTTATTATGAGAGCGGAAGTAATTGCGGCTTGGATTATTTAAATAATTTGATTTTCATAATAATAATAATAATAATCAAGTGTGAAGTGAATAAGTTAATAATATTATAAATAATAATGATGCTATTTAAAGTTATAAATAATTAGGGAGTGATAATACCGAACATTAGGAACTAAATTAAATTAATTGTCAATTGTTTATAGTGATTAAATAATTAATGCATTAAATAAAAATAATAGGAGATGTTAATAATAATCATTTACATATTATATTTAAATATTTATTTATTAAAGGAATAGGGCGATAATAATCATTTATTACATTGATGATGCCTAAATATTTTTTGTAATAATAATAATAATAATAATTTGTGGATGAATTTAATTAGTTGGAAGGACTTAAATTAAATAACTTTGTTTATTTTTGAATAAAAGTTTGGAAGTTTAAATAAATTTAAATGAGTTTATGGATGAAGAGAATGAAGTAGTAAGATTTTTGAGCTCAGAATTATTTTTTCCAAAATCACTTAAAAAAATATTTTCAGATGAAAAGAAAGGAACGGCAGGTATTCAATGTATCAAATCAGGGAGAATTTATGTAAATGGGAGGCAAAGAGAGATTGACCAGAATTTATTTAATTGGTAAAATAACACTGAAGAACACAGTCTAGTAATTGACAGAATATTACAAGAAAAAAATATATATAGGATAATAATAATAATAATAATAATAATAATAATATGATGATGATGTGTGCAGAATATTTTGGTGATGATTTTAGTGTGCGTTTGGCGACACTTAAAGTTGTGGAGGCCTTGGAGGTCATCCAAGTGGGTTTTGTTCCCGTAGTTGTGGGCACATAAAGATGTGCATATGTTTGAAAGAGCCTGCGGGCTAAGTTTGTAACAGAAGGGTTAGGCAATGTGGACCGCCCCATATTCTTGTCAGATTTCACTATTCTGTTAATCCAAATATTAAATATTTTTTTTCTGGATCAACTCGAAGTTCCGATGGTATGCCTGAATAAATAATTGAAGAACATGAATTTAGATTTGTTGAACCTGACCGAGGAAAAAAAAATCAGATGAAAAGTGCAAATGAATTAAAATAAATAATTAATGAATTTTTATTTTGGAATAATAATAATAATAACAGTGGAAATGAGCAAATAAAATATTCATCATGTGAGAGGTTGCGAAAACTTGTTATAAATAAAGTGAAGGGAAATTTTGAAATTAATAAATTAATAATAATAATATTTTTTTGTGAGATTATATGAAAATTTTGGTGATAGAAATTTTTTTGATAACATAAAATTTTGGTGAAGAGTTAAATGATTTAATCCGCTGATGGTGGATAGCAATAATTTATATTGTTTACAACAATTATTTTGCAATGTTAATAACATATGAAAATAGTTTAAAATTTTTGTGACATTTAAACAAATGAAAGTGAGGAAAGAAGAAAGTTACATTTTCAAAATATTATGAAAAGTTTTGAACAAATTTCGTTTTTTGGAAATTGAAAATCTTTATGAACAATTATTAACATTCGACTTTATGTCAGTCGAGTATTGATATTGTGATATGATAATTTTTCCAAATAAGTCTAATTTTGGAATAACACCGAATGAATCAAGTAACTATTTTTTTTGAGAAATGTTTTGCTACGAATATTTGAAAAATCAAATGCAATCTTTCGAAAAGTGAACTACGAACATGTAAATATTAGGGATCACTCAGAACTCTTTATTGAACAGTGATTACCAGTGTAAATATTCTTTTTTTAATTTTTTTTTTTGGATATCAGAATGGACTAATTAATTTTCTGATTATCATATCTGCGACATTCTAGTAATATTTTAGGGACTGTTGATTTCTCATGTGTGATTTATTTTATCTTTGTTAAGGTTTTTGCCATTCGAATCAAGTAGTGGAGTAGTGACAGTTCTGCTTCACCCATTTTATTTGTACCCGACTGTACATGTTAAAATAATATCTCGCCAACCCATGGTCCGATCTTGACAAATGAGGTGTCGTTGGACTCGGGTTGACGCCCTCTTTCCAATGGACCACTCATTTCAACCCCTAAATAAAACCTACCCCTACTAGGGGGTGAAATTGTAATTTTTTAGTGAAAGTCTCCTTTCAAATGCGACATGTATAAGGTGCGCTGCTAAAATGAACTTAAACGTTGTTGCTCATATAGCGCATGCGTTTTGTTGGATGCTAGCTCATTGAAAAAAATGATTGATAAGAAGGGGTTTTGGTGGTGAGGAGAGAGCCAGATAGTCGCCTACTTTCCTACGAAGTTTCGCTCGAACGCAAGGTCGGATTTGGACGTGTGACGTGTCAAATCGCTTGTCTCGAAGCCCTATATATGTTATTAATAGGTTAAAGTTTTGAGAATGAGGGAAACAGGCTTTTTGGGGGTAAAACTATGATTTTAGACTTTTTCCGATATCTCACGAATGCATGGTCGGATTTGGGCCTATGACGTGTCAAATGGCTTGTCTCGAAATCCTCTTTATTTTGGTAATAGGTTAAAGTTTTTGAGAATGAGGGAAACAGAATGTTTTGGTGTAAAACTGTGATTTTAGACTTTCTGTTATATCTCACAAACCAATAACGCCAGAGACTTATACGAGGGGTCGTAGGACTCGGGGTGACCCCCCCCCCTTTCGAATATAGTATTTATGTTTAAAAAAATTGCGAAAGGGTCTAACGACACTTTTGTTGAAAACATTTTAGTTTTTAAACCTTTTTAAAATCTGTCTAAAATGTTCATGAAGAGTGGTTGTAGATAGAAAGAGAAGATACCACTGGGCACGTGTTTCAACGAGGCTATTACTGGCCATGGTGGTGACATACCAATACAGTATTCGCTATTTCGATGAGACGGCGGGTCGAGGGTTCGTTTTCCGATTTTTCGTATGATGGAATTCTTAATTCCCAAACCCCCTGAAGGGGGTCTTTAACATGTAAACGATTATGAGTGACATGACAAATGATAATTCCTTGATCAGATTAAGTTGGCTTTAGATAGAACAAACATAACTTGGTTATATGTTGCTTGAAGTGAGTATAGAAAACAAACTTGCTGGGGCAGACTGACAGGATGTGGATGTTATTTGAGCTTATTGGAATGCATTGACTTGACTTGACAACAGGGCAATGAAAAAAGCACAGAGATGCTGAGGACACTTGAAGGTCAAACGATATGGCAACCATGGTGGGAGGGGGAAGCGAGGATGATGTCGCCGATCATGTTCAATGGATGAATTTATATTCTGCGAAGCATTGTTCGGAGAGGGTCATGTGACGACTTGTTTTAATGGTATTTATTTTTCTGATCTTTCCTATGGTGGACTCATTGATTGAAATAATCCACAACTGCTAGGGCATGGCCTTGAGATTTTATAAACCGATAATGGGATTTTAACATACAAGGTCCCCCCAGAACTTGACATGATGTCATTCTTTTTATGGCTTATGAATTTGAAAAAAAAAAGACCCAAAACAACAAGATCATGGACTTTTGTTTTTCTGAATATATTGCAAACCCATAATGTAAGATGTTTACTGTGAGTGACGAAACCTAGCTAGGTAAAGAAAGAATTATTATGGGCTACATGTATGGTGACTGACACGTCTTTGACCATTGGAACTTGTTTTCAGATCTGACTGTAGTACATTGGGAGTATAGGTTGTAGGCATGGCTTGACAAACGGTGTACACAAAATTCAATTTATCGATTCAAGAATTAAGAGTAGACTATCATTAATTAATTGGTTAAAGAGTGTAGCTAAAAATAAAAAATGGTGACTTCATTAAACTAAACTGAACCAAGTCGAATCAAACCCAACTGAACCAAACCAAGCCTAAAGCAAACCAAACCTAATCAAGAACAACCCAAGGGCTTAAGTGTAAAATTTGTGGGGGAATGCAGTCATTGGCAATGTCCAAAGGAAGGGATAACGCTCTACCTTTAGAGGGTAAGGTAAAGCTAGCGCATGGTGCTAATGCATATTCCCAAGTACATGAACCACACACACACACACAACTATCCTATGCTGTTTTTATGAGTTGACTTTTAAAACTTACTCAGTGGTTACTGAGCAAGATGGCCGCTACACACAACAAGCTTTAAATACTTGAGGCTATTAATCTATACACACACACACTCGTTTGTTCTAAACTAAACTGTCTTGCTGGCAGTGCTCTCACAGTAGGCACATGACAGAAATGCTTGGCTAACAGAAATACAATCATTTTCGGTTGTCTAATGTTACCAGCTAACCATTACATGCTATAGTGGTGAGCACATGTGCCTCTTGCACTGGAGATCGTAACTCGATTTCTAGCTCTAAGGCCTAGAACGAATCAAACTACGAAAGAAGGGTATTGTGACGCCGTGGTTAAACTGTTAGCCTTTCACTAAGGTAGACTAGGGTTTGATTTTAGGTTAATATACATGTCATAAACAAACAAACAAAAAAGCAGAGATAATGTTTAAAACTGATTACACTTGTCTCTTTTCAAATTATTACTTAGATTACAAATACAAAGGTGGACTGGGTTTGATATACAGTTAATGCTGCCTATTGCATACTAGCCTATAAGAAAGCCAAACAAGCAAAAGGCGTAGGTAGAGCAGTGGTAAAATCGCTATGTGTAGAGAACTACCTAACGGTCTTATGAACTGGCAAAGGTATGTCGCATAAACAGTGCAGGATACAATCCAGCAACCATAATTTTTATCTTGTGGAACAGAGAAAACATATATATATATATATATAGAGAGAGAGAGATAGAATGGATAGCATTGATTGTTTGACCAGAGAAAATACGGTGAGGTAGGGTGGGGAGAGGGAGAATTAACACTTATATATGAATGAATGGTAAATAGTAATTTTTGTTTTTTTCAATAGTTTTTTTTTTCAAATGCAGTGCTAGATAGCCGTTATTTTGTAAAACATTCTTACTTGCAGTAGTAATAAGCCTCTACGGTTCCGCTAACACACATAGACAGACTGTACTAGAGCCATGGTCAAGCACTCACATTAAGATCATTTACAAAAACATAAAATGAAAAATAAAAAAACCATGTTTTGGAAATATCGTTTTTCAAGACACAAAATAAATAAAAAAATGTGTAAACAGCAAAATGGAAAATCCATGTTTCCATATAGACAAAATTTAAAAACCTTAAACGAACATTTAAAAAATATATATACAAATGGGAAATTGACAAATGTGTAAATATGAAAAAGGAAAATCCATGTTTCCATATCATGAAATTGAAAAAACATCAAACTGTCATTTAAAAAAATGCAAATGCAAAATTGACAAATTGCAATGTGTGAAATGTGAAATTGAACAAATGGCTATCATTATTTAAAAAAAAACACAGTGCCTTATAATTAAGGTGTGAATCAAACCCTCTCTACTTATTTTGGACCACCCGAGACTGAGTATACTTATTTTAAAATTTTGTGTTAAAGCTAGGAATTGAACCCAAGAGCTTGTAGGGGGAGACCAAGGTTAGAATATGTTAAACAGTCTTAATTGCAGGGTGTGGTAGCTATATAGAGATGAAACGATTAGCTCTGGACAGGGGCATTGAGATCTGCAGCAAACCAGTCAAACGACTAAAGAGTCAAACAACAACATGTAAGCTCACCAAAATAATGTTGTGTAACGGTAAATGTTAGTCAACGAACAGTAATGCATTACTAAAACCCATGACACGATACCTAAGAGCTTTTCTCAAGTTAAAAATGCATTTAACCCTATATTAAACACCCAGTTCACAATATTCATAACTGCAATGTTATGGTAAACCAAAACAAAATCTATATTTCAAAACAAGCAAGTGGTTTAGTCAATGTATACTGGGAAAAGTTTTGTAAACACTCAAGTCCACAAGACTAATTAAATTAGTAACTGTCAGGTTGGCCGAGTGGTTAAGGTGGTTGACTTAAGATCAGATTTCCTGTACAAGGAAGCAAGGGTTCGAATCCCTTACCTGTCAGAACTATGGCTTGTCCATACTTGCTACACAAACCATAGACAGAGTGTATTGTTTAAGGCACTCTCTTTATGAACATAGTCAGAGACTGTTGATGGTTAACAATTGCATTAATAGTGGGACATGGGGATAGCAATTAAGAAAAACAGCCAATACCCATACAATGTTTTTATTCATTTAGGTTTTTTTTACAATAGTTACACACTGAATACAACTTTTTATCTTTTTATCATTGTTTGATATAGATTTTAAACACAATGCTTGTTGTAGATCCTTTTATAACATTCTTCAGGTACTCTTGTTCTTAGAGACAGGGGAAGCCGCAATGGTTTTATAGACATTAAACCTCATCCTCTTCTTTTTCATCATCATCATCATCATCATCATCATCATCCTCAACATCACTAGAACTATCCAATTCCTTTTTTTTTACTTTTCAAAAGGGAACTCTTGAAGAGTCTGTGTTGCTTTTGATAGTCTTAAGGGTTTTTTGAACGTTGACAACTGTCCTAACATGACTTTTTGAGGAGACGATAATTGCTTATCATCAAACAATGCAATATCTTGAACAGCAATATCATTTTCTTGAACTTGCTTTTTAGCATTTTCATGATGTTTTGTTGACAGCAACAGTGTTTTATCTGGTACACAACATTGATGATTACCCACACTTAAGACCTTACCATTCTTACTTTTTAGATGACCTAAACATTTTGCTGTCCTTTGTTTTGAGCACTGCCAAAATATGATTCCATTCACATTTTTCCGCTTATAGTTATAGGAGTAGCCATGATACAGTGCACGTGGTTTGCCTTTATTGGTTATAGTATATTCCATAGTAGTAACTGACTTGTAAAGTTGATCTACCTACTACAAAGGTCAGAACAATTCTGGTGAAAGTGTGATTTTGTGTTGACGTTTTATATAGGATGATGTTGGTGGTTTATGTTGGTGGCTTATGCTAGTGGCTTATATTGTTGGCTTACGTTGGTGGCTTATGTTGGTGGCTTATATTGGTGGCTTATGTTGGTGGCTTGTGTTGGTGGCTTATGTTGGTGGCTTATATTGGCGGCTTATATTGGCGGCTTATGTTGATGTTTTATGTTGGTGGCTTATATTGGTGGCTTATGTTGATGGCTTATGTTGGTGGCTTATATTGGTGGCTTATGTTGGTGGCTTATATTGGTGGCTTATGTTGGTGGCTTATGTTGATGGCTTATGTTGGTGGCTTATGTTGATGGCTTATGTTGGTGGCTTATATTGGTGGCTTATATTGGCGGCTTATGTTGGTGGCTTATGTTGGTGGCTTATGTTGATGGCTTATGTTGGTGGCTTATGTTGTTGGCTTACATTGGTGGCTTATGTTGGCGGCTTATGTGAAAGCAAAAGTGGGAGCAAGTATGGGAGCATATGTGAAAGCAAAAGTGGGAGGAAAAAAGTGAGAGAAAAAAAAGTGAGAGCAAAAAGTGTAAGCAAAAGTGCAAGCAAATATGAGAGCAAAAAAGTAGGAGCAAGTATGGGAGCAAATGTGAAAGCAAAAGTGGGAGCAAAAAGTGAGAGAAAAAAAGTGGGAGCAAAAAGTGTAGCAAAAGTGCAAGCAAATATGAGAGCAAAAAAAGTGAGAGCAAATATGAGAGAAAAAGTGTAAGAAAAAGTGGGAGCAAACAAGTGTGAGCAAAATGGGAGCAGAAAGTGGGAGCAAATGTGAAAGCAAAAGTGAGAGCAAAAGGAGAGAGCAAAAGTAAGTGCACAAAGTGGGAGCAAAATATGTGAGTAAAAAGTGGGGGAAAATGTAGTGTTTTACTAGAACAATCTCCCCTAACCTAATCTTACCTAACCTAACTTCACCTAACCTATCTTCACCTAACCTAACCTTCCAACTCTCAGATCAAAAATTAAATTCTGGCCATAGTCGAGTTGGAACCCAAAACCTCTGGGATAACACCCAAGTATACTAGCCACTACACCGCGAGATGGGCAAATTATCATGCAACACAACACAAAAATAAAAGTTTCCTGTAGTGTAACTCATTGGCTGACAACCATAGTTGAGAATTCAAACCCAAGACCTCAGGACTTTTGTTTTGAACATTATCAGGAATATTATTCCATTTAAATTTTGCTGTTGCTTATAGTTATAGGAGTTGGCAATAATATGGGAGCAAAAGTGAAAGCAAAAAGTGGGTGCAAGCATGGCTGGTTGTTGAGACTTTCATATCAACTAATACACATAAATTAAATTTTAGTAAAGTGACTTGGCTAATAATGATAATAATAATAATAATAATAATAATAATAATAATAACAGTTTTAACAATTCAAGGGGATTGTTATTTTTCAGGGTGTAATTACCAAAGTACTGTCAAGAATAATAATTACATGAACAGATTCCAAGAACTCTAGAGTGCTTTTAAGGTTAATGATTGGCTAGGAGTGAGATACAGTAGAGCTAGCTAACCTATGTTAACTTTAGCTCACTAAACCTAACCTTGTCACATGACATGTTCTACAAGTATAGACTTGCTTTGAGACTGGCTATGACGTCACAGATGAATGGCGGTGGGAGGCTGGCAAGAAGGAAAATGTTTTTGTATAATAAAAAGTCATGTCCAGCCTCCCACCGCCATTCATCTGTGACGTCATAGCCAGTCTCAAAGCAAGTCTATACTTGTAGAACATGTCATGTGACAAGGTTAGGTTTAGTGAGCTAAAGTTAACATAGGTTAGCTAGCTCTACTGTATCTCACTCCTAGCCAATCATTAACCTTAAAAGCACTCTAGAGTTCTTGGAATCTGTTCATGTAATTATTATTCTTGACAGTAATTTGGAAATTACACCCTGAAAAATATCAATCCCCTCGAATTTTTTAAAACTGTTATTATTATTATTATTATTATTATTATTATTAGCCAAGTCACTTTACTAAAATTTAATCTATGTGTATTAGTTGATATAAAAGTCTCAACAACCAGCCATGCTTGCACCCACTTTTTGCTTTCACTTTTGCTCCCATATTAATGCCAACTCTTATAACTATAAGCAACAGCAAGATGTAAATGAAATAATATTTCTGATAATGTTCAAAACAAAAGTCCTGAGGTCTTGGGTTTGAATTCTCAACTATGGTTGTCAGCCAATGAGTTACACTACAGGAAACTTTTATTTTTGTGTTGCATGATAATTTGCCCATCTCGCGGTGTAGTGGCTAGTATACTTGGGTGTTATCCCAGAGGTTTTGGGTTCCAACTCGACTATGGCCAGAATATAATTTTTGATCTGAGAGTTGGAAGGTTAGGTTAGGTGAAGTTAGGTTAGGTTAGATTAGGTTAGGGGAGATTGTTTTAGTAAAACACTACATTTCCCCCCACTTTTTACTCACACATTTTGCTCCCACTTTGTGCACTTACTTTTGCTCTCTCCTTTTGCTCTCACTTTTGCTTTCACATTTGCTCCCACTTTCTGCTCCCATATTTGCTCTCACTTTTTTTGCTCTCACATTTGCTTGCACTTTTGCTACACTTTTTGCTCCCACTTTTTTCTCTCACTTTTTGCACCCACTTTTGCTTTCACATTTGCTCCCATACTTGCTCCTACTTTTTTGCTCTCATATTTGCTTGCACTTTTGCTTACACTTTTTGCTCTCACTTTTTCTTTCTCTCACTTTTTTTTCTCCCACTTTTGCTTTCACATATGCTCCCATACTTGCTCCCACTTTTGCTTTCACATAAGCCACCAACATAAGCCACCAACATAAGCCACCAACATAAGCCACCAACATAAGCCACCAACATAAGCCACCAACATAAGCCACCAACATAAGCCACCAACATAAGCCACCAACATAAGCCACCAACATAAGCCACCAACATAAGCCGCCAACATAAGCCACCAACATAAGCCACCAATATAAGCCACCAATATAAGCCACCAATATAAGCCACCAATATAAGCCACCAATATAAGCCACCAACATAAGCCACCAATATAAACCATCAACATAAGCCACCAATATAAGCCACCAACATAAGCCACCAATATAAGCCACCAGCATAAGCCACCAACATAAACCACCAACATCATCCTATATAAAACGTCAACACAAAATCACACTTTCACCAGAATTGTTCTGACCTTTGTAGTAGGTAGATCAACTTTACAAGTCAGTTACTACTATGGAATATACTATAACCAATAAAGGCAAACCACGTGCACTGTATCATGGCTACTCCTATAACTATAAGCGGAAAAATGTGAATGGAATCATATTTTGGCAGTGCTCAAAACAAAGGACAGCAAAATGTTTAGGTCATCTAAAAAGTAAGAATGGTAAGGTCTTAAGTGTGGGTAATCATCAATGTTGTGTACCAGATAAAACACTGTTGCTGTCAACAAAACATCATGAAAATGCTAAAAGGCAAGTTCAAGAAAATGATATTGCTGTTCAAGATAGTGCATTGTTTGTTGATAAGCAATCATCATCTCCTCAAAAAGTCATGTTAGGACAGTTGTCAACGTTCAAAAAACCCTTAAGACTATCAAAAGCAACACAGACTCTTCAAGAGTTCCCTTTTGAAAAGGAAAAACAAAAGGAATTGGATAGTTCTAGTGATGTTGAGGATGATGATGATGATGATGATGATGTTGGTGACAATGACTATAATAATTATAATGATAATATTTATAATGATAATGATGATGATGAAAAAGAAGAGGATGAGGTTTAATGTCTATAAAACCATTGCGGCTTCCCCTGTCTTTAAGAACAAGAGTACCTGAAGAATGTTATAAAAGGATCTACAACAAGCATTGTGTTTAAAATCTATATCAAACAATGATAAAAAGATAACAAGTTGTATTCAGTGTGTAACTATTGTAAAAAAAACCTAAATGAATAAAAACATTGTATGGGTATTGGCTGTTTTTCTTAATTGCTATCCCCATGTCCCACTATTAATGCAATTGTTAACCATCAACAGTCTCTGACTATGTTCATAAAGAGAGTGCCTTAAACAATACACTCTGTCTATGGTTTGTGTAGCAAGTATGGACAAGCCATGTTAAGGCAATAGTTCTGTCAGGTAAGGGATTCGAACCCTTGCTTCCTTGTACAGGAAATCTGATCTTAAGTCAACCACCTTAACCACTCGGCCAACCTGACAGTTACTAATTTAATTAGTCTTGTGGACTTGAGTGTTTACAAAACTTTTCCCAGTATACATTGACTAAACCACTTGCTTGTTTTGAAATATAGATTTTGTTTTGTTTTACCATAACATTGCAGTTATGAATATTGTGAACTGGGTGTTTAATATAGGGTTAAATGCATTTTTAACTTGAGAAAAGCTCTTAGGTATCGTGTCATGGGTTTTAGTAATGCATTACTGTTCGTTGACTAACATTTACCGTTACACAACATTATTTTGGTGAGCTTACATGTTGTTGTTTGACTCTTTAGTCGTTTGACTGGTTTGCTGAAGATCTCAATGCCCCTATCCCGAGCTAATCGTTTCATCTCTATATAGCTACCACACCCTGCAATTAAGACTATCTGTTTAACATATTCTAACCTTGGTCTCCCCCTACAAGCTCTTGGGTTCAATTCCTAGCTTTAACACAAAATTTTAAAATAAGTACAGTACAACCTGTCACATCCGGACTTGTGGTATCCGAACCCTCCCATATCCGGACACATCTCCGAATGAATTTTTAAGTCGTAGTTGAGAGCGAGGATACATTAGTCTGCTAGCCAGGGAGGACGAGTGAACGTTGCAGCGCTGGAAGGCTGTGTGCGTGCTTGACCGCGAGGGGTTGTGGCCTGACTCGGTCAACGACATCTTCCCGGAAACTCATCCCTTTGTGTGAATAAGCGATATTCCAGTCACGGCTTCTGCCTGCCTGCCACCAACGTCAACACGAGGCTGCCTCTCTTTCTACCCATTCAGTCTGTGCGCGAGTCTTGAAGCGACAGTTTGTTTTGCGAGTGTGCTTCTGTTGTTACTGTTATTGTTTACCGTTGTTATCGTTATTGTTATCTTTTAACCTTGTTTTTTTGTGCTAAAATGTCCGAAAAAAGAAAAAAAAAGTTGTTACACTGGAAGAAAATTTCCATGCTCTAAAAAGGTTAGATGCTGGTGAAACAGCCAAGAAGATTGCTGTGGATATGGGAGTAGGAACAAGCACTGTGAGTGACTGGAAAAAGGCTCGGAGTGATATTGAAAAGTGGTGCTTGTCACAAGCGTCAACAAGTGGTGTTAAAAACTTAAAATTATGAAAAAGGCAGCTAACAACCCAGTTAATGAGGCATTGTTTATTTGGTTTACCCAAAGAAGAGAGCAAGGGTTACCTATCTCAGGTCCTTTACTAAAAGAAAAGGCACTACACTTTAATAAGGAAATTGGAGGGGATGAACAGTTTAAAGCAAGTGAGGGGTGGTTGGCTCAACAAATGGTATCCTTACCTTGACGCGGTGGTGGAGCTTGCGTGGTCAAATGATCCTGAGAGCTATGCCGGCGGTAGCTTAGCTACTGGTAGGGTCGCCCAAGCCGGACAGGTCGAAGGTGATGATTCTGACTAAACGGGATACTCGGGCCCTCCAGGTTGGGGGTTGGACGTGGGGATAACAACCCCACACCATAAAAAAGATCCTGTTACGAAACAAGGACAATTGCCTCGGAAGGACGGATTTAACAGAAGACAACCTCGGCCTGGATTACGGAAAAGAGATTTGTATATTGCGACGTGGAATGTAAGAACGATGTTGAGACCAGGAAAGATGAATGAAATAGGAGAAGAGATAATTAAATTTAATTTAGACGTGACTGCAGACCTCGTCGCAATGGAAGTGAGAGGATGGAGGAGCAAGGCGATGGATAGACCAACATGGAGAGCAGTTGTCCAAGAGGCCAAAACCCACCCCGGGTTGTAGCGCCATGGAGTAAGTAAGTAAGAGGGGTGGTTGGAAAGCTGGAAAAATCGTCATGGTGTGCGGAAACTACAGATCAGTGGTGAAAAGCTATCGGCTAACCAAGAAGACGTTGAAAAATTTAAAATATTTTTACACAGTCTAATTGATCAACATGGGATTACTGGAGAGCAGCTCTATAATTCCGACGAGACTGGGCTCAACTATAAAATGCTTCCCACCTACACTTTGGCTTCCAAGAAAGAAGACAGTGCACTGGGGTATAAGAAGAAAAAGGAGAGGGTCACTATTTTAGCCTGCAGCAACGCTACAGGAGATCACAAGCTTCCATTAGGATTCATTGGAAAATCCAAAAAGCCAAGGGCTTTCAAGAACTTTTAAAGACTTGTCTGGCCTACCAGTTCGGTACAGAAACCAGCGCAGCGCATGGATGAACTGCGAAATATTTAGTGATTGGTTTCACTAGCAGTTTGTGCCACAAGTGGAAAAACATTTGTTGAAAAATAACTTACCAAAAAAGCAATGCTCCTACTTGACAATGCACCCTCACATCCAAGTGAAGACGAACTTAAAGATGGAGATATAAAGGGTGTGTTCTTAACACCGAACGTGACATCACTTTGTCAACCTATGGATCAAGGCGTGCTTGAGTCACTAAAGCGAACCTATCGCCGTAGGTTACTTTCTGTGTTGATTGCTGGAATGGACGAAAAAGAAAGTGTTACAGAGACGTTAAAGAAGGTGGACATGTTAGACGTGATAATGTGGGTATCCCAGGCATGGGATTAAATAAAACCGTTGACGCTGGTAAGGTCATGGAGGAAGCTCTTAGATCACAAAGCTACTGATAAATGGACGGGGGAGAAAACAGAAGACGTCAATGAAACGTATGCCTGCAATGAAGAAAATCGTTGGTTTGCTGAGCTTGTGCAATGCCTGCCTGGTTGTGAAAAAATCAACAACGAGGAAGCCATAAATTGGTTAGTAAATGAAGACGAAGTCAACGAAATTACAGACAGTGACATTATAGAAATGGTGTGCAATGATGAGGAAAGAATCCTTGAACCCGAAGAAGAGGACAACGCCCCTATAATGGGTCAATCTGAGGCATTCAAGACCATAGAATCTTTAATCACTTATGTAGAAAATGAAGATGAAACGAGTGTGACTGAAGTGATGCTTTTAAGAAGATGAGGGACATGGCATCCAAAAAGCGTGCACAGTGCGTGAAGCAACAGAAATTCACAAACTTTTTCAAAAACTAATCTAGAAACAGTAGGCCTAAGTGAAGTGCGTGAAGCAACAGAAAATGACAAACATTTTCAAAAAATTATGTAGATGCAGAATGTACAGTGTATTTATGTAAGTACATGTACTGTAAAGCATATTATTATAATTTAATTATTTTAATTTAGTTTAAAGCAATTCTATTTCTTAGCCTATGTACAGTATACAGTTAACAAAATGATACTAAATCGTTAAAAACATTAAAATTAATCAACAACAAACTCGTGAATTATTTCTGGTCACCTAGCTATTTGTAAAAATAGCCTTGTGATATCCGGATTTTTCCATATCCGGATCGGCCGGTCGCCACATTAGTCCGGATATGACAGGTTATACTGTATACTCAGTCTCGGTTGGTCCAAAATAAGTAGAGAGGGTTTGATTCACACCTTAACTATAAGGCACTCTGTTTTTTTTAAATAATGATAGCCATTTGTTCAATTTCACATTTCACACATTGCAATTTGTCAATTTTCCATTTGCATTTTTTTAAAATGACAGTTTGATGTTTTTTCAATTTCATGATATGGAAACATGGATTTTCCTTTTTCATATTTACACATTTGTCAATTTCCAATTTGTATATATATTTTTTAAATGTTCGTTTAAGGTTTTTAAATTTTGTCTATATGGAAATATGGATTTTCCATTTTGCTGTTTACACATTTTTTATTTATTTTGTGTCTGTTGAAAAACGATATTTCCAAAACAAGGTTTTTTATTTTTCATTTTATGTTTTTGTAAATGATCTTAATGTGAGTGCTTGACCATGGCTCTTGTACAGTCTGTCTATGTGTGTTAGCGGAACCGTAGAGGCTTATTACTACTGCAAGTAAGAATGTTTTCCAAAATAACGGCTATCTAGCACTGCATTTGAAAAACAAAATAATTGAAAAAAACAAAATACTATTTACCATTCATTCATATATAAGTGTTAATTCTCCCTCTCCCCACCCTACCTCACCGTATTTTCTCTGGTCAAACAATCAATGCTATCCATTCTATGTATCTCTCTCTCTCTATATATATATGTTTTCTCTGTTCCACAAGATAAAAGTTATGGTTGCTGGATTGTATCCTGCACTGTTTATGCGACATACCTTTGCCAGTTCATAAAACCGTTAGGTAGTTCTCTACACATAGCGATTTTACCACTGCTCTACCTTCGCCTCTTGCTTGTTTGGCTTTCTTACAGGCTAGTATGCAATAGGCAGCATTAACTGTATATCAAACCCAGTCCACCTTTGTATTTGTAATCTAAGTAATAATTTGAAAAGAGACAAGTGTAATCAGTTTTAAACATTATCTCTGCTTTTTTGTTTGTTTGTTTGTTTATGACATGTATATTAACCTAAAATCAAACCCTAGTCTACCTTAGTGAAAGGCTAACAGTTTAATCACGGCGTCACCATACCCTTCTTTCTTAGTTTGATTCGTTCTAGGCCTTAGAGCTAGAAATCAAGTTACGATATCCAGTGCAAGAGGCACATGTGCTCACCACTATAGCATGTAATGGTTAGCTGGTAACATTAGACAACCGAAAATGATTGTATTTCTGTTAGCCAAGCATTTCTGTCATTTGCCTACTGTGTGAGCACTGCCAGCAAGACAGTTTAGTTTAGAACAAACGAGTGTGTGTGTGTATAGATTAATAGCCTCAAGTATTTAAAGCTTGTTGTGTGTAGCGACCATCTTGCTCAGTAACCACTGAGTAAGTTTTAAAAGTCAACTCATAAAAACAGCATAGGATAGTTGTGTGTGTGTGTGTGGTTCATGTACTTGGGAATATGCATTAGCACCATGCGCTAGCTTTACCTTACCCTCTAAAGGTAGAGCGTTATCCCTTCCTTTGGACATTGCCAATGACTGAATTCCCCCACAAATTTTACACTTAAGCCCTTGGGTTGTTCTTGATTAGGTTTGGTTTGCTTTAGGCTTGGTTTGGTTCAGTTGGGTTTGATTCGACTTGGTTCAGTTTAGTTTAATGAAGTCACCATTTTTTATTTTTAGCTACACTCTTTAACCAATTAATTAATGATAGTCTTCTCTTAATTCTTGAATCGATAAATTGAATTTTGTGTACACCGTTTGTCAAGCCATGCCTACAACCTATACTCCCTATGTACTACAGTCAGATCTGAAAACACGTTCCAATGGTCAAAGACGTGTCAGTAACCATACATGTAGCCCACAATAATTCTTTCTTTACCTAGCTAGGTTTCGTCACTCACAGTCACCCCCCTTCAGGGGTTTGGGAATTAGGATTTCCATCATACGAAAAATCGGAAAACGAACCCTCGACCAGCCGTCTCATCGAAATAACGAATACTGTATTGGTATATCACCACCGTGGCCAGTAATAGCCTCGTTGAAACACGTGCCCAGTGGTATCGTCTCTTTCTATCTACAACCACTCTTCATGAACATTTTAGACAGATTAAAAAAAAGTTTTAAAAACTAAAATGTTTTCAACAAAAGTGTCGTTAGATCCTTTCGCAATTTTTTTAAAACATAAATATTATATTCGAAAGGGGGGGGGGGTCATCCCGAGTCCTACGACCCCTCGTATACGTCTCTGGCGTTATTGGTTTGTGAGATATAACATAAAGTCTAAAATCACAGTTTTACACCAACACATTCTGTTTCCCTCATTCTCAAAAACTTTAACCTATTACCAAAATAAAGAGGATTTCGAGACAAGCCATTTGACACGTCATAGGCCCAAATCCGACCATGCATTCGTGAGATATCGGAAAAAGTCTAAAATCATAGTTTTACCCCCAAAAAGCCTGTTTCCCTCATTCTCAAAACTTTAACCTATTAATAACATATATAGGGCTTCGAGACAAGCGACTTGTCACGTCACACGTCCAAATCCGACCTTGCGTTCGAGAGATATCGGCGAACTTCGTAGGAAAGTAGGCGACTATCTGGCTCTCTCCTCACCACCAAAACCCCTTCTTATCAATCATTTTTTTTTTCAAGGAGCTAGCCCTCTTACAAAAATTCCAAGTGCGCATGCGTAAAAAACAAGAACAAAAATGTTGATCCATAACGGCATCCAACAAAACGCATGCGCTATATGAGCAACAACGTTTAAGTTCATTTTAGCAGCGCACCTTATACATGTCGCATTTGAAAAGAGACTTCACTAAAAATTACAATTTGACCCCCTAGTAGGGGTAGGTTTTATTTAGGGGTTGAAATGAGTGGTCCATTGGAAAGAGGGCGTCAACCCGAGTCCAACGTCACCTCATTTGTCAAAATCGGACCATGGGTTGGCGAGATATTAATTATTTTAACATGTACAGTCGGGTACAAATAAAATGGGTGAAGCAGAACTGCCACGACTCCACTACTGAATCATATTTTTATCTATAAATAAATTGAGATTTTAAGGAATGTGCTAGTTCAAAAATAATTTCTCACCTTACCTTACTTGTGAATTACCGAGTTCGGGGATGCCAGGTTAGACCCAAGTATTCACCTAGATAGACCCTGAGATATATTTTCTCGTGCTAATCTGATGTCGGTATTTTACAAAATGTGGTCGTTGGATCTCGGTCCAAACGGGCACAGTACCATTCTCTCAATCCTTTCCAACTGCTCGCTGGTTATTATTCCTACTCCCTCTTTTGCTCGACTATCCATCCCAACTCCAGAGTACCTCAAAGTGTACCCTTCTGACATTCTCTTCATTTCGCTACCTTTTCTGTTAACCTCACTTAATCCCAGTAATTCTAGTTTGTGGCCCTTCATTTCCTGTATCTATTCCACTTCTTTACCAACGATTGTCTTAATATGCCATGTTCCGAATCTCGAGTTCCGTTTCCCCTCCGGTCGTCGTCGTTTATATCCGTCCAATCTGAGGCTACTTGTAGCTCTCTGAATCACTTTACCTCCACATGGGTGATTAGCCCAACGTAGAGTGGTTTGTTGGGTTACCTTCCCATTCTCCATATTTATCCCCTGGAGACAGGGTGCCCCAGCTGGGAAGGCATTTCCTCCTTACCCACTAAGTTATGGGTTTCCCGCCAATACTCGGGTGCTGATTGCAGTGGTTTCCCACTGGGCGATGGGGCCACCACATCCCCACGCCAAATCCCCTTAAACGAAGAATTTAAATCAGTCACAATTTCTTATCATTTCAAACGATCTTGTCGACTTCGTCGTTTTGCTTGAGTCCAACGTTATGAGTTACGGAGACGGAGACGGAAGTGACGTCATGCAGCCGCGCTGGAAGTGACGTCATGCAGCCACGCGGGAAGCAGAAGCTAATGGTTATTGGAGTCTGTTGAAAGAGTCCTGAGGCGTCGAGCAACCTGGGGCTTTGAGCGAAGCGAACACAAGAATACAAGGTAACTTCTAAAGAGATATACAAGATGCCATATACGAATACAGGGTGCCTCCTAAAGAGGTGTGCAGGATGTCAGAGCAAAATACAGTACAAGATGCCAGATAACAATACAGGGTGACTCCTAAAGAGATATACAAGATGCCAGATAAGAATACAAGGTGACTCTTAAAGAGGTGTACAAAATGGCAGAGAAGAGTACAGAGTGACTCCTAAAGAGGTGCACAAGATGCCAGACAAGAATACAGGGTGCCTCCTAAAGAGGTGTGCAGGATGTTAGAGCAAAATACAGTACAAGATGCCAGATAAGAATGCAGGGTGACTCATAAAGAGATATACAAGATGCCAGATAAGAATACAAGGTGACTCTTAAAGAGGTGTACAAGATGGCAGAGAAGAATACAGGGTGACCCCTAATGAGGTGCACAAGATGTCAGACAAGATTACAGGGTGACTCCTAAAGAGGTGTACAAAATGTCACACAAGAATACAGGGTGACTCCTAAAGAGATATACAAGATGCCAGATAAGAATACAAGGTGACTCTTAAAGAGGTGTACAAGATGGCAGAGAAGAATACTGGATGACTCCTAAAGAGGTGCACAAGATGTCAACAAGA
This sequence comes from Meconema thalassinum, assembly GCA_946902985.2. NCBI lineage: Eukaryota > Metazoa > Arthropoda > Insecta > Orthoptera > Tettigoniidae > Meconema > Meconema thalassinum. The sequence goes on from OX336396.1 coordinate 282,222,223, forward strand.
ATACAGGGTGACTCCTAAAGAGGTGCACAAGATGTCACACAAGAATACAGGGTGACTTCTAAAGAGATATACAAGATGTCAGATAAGAATACAGGGTGCCTCCTAAAGAGGTGTGCAGGATATCAGAGCAAATTAAAGGGTCACACTTAACAAGGTGTACAGTACGTTAGATTCAATTCAAATACAGGGTGACCCTTAAAGAGGTTTGCGAGATATCAGATTCAAATAAAGGGTGACTCTTAAAGAGTTGTAAAAGATGTCAGACTCAAATATAGGGTGGCCCTTAAAGAGGTGCCCGTGCGGGAAGCCTAAGTTATATGGTAATGGAGTCTGTTGAAAGAGTCCTGGGGCTTCGAGCGAAGCGAGAAGCCCTACTGAGCCTCTCTAACATGTGTAGCATTTGTAGCATGCGTCATTTGAAATGATATACGTCTAGTCTTTCAGACTGACAGTAATTTTTTATTCTAAATCATGTTATTTTATTTGTATTACCCCTCTTAGTAGTGTTTTCTCCCCTGTGGTCTTTCAACTATTCCAATAAGGAATTACGTCAGGGAATTTTCGAAATTCGAGGTTATGAGGAACACCTGAGCTAGGTTCGTTTTTTCTTCTTTTGATTGACTTTGGAATGTATCCTCTAAATCAGGTAATTTCAATCCATTGTCCACGAATCAGTGAACAGTTCAAGAGTGAGCAATCAGTAATAAAAGACTTCCAATCTCTCTGGTCTAAATTCACACGAAAACTAGAATAAAGTATTCAAAACAAAACGTATGGCATTCTGCATTAACAAGGCTCCTCTTTTAGTGGGAACTGTAACCAATTAGTTTACTGTCAGATTCTTAAAAAGAACGTTATAAAGACTATTGATTGTTGTTCTTTGAGTCTTCAGTCTTTTGACTGGTTTGATGCAGCTATCCATGGCTGCCTGTCCTGAGCTAATCGTTTCATCTCTACATAGCTACCACACCTTACATCTGAGGCAATCTGTTTAATATACTCTAACCTTGGTCTACCCCAACAGTTCTTGTCCTCGTCCCTTCTTATCCTAACTAAGCTTGCTATTCCTCGGTGTCTTAGTATGTGTCCTACCAACCTATCTCTTCTGTTCATTAGCAGTCGCCAGAAACATCTCACCTCTCCGAATCGTCTTAATACCTCTTCATTTGTTACCCTATCTACCCATCTGATCTTCATCATTCTCCTGTAAAACCACATTTCAAACGCTTCAATTCTCCTCTTTTCTGCTGCACCAATAGTCCAAGTTTCACTTCCATATAGTGCCACGCTTCTGATAGAGGCTTTCAAAAACGACTTCCTTATACGGTACCTAAATCTATATTCGATGTCAACAGATTCCTTTTCTGTAGAAATGCTTTCGTTGCCTGAGCCAAACTACTTTTCATATCCTCTTTTTATATCCTACTAGCTGAAGTACCCGTGCTTCGCTGCGGGTCATACATAAATTAAAATTTGAAGGTGACAGCTAAAACAGGGGATAGGCGAGGTGTTGCGCGGACGGTGAGTAAGGATGGAACATTTTGTCCAACTACACCGCTCGACGTTGACCGTGTTTTATAGCACAAATTTAAGTTTTACTCGCTAACCGATGGAGATACTTGAAAAGTGATGAGGACCTTTCGCATAGAAAAAAAATCCTCTCGGCACGCCGGAAGGCGGAGGTAGATTTCACCGGGCAAACTAGGGGATAGGCTATAATAGGCAAAATATGCAGGTTTTCGTAGGAGGATCAGACCACATTTATTGCGAGAAAGTATTTTACAATTGGAGGTTAGTTAACATTATTTCGTCTTTCTATGCATATTTTTAACATTTTACTGTCTTATGGGGATGGTAACCTTCTTGTCATTTGGGGTTCATTTTTAGCCTATTTTCAATTTTGAAAAAAAAAATAGGCTTATGAGATCACCTTTTGTCCGTGTGTTTGTGCGTGTGTGTGTGTGTGTGAGGTGTGTGTGTGTTTCCCCCTAATACATTCTAAACGGCTGGAGCGATTTCAATGAAACTCGGTAAGTTCATAGCACTATTCCCGGTGACCTCGACCGTGCCCTTCACATTTTGTTACGTCTCACCAATCTAACATGGCGGCTGTGCGAAATATTTCACTATCATTCTTTATCTCCGAAACGATTACCAATATCGCCCTTAAATTGTGTACGGTGATAGAGGGCACTACTAGAAGTTCACCTATGAGACTTTCAAGAACCTGGTGACTACAAAACCAACATGGCGGTCAAGCGAAGTTGAGACTTTTAAATAGACTTTTCTCGCGATTTAACTATCCAAACGTAATGAAACTTGGTACAGCAATTGCTTATACACATTGTAATGCACTGGAGTCTAATTTAGTTCAATTGTTTACATAACCTCAAAATGGCGGCTGTGCGAAATATTTCACTGAAATTCTATATCTCCGAAACTATTACAGATATCACCCTGCAATTTTGTACGGTGATAAAGGGTACTGATACAAATTTACCTATGTGAAAATGAAAATCCACAGCCTGTTTCCAGTCTCCGACCGGGTCAGGAATGGAATGAATGAAGCCCCCATCTAGCGGCGAGGATATGGACTGTGCCGGCTGCCGAGGCCTGACGCACTCCTCTGGGGCAATGATTAAATGAATGACAGATGAAATGAAATGATAGTGGAGAGTGTTGCTGGAATGAAATTTTGACAGGGAAAACCGGAGTACCCGGAGAAAAACCTGTCTGCCTCCGTTTTGTCCAGCACAGATCTCACATGGAGTGACCGGGATTTGAACCACGGACCCAGCGGTGAGAGGCCGGCGTGCTGCCGCCTAAGCCACGGAGGCTTTTTACAAATTTACCTATGTATATTTCATAAACCTGTAAAGTACAAAACGAACATGGCGACCAAGCGAATTTGAAATAATTTAATAGACTTTTCTCGTGATTTAACTCTCTGAGCACAGTGAAATGTGGTACAGTAAATGATTTTGCAGATTGTAATGCACTGCCATCTAATTTAATTCAATTGTTTACATAACCTCAAGATGGCGGCTGTGCGAAATTTTAAAATTAAGGTTTTATTTCTTGTGACGTAATCATGCGATCGAAGTGAAACTTTGAATAATGAACCTAGGCAACAATTGTCCTTGAATGGTACATAACTCTATGGCCTATACATATAACAATCCTAAATGGCGAGCTTCCGAAATATTTAGACGGTTCTCAATATCTATGAATTTTTTACAGCAATCAAACTGAATTTTTGTATGTTCATAGCGACTATGAACATATGTTCACCTAAAGGACTTTCAGTAACCTGGTGAGCACAAATCCAACATGGCGGCGACGCGAAGTATAAATATTTAAATGGACGTTTCTCGAGAATTAACTATCCGAGTGCCGTGAAACGTTGCACGTTAAATGCTTGTACAAATGTTGATCCACTGGCATCTAATTTATTTCAATTGTTTGCATAATCACAAGATGGCTGCTGTGCGTAATTTTAAAATCTCGTTTTTACTTCTTGTGTTCTAATCATGCGATTGAAGTTTGAATACCACACGTACACAATAATCTTAATGTAATAGTACAAAAATAAAAATCCAACCTGGCGACCATCTGAAATATTTAGACGGTTCTCAATATCTACGAATCTGTTACAGCAATTAAACTGAAATTTTGTATGTTGATAGAGGCAATTACCATTAGCAGGATATATGAAAATAGGCTGTATAGTTCTTCACGGAACTACTTGTTATACTTGTGATCACACTGTCCTTATGCAAGGTTTGGAACTAATGTGTAACTATCTAACAGTCTGTTACTTCTTCACGCAAAATTTTTATCTCCCGCAGAGATGTTGGTTGGTTCCTCAGTTTAGGGGCTGCGACAAGGTGGTCATGTAACCCCGTGTACATTGGGTGTGTGTAGAATCTGTCTGATAAACGGTGTTATTTGTGATGACTGTATTAGTCTGTAATTCAGGTAAGGTCTGCAGACGGTCAATTTTAAGTAGTAGTACCTAACTTTGTACCAAATATTAACGTCAACGACACCTAGCTGTGAACTTGGCTGCTAGATGCCACCGCAACCAGCAACATGCAACGAACGTTGTAACTTCCCCTCCGAAGGAAAGCATGCTGACGGATTTTTAGTGCTCTTAGAAAATCCGGCGACTTTGGCCAGCTTTGAACCAGCGACCTTGGGCATAGAAGTTCAGCAAGCTACCAGTTAGCCGCCTCCCTCATAGTCATATGGAACAAGAAGTTCCGTTCCGTGACGAACTAAAGAGCCTACTTTTCTTAAAATTAAGATTCATGCCAAAGATTAATCTACAGTATATGAACCTATCTAGAATAATGACGAAATTAAGTGGGTAATATCGAAATGTCTTAATTAGTTCGAAATAAGGTATACTAGACATAATGTAGCCTAATAGAGCAATACAGTTGGCAGCTCTGGTGACTGAATATATTCTTACTTCCATCTCCTAAGGTACAGAATACAAAATGTGGTTGAAGTCCAAAGGACGTTACGCGGAGTTAGACATTGGAGCTAATAGTACACGTAAAAGCATGTTGGCAACAATGTCATGCGAGTGCTGGTCAGAAATATTATATCTTTTTGTGCCAATTTTGGATGAAATCCATTTGTTGGTATAGAAGTTACATATATTTAAAAATTGGTCCTATCAGCAGGCTTAGAATCATGTTGGTTGAACTGAAGTATATAAGTTACTCCAAATTAATGTAAAATGTCAGGTAATATACGTGTGCATAGTTTAAAGCTGTCGGCTTGCATACTTTCTGATATATTGGTATTTTGATACAAAATAGAGAGCAATTATTAACGGTTGGCAGCCCTGGTGGCTCTTAAGAATACACTCAGTCATATCTGTTTATGTACACATATTACATACAAAATTTGGTTGAAATCCAATTGATAGTGTAGAAGTTATATGCATTTAAAAATTGGACTTATCAGAAGGCTTAAAATTATTTTGGCAACACTGCCATGTATGGCCACCTGGAAATTAAACTGAAATAGTATTATCTACATGTGTGCCAATTTTAGAATAGCTCCCATGTATACCTTCCAAGATATCCAACATGGAGCTCAAATTTCTAGTGCGTTTTTAGCAGTTGGTAGCACTGACACCTTTTTCAAATATGGGCCTGAGATATTCCGGTATACATCTTTACTCATACTAAATTTGGTTTCGATTGCTGCAGCCGTTTAGGAGTTGATAGGACACACACACACACACACACACACACACACACACACACACACACACACACACACACACACACACAGACAGACAGACAGACAGACAGACACATTTTCCCGGATATATCTCACAAGTCTACTTTTTCCTCATTTTTGAAAAGTGTGAAAAGTAGGCTAACAAGTAGTTCCGTGAAGAACTATACAGCCTGTTTCCATATATCCTACTTATGTTAATTGCCACTATCAACATACACAATTTCAGTTTGATTGCTGTAATAGATTCGTAGATATTGAGAACCGACTAAATATTTCGGATGGTCGCCATGTTGGATTTGATATATGTAGGTCCTAGAGTTATGTACTGTTACATGCAGATTATTGTGAACGTGTAGTATTCAAACTTCAATCGCATAGTTAGGACAAAAGAAAAAAAAAACAAGGAGAGTTTAAAATTTTTCACAGCTGCCATCTTGAGGTTATGGAAACAATTGACATAAATTAGATGCCAGTGGATTAGCATTCGCATAAGGATTTACTGTACCAAGTTTCACTGCACGCGGATGGTTAAATTGCGAGAAACGTCCATGTGAATATTTATAATTCGCGTCACCGCCATGTTGGATTTGTGATCACCTGGTTATTTAAAGTCCTATAGGTGAACTTAAGTTCATAGCCCCTATGAACATTAAAAAATGCAGTTTGATTGCTAAAATAGATTCGTAGATATTCAGTATCGTCTAAATATTTCGGATGGTCGCCATGTTGGATTGTTAAATGTATGGGCCATAGAGTCATGTACCATTAAAGGAAAATTATTGCGTAGGTTCATTATTCAAACTTTCACTTCGATCGCATGACTACATCACAATAAATAAAATCTTAATTTTAAAATTCGCACTGCCGCCATCTTGAGGTTATGTAAACAATTGAACTAAATTAGATACCAGTGGATTACAATGTGTATAAATATTTCCTGTGCCACGTTTCAGTGCGCTTGGAACATTAAATCGCGAGAAAGGTCTATTTAAAATTTTCAAATTCGCTTGGCCGCCATGTTCGTTTTGTAGTTAACCGGTTTTTGAAAGTCTTATAGATGGACTTCCAGTAGTGTCCTTTATCTCCGTACAAAATTTCAGGGGTTTACCGCTAATAGTTTCAGAGATATAGAATGCCGGTGAAATATTTCGCACATCCGCCATCTTGTGATTATGTAAACAATTGAACGAAGTTAGATGTCGGTGCATTACAATGTATATAAACATATACTGTACCAAGTTTTATTGCGTTTGGCTGGTCAAATCGCGAGAAACGTCTATTTAAAAGTCGCAAATTCGCTTGGCCGCCATGTTGGTTTTGTTGTTACCAGGTTTTCAAAAGTCACATAAGTGAACTTATAGTAGTTCCCTCTATCACCATAGAAAATGTCAGGGTAATATCGGTAATAGTTTCGGAGATATTGAATGCTGGTGAAATATTTCGCACAGCCGCCATGTTGGGTTGGTGAGTCGTAACAAAATTTGAAGGGCACGGTCGAGGTCGCCGGGAATAGTGCTATGAACTTTCCGAGTTTAATTGAAATCTCTCCAGCCGTTTAGATTTTATTAGGGGGGGACACACACACGAATCACACACACACACACACGCACACACACGGACAAAAGGTGATCTCATAAGCCTATTTTTTCAAAATTGAAAATAGGCTAAAAATGAATGTGTTCTCGTCAATGGCGTTGTCTTGGCAACCTCGGATAGATCATCCCTCATCAATTTAAAAGCGTTGTTATGGTAACCTCTGATGGCACTTGGCATTTTTTAAAATTCCGAAATCATTTTTCTCATCCTTTGGCGTAATGGTGGGTCATATCAAAAATTCTTTCAGACAAAAGTTTTAGGTAATTATTAGGGGAATATTTTCCATTTTGTAAGGTTTTGATATTGTGCCTATTAAGAGAGATATGATTAAAGTTTCCCGAAAAACCCACTTTTTTCCACCCCTTTGGTCAATGGTTGGTGCTATCAAAAAACGTATTTGAAATAAATTTTTGGCACTTATCCGACACATATTATGAACTTTGAATGGATTCGATACTTCACGTATTAAGAGAGTTATAGCGAAATTTCACTTTTTCGAAAAAAGCCCCCCATTTTCACCCCCTTCTACCGATTTTGCCCATTAACGAACTCGACCGAGATTTTATAGGGATACATATTATGTAAAAAATTCAAAGTGATGGGTGCAAAATTACGGCAGTTACCGTGTCCACAAAAACTGATATATATATATATACATATATACATAAGTTATGTATAAACTTCTGAACTGACGGTGGTTTTGGGGTCTGGGGGATGTGAAACGCGAAGATATGTCGAAATTTTCCGGAAGTCGAAACATGGTACTGAACCCTTATTGATCTTCGATAAATAAGTATTCATATTTATTATTATTATTACCACGGCCCAGGCAGCACTTAAGGAAGTCGACTTGGATATAAGGGAGGCCAGCATTTCGTAATGATTGCAACAGGATGTGAGCTGGTAGCTATTCTTGGGGGACGGCCAGTATTAGTCGAGTTCAAGGCCAAATTGAGCAACTACTGTACCAAAATTGGAGGCATAAAGGAGAAGATCACGAGGTACTCGCAACGAACATACGATTGAATCAGCCAATCGCAAGAGACCAAGCCATGACCACGAGGTGGACAGCGTCAGTAGTAAAAAGCCGGCGGAAGTGTGTATCTAAAGAACCGCCGAACGGATTAATCTCCGCTCGAGTGAATTGAGACGTTTGATTTATTTGGAGAAGAATGACACTAGTCCCATCTTTGTGAGACAAAAACTCTGGAAGTTTTTATCCGACTCCACCCCACTCCTCCGCCCCTGTCAGTTTCTAATAAATAGTGTGGCCTGACGCCACTCGAGGTCTTTTCGTTTTGGAGCCGTGAGGGGCTTACTTCACGACAGTTTGTATTGTGATTTTGACGCTCGAAATTATTTAAGCCTTTCGTTTTGGAGCCTTCAGAGGCTGACTTCACGCCAGTTTATATTGTGATTTTGACGCTCGAAATTATCTAAGCCTTTCGTTGTGGAGCCGTGAGGGGCTTACTTCACGCCAGTTTGTATCGTGATTTTTACGCTCTAAAATTAGTGAAGTTAATTTATTTTGGGAGCTCTGAGGAGCTAAAGTCACAGCGATTGTATTATCGAATTTTAAAGATCGAATACATTTTTTTTTAAATTCTGGAATCAACTTTATTGTGTGAGCTAAATATTTCACGCCAGTGCGTGATAACTTGTAACATTCATTTAAAGACGACGAGTTCAGCTCTAAGGGGGAAGTATTGTAACACCCTAATTAGTGCTCACCGAGCCGAGGTCCACAGTACAGGACGGAAATACCGAGCGAGATAGCGACTGCTAGTGCAGCCAGGATCTTGAACTTGTTAACGAGCCAGTGGCGCGGACTCGAGATGTATATTTTATGTACAAATTGCAGTGTATTTTATATGTGTTTTTATGGTGCGTGTGTGCGAGATATTTAGGGCCAGTCTTCGCTATTAATCGCATTAGGACAATTGTGGGTGAATTGAGTAGCCTGCAAGCGATTATAGATAGGTAAAATAATTAACATTGAACTTTTCTGCCAAGGAGTCGATACCAAGACGACCAGCACGTGGTTTGAAGTTGGGATGAGTTTCAACAAATCAACGCAGACGACTACTATGGAGTGCTAATTTGTCCATAGGGCGATGGGTTGAGGAGGATGTCCTTAGTTCTACAAGCAGAAGCGGTGATGTACTAAAATTGGATTATTTCAATTATGTAGTTAGATTTGGCCGGGGAACTTTGTAAATAGTCATGTTTTCTTTTCTTGTTGTTTTAGAGTTTTTCTTGCACCGACGCTCAATGTTTAAATGTCCGTTGGCGCGTGGCCAAAGTGTTTGTTTGATATTTTGTTTTTCCTTGAGTCATATGTAATGTGCGCGGCGTGCGTGCGTGATTTTTATCCTTGCAAATGCGGAACCCGTTACATTCGATAAATGGTGCTTTATTAACGTTAATATTTGAAATAGGAATGGGAGGAAATTATTGTAAGATATTTTTGCTGAACAGGTTATTATTCATATTAGGGTTGCCAAGCGCACCAACTTAAAAGTAATTTGTAGAACACCTTCGTTCTAATTTTGATAGATTTTTCTTGAGTCCTTTTCAGGTGACTAGTCACGGCATAGAACGGTGGCGCCAGCATGTGGATATTATTTGTGTCTTTTTATTTCAGGGTCTGTCAAAACCCATACGTGTGATTCTGTGTGTGTTAATGTGTCTAGTGTGTGTTGATTCTACGTGAGGAGGGGGTAGATGTCCTACCGCTCTCATATATTTTTGCTGCTGTTGTATTTTTTTTATGGAAAGACAGGGTGCTCTTGGGAGACTGCTGATTCTTGTCCATATTTTTTTCTGACACACACATGTATTATTGTGCTTTGGGGCACACTTCTTCGAGATTCGACCCCATGTTCTGGGAGGTCGAGGTTATTTGACACGTGGGTTGACAGACATGCAGAGTTCCACAAACCGCCCGTTTTGCCTGTGACTTATTTTGATAGGCAGTCCTGTTTGTCCGACTGACCCCTGTAAGCTTTCATATAGCAAACCTGTTCATTGTGATGGTTAATTTTTAAGCCATAATTAATTGGGGAGTTCGCCATGTGTGTAACGGCTTGTCGGACGTTGTATGGGTAAAAATATTGTATAATTAACGTAAATGTTGGCTGTTTGCCTATTGCTTTGTTTATGATTCGATTCATGTAATTTTGTGTGTCACACCCGTGTGGTGTAGTGGTAGAGTACTTGTAAATTTTGACAGCGGTCATTTGTGTATTTTTCTATTGGTCACGTGTTAATGTACTTCTGTTGATTTGTGTGAGAAGTCCTAAGTTTTAGGCAGTAAATGTTGCTACGGCAATTTGATTCCAATTTCACACGGAAATTTTGTGTTTGTTTATATTAGATTTAGGAGTGTCGGTTTAGTTTTAAGTATTGTAGTTGTGTTCCCCCGTGTCGGTCTAGCTCTAAGAAATGTGGATTCGTTGTCTGAAGGATTATTCTGGATGATAACGAATCACGCATTCAAAGTACACATCGTGATGCATGTAAAACGGCATACGCACATATATGGTCACTTTTGTATTTTATCTTAGGGACACTTGGTCCAGGTAATTAATCTCTCCAGAGATATCGCCTAGTTTTTGGCATTTTTATTAAGTGGGAGTCAGTTGGGAGTTTTTGTTGTTAATTGTTTATGTGTAAATATGGTGATTTGTTATTAAATTCAGTTGTTTTTAACCCTGGCTTCACTCTTTCCTGCATGTTATTTTGTTATATGTTACCCTGCAAGTTAATGAAGCGCCCTGACAGCAACTTACGAATATGAACCGTTACACCCCCCGAAACTGAGTCTCATATGCTTCTTTGCAAGGGTTCAGTACCCATTGCAATAGGTAGCTTTCTAATGAAATCTACCTTATTAGATTTTAAACCTCATATAAGTTATGCCATCAAAGGTTTTTTATTTCTCAGCGTTCTCTTTTTATTTGAAATGGAAATATGAATGTTTGCAGCCAAAGGGTGTTGTGAAGTCACTAAGTTGGTCGCCATCCTTAAATAGTGCAAAGTATCGAAATCAAAAGTAGCCTATTTGTTAACCAGGTAAATCAGCTACTTCCATGTAAAATGTCATGTAAATCGGACCAGTGGTTCTTGCGTGATTAACACATAGACATACACTATCTCATTTTTAGCCTACTTTTCTCATTTTGCAAAAATGAGGAAAATGTAGACATATGAGATCGATCGGGGAAAATGTGGGTCCTTCTGTCTGTCCTTCTGTCTGTCTAGCTGGCTGGCTGGCTGTGTGTGTGTGTGTGTGTCCCCTGTCAACTCCTAAACGGCTGCAGCAAACGAAACCAAATTTAGTATGAGTAAAGATGTATACCTGAATATCTCACGGCCATATTTTAAAATGACGTCAGTGCTACCAACTGCTGAAAAATCGCAATAGTAATTTGAGCTCTATGTTGGATATCTCAGAAGTTATGCATACGAAGTATTCCAAAATTGGCAAACACATAGGTAATAGCATTCCAGATTAATTTTCAGAAGACCATACAGTACTTGTCAGTATTGCCAACATGATTCCAAGCCTGCCGATAGGTCCAATTTCTAAATGTATGTAACTTCTATACTATCGATTGGATTTCAACCAGATTTCGTATGTACTATATGTACTACATCAGATATAACTCTGCGTATTCTAATGAGCCACCAGGGCTGCCAACTGTTAAAAAAATGCTCTCTCTATGTTTTAACCCTAATATCAATATATCAAAAAGTATACAAGCCAACAGCTCTAAACTTTGCACATGTATACTACCTGACATTCTACCTTAGTTTGGAGTAACTTACGGTATATACATCAGTGTTACAAACACGATTCTAAGCCTGCTGATAGGTCCAGTTTTTAAATGCATATAACTTCTATACTAACAAATGGATTTCAAACACATTTCGTATGTGCTTTGTGTAGTTATTACTATCCGTATTCGTAAGAACAAGCAGGGCTGCCAACTGTTAATAAATGCTGTCTCTATTTGTTTAATCCTAATATCAATATATCAGAAAGTATGCAAGTCATCATCTCTAATCTTTGCACACGTATAGTACCTGACATTCTAGATTAATTTGGAGTAACTAATATACCTCAGTGCTGGCAACATGATTCTAAGCTTTCTGATAGTTTCAATTTTTAATTACATGTAACTTTACTAACAAATGGATTTTATCCGTGGGGCGTGGTGGCAAAGCGGTCAAGCTGTATGCCTCTCACCAAGGTGGACCGGGTTCGATTCCCGGTCAATGCATGTGAGATTTTCAAAGTGAAATGCCATGCCCTGTGGTTCGGATTCCACGTAAAAAGGAGGTCCCGTGGCTCATGATCTCGTGGTTAACGGTCACGTTAAACTGCAAGCTTGCTTGCTTTTGGATGTTATCCGAAATTGGCACGATAATAGATCGAAATATTTCAGATTAATTCTGAGCATCACATACATGATATTGTTCCGAACATGATTTTACGCGCACTGAAAAATCCAATATCAAACAGCATGTAACGTCCATACTATCCATTAGACTTGAACCAAATTTTGTATGTGCATTCTATACCTTGAGAGATGGAACTAAGAATATATTCAGTTACCAGAGCTGCCTACTGTAGTAAGTTACTCTAATACTCTATTACTTGATTTCGTCATTATTCTAGATAGGTCTATATAGATTGGCATCAATTTGAAATTTTAAGAAAAGTAGGCTCTTTAGTTCGTCACGGAAATACTTGTTATATATTAGTATAGTTTGATTAAACATTTGAAATAATTTCAGTGCCCTGGAAAACATTTCCCCCAAACGTGCAAAAGTAAATGTTGGAAAACTGCAATCGAGTCTAATAATGTGCACACCTCTGTGCACTAAGGGCACTCACTTCCTTTCCCTCAGTTAATGTTTTGTTTGTTTGTTATTAGAATTCTCAAGGCTCGTTGCAAGGCAGGCATTGCGAGTGTCACAAGCATATCTCATGCTCTCGGTAACGTCTTCCTTGTGTCTTGCCGAAATACCGGCCTCGTGTTATTGCACAGTAAAAACTAAAGGAATGTGCTGTTAAGATTCAAACTGAGCACTTGCTGTTGCATTGCGGCTAATTACAGTGTCTGGAGACTCAACGTACGACTTGGGTTTATTTCCACTCACTCGGTCGTTAGCTCTCAAATAACATTCTCACATCTTCACACAGCAATTCGCTCCCAGAGTTGCCAACTCGGTCGACACAAAAATATCCTAACAGCTGCTAAAATAAAGTCTCTATTTGCAAGTAAGCAATCCTTAAATTTATCAGTTTTCCCGCTAGCTATGAAAAAAATGTTAATTTTGTTGGTTCCTTAGTTTAGGGCTGCGACAACGCGGTCATGTAGCCCCGTGTACTTTGGGTAAGTGTAGAATCTATCTGATAACCGGTGTTAAATGTGATGGCTCTATTAGTGTGCGTTATCTGCTGTTAATTCAAGTAAGGAGCCTGCCATGGTGGGTGAGTGGTTGACGTGTAGGTCTACTAACCCCAACCATGTCAAAGGACCCATTTGAATTCAGTAGGCCGTGTTCATAATGGCAAAATGAATCTCGAAATTTTCCGCCAACGCAAAGTTCCTCATTTCTCTACTAGAAAGCGCTATAGTGTTCAAGGAGCTTCGATATCTAACCTCCTTGACTTTCATAGTGCTTCAAGGAACGACGAAATTCGACACGCAAGCTACCCTCTGGGTGTCAAATAACAAAGCATGCACCCGGCATCCGAGGCCATACGATATTATTATTGTTATTATTCAAGTAAGGAATGCAGACGATAATTTCAAGTTGTTCCTACTTTCGATACCAAATGCTACCGTCCACGACACCTAGCTGTGAACATGGCTACTACTAGATACCATCGCAACCAGCGGCTGGTGACAAACGTGGAAATTTGAGAGCATTAATAAGACCTAACCCACAAATTTAGCTTTACACAAGTGTAGTTAGTGGAAGGTTCTTTTTCATGCCATAAATCTATGACATGGGACCGCCGGCTTTACTTCCCCTCCGAAGGAAGGCATACTGAGGGATTTGTAACGCTCTTAAAAAATCCGACGACTTCGGCTGGGTTTGAACCTGCGACCTTGGACGTAGAAGCCAACTACGCCACAGAAGCCGCAGTTAATTTTGTTACTGTACAGTATAATGATCAAGCCCTGGATGTTTAGATTCTAAGAAGTTTAAATTAGGTTCCATCTTCAGTGACAGCCTTCCCAATAGAACGGAGCCTTGCTTGGACCATGTGGCGGGTAGAGAGTGATTAGTCCGAGCCAGTTGACTAACCACTACACAACAGCGGTTGCGACCGTGCCGGATGCGACCTTTGCCGCTAGTGACCCACCAATTTGCCATCGTGCCACTAGCGACCCAAGCACTGATGTATCGGTGGAATCTGAAAATTTATATTCCTCTTAGGTTAGGTTAGGCGCCGCAAAAATTGAAGAGCTTATTTCCAAAGTGACGTAAATCTGAAATTGACGATTTTTCAGTTTTTTCTTTCATAAGCAAGTTTATGTTCGACCCTAACTATTATGTGTCAGAAAACTGTATCATAATGAGGCTCATTATAACACTATTTTTCATTATGAAACAGTTTATCCCACCAATCAAAGCTCAAGAAACAGTTGTGTGACCAATTAGATAAGGATACCTTCGCGCATACGCTCAAAATCCAACATGTCTGTATAAATTACCGAAATTGCACCGTCCATATGTTCGCGTAAATAAACTGGTGAATATGAGACAAGAAATAGCACTGTACCTTAATATCCCCAAAACCAATTTCTACACAGCGCGTGGTTTTGAAACAACTTCGGCGACAGTTTTACTGAATACTGGACCACAATCTGAACATACAGCATTGAAGCACACAGGGCGCATGCGTCGGTTGTCCAGAGAGCTTGGAAAACAGAGATATACTACCCACCGCAGCACCCGATCACAACATTCTAGTGACTGAACAGATATTTATGAATATTTATGTTAAAACATATAATAAAGTTATAATTATCGTCGAACATAAACAGTCGTATGCAACTCGCCTATAATGGTAATTAAGGCACTCGTATGGAAATTATAAAACTCGCGTACGCTCGTTTAATAAAAATACTCGTGGCTTAATTATACTCATTATAGGCTCGTTGCATAATGTACTATTATAGGTTCTCTCAAAGCAAAGGTTTTAAGTCGCAACACGTCGTATATCCCATATTAACAGAGATCTAAGAACTAAGTTTATTTGCAAAGTGTTGTAACTCAACGTGTATTTATTTCCAATCTGTCTTATATCCATGTTGACCAATCTGATGCCTCTCTGGACATCACGTGAAAAATCAAGGCCATGGCTAACGTTGAAGAATATGTAGAGCATCAGTTTGTGTTGTGTTTAAACCATTTAAATGTTCATGAAAGCCACCCAAAACGTATACCAATATATGATTTATTTCCAAAACGTCCTAACTCCAACATACAGGAGACGATTACCACTATTTCCAATGATAGGAGATTTTTAAAAGTAATTACATTGTATTCATAATCATATCTAAATTTAATTATACGGAGAAACAAAACCGCGATTTCTGAAGATTTACATTTCATGGATTTACGTAACTCTGGAAATAAGATCTTCAATTCTTGTCTCGAACAATGGGTCGCACTCGGCACGTAACCACGGGAACATGGAGGAAAGAAGGGAAGGAGACACCTAGTGCAAGCTGCTGAAGCTAAACGGCACGCCCACTTTGGGTAGCAAGAAAATGGCTCTTCCTATGCTTAAAGCCGTAAACCACTCCAACTAGTCATGGGTTTTAGTGACATAAAACTGCAATGACAAGTCAAGGTTTTTTCTTGGATAGGCAGAATACACTCTGCATATCACGATACTTGGCACAAATAAGCTGCGTTATCGTTTTAAAAGCCAATTTAAATAGAAATATGAGAGCACCTATGCAAGGCTAGTTTTGTAATAATACGGTGAAACACTGATAAAAATTGAATACAATGAAGGACTTATACCAAAGAAGGAACATCTTGGGAACTATCATAATGATGCCGAACTAATCACGGTATTTACACCAAATTGATATTTTTTAAATTCTTATTGGTGTTGAGGCATTCATCAGTTTTTAGGCCTAATTTCGAGCACAGCCACTTTCACTCATTGTTCGTACAGATTTTGATATTCAAGAATACGAACCTTAAAATTAATAAACAGAACACTTATTCGTTTCGTACAACCATATGCAAGTCACGGAACACCGAATACAAGTTAAGGGTACGCCCGATTTGGACGCAGCGCTTGGCTTCACTGAAACGAGCTCATGGCATCTCCTCTTATTCTTTCATCCATGGACGGGAATCACCGCAAGCTGCCATAGCCTGTTTACATTCCCAGCTGGCAAGATACCTTAGTTCAGAGAGTTAAGACTTGTGGTGAAGTGAAGTAGCCTGTCTCGTATCCCGTAAACATGGTTAGGTATTGAACAAAACATCGAAGTTTTCTAGTGAAAACTTATATTCTCAAGAAGAAGCCTCACAGTGAATGTATTCATAAGTTTCAGCACTATGCGATTTTTACTTGTGGGGAATCTCAAACAAAAGGTATACAGAAACAATCCGCATACTCTGGACGTTTGTTTTAAACCTAGTCCACACCGGCAGATTTGTTTGCAGACTGTATGTAGATCGTTTGCATACTGTATGCAAACTGTTTGAAAACTGTATGATGACTCTATGTACATTACTTTGGAGTCTGGAAACAGTCTCCATACAAGTCTGCATACAGTATGCAGACTGTATTGAAACATTGTATCCGATACAAGTACAGGGTCTTTGATATAAAGTAAGAACGGCAAGTGGCAGTTTTGTTATTCGGTGCTGCGGTGGCCTTGCCCGAGCTTGTGGTGCGCCACGGCCCCCTGCTTATGCGGCGTGTGTACAATCCTGTATGAAATATTACCTTATAAAAGATGTTGGAAGTGTCGTCCTTTCTGGGTTATACAGGCATTGTATCTGGTAACCACATTCTGGCTGACGTGAGTGAGTTCTGCCACTGCAATACTTCTGATTTTCAATTTTATGCTTATTTACAATTACGTGAATCTGTGCTACTGAAGGTGGCACTTTATCAGGAGACTGCTGAACTACTGAATCACGTACCCGCCTCGCCGACTCGTACTTAAAATTAGTTTTACATACAAAAATATGATGTTTTAATGATAACTGTTTAGGGACAGATGACCTCGTAGTTCCTTCCCTTAAATAACAATAACTATTGATAACTGCCTCATGTTAACATCTGAGGTCCGACTGGCGACTGAACACCTGCACGTTTATTGCTAGTATTATGCGCGCGCTTTCAATACTACAGCAGGGGGCCGTGGCACGCCACAAGCCCGGCCAAGGCCACTAGATCAGCGGTTAGCAAAGCCGCCACTCACCGTTCTTACTTTATATGAAAGACCCTGTATGTTACTTGTTTTGCGTCCACATCAGAATTAGACCTCTAGTCCACATCCATACCTTTACCACAGGGTAATTTCTTATAAAGTCTGCGAATGTGTAAATTGGGGGATCAAAGTGAAACGATCATGGTGGGAGGGGGATTGTGTTTAAATGTACCTCTTGTATTAGTCGAATAATTAACCAAAATACTCATTCTACTAATATTTCATATAACAACCGCTATTATCTTTTTGTGGGGAGGGGGTGAAATTTGACACCCCGCCGGTAGCCCCACTAAACTACATTTTGTGGCAATATAATGAGATCACTGTGTGGTCATTGGTGGGACATGTTTCAAGGCCTAATTAGTTTTGGTCCCTATCAGCCGATATGAATTAATAAATGTCAAAGACACACGAAATGTATAGCGTAACAACAAAAAGTCCCTTGTTATTAAACCTTATATGGTGCAGCATAAAGAAGGATGGGAAATTGAAACTAAATCAACACATTATGATGTGGAAAAACGTGGCTAGCTGGCTGCGTCTGTGGTTTGTATCCGGTCTACAGTTTCAAAACACGTCCACACAGGAAGACTTGAGACAAAATACTTGTTTCTTGTTTGCGTGTTTTCCATTTCGTTGGAAAACAGAAAACATTGTATCTTGTATCTTGAAACACGAGATTTGTTTGTCATTTGTATGTCAATTGTATGCAAACTGTAAGCAGACTGTTTCCATACATCACTCGAGTCTCCCGATTGTATGTAGAATGTTTTCAAAAAGTCTGCAAACATTCCGCATACAAATGAGAAACATTTGGGAAACAGTCTGCATATAATGTTTCTGGAAACAAATCTGCCGGTGTGGGCGAGGCTTTAGACGATTGCCCTTGGCCTTGAAGCTTGCGGGTGAGTCTGTACACAGTATCTCTCACGCCATCTCGTTTCACCTGTGAATAAGGATCATTTTCATGAGAAACGTGAAGTTAAGCCCAGTTGCAAAACTCGTTTAATCCACTTGTGAATGAGGACCCTTTTCATGAGAAAAGTTTCTCATGAAAATTATCCTCATTCACAAGTGGATTAAACGACTTTGCAACTGGATGACACAGTCACCACCAGCCTGATGTAATGGAATTCGAGACTTCAGCACGTGACGACAACACCGTGCAAAACAGTAGGCCTACAGTCCACGTCGAAGTATTGAGTGACGCGGAAGTACACGTTACATAGTTACGAAGAGAACGCCTTTATATCAGCCAATGACTGTACTTCAGCCGTAGCGTGAGATAGCTTTGTCCATCATCTAACAGCATTGGGCCGCTGTCAACAACACAGGTACTGTAGTAACTCGTCTCCAGGGTTCCCTTTAGATTTGTCACTCGTCTAAAACAAATGTCCGGCCTGTACCTGTGTTATGTATTGTGATGGCTGTTTTAGTGTGTGTATTTGTAATTCAGATGAGAATTCGGAAAGAGGCGGCCGTGGCCTTAAGATAGGAACCATCTCGGCATTTGCCGGGAGTAGAAGTGGGAAACCACGGAAAAGCACTGAGGTAGAAATCGAACCCGCCTCTTCTCAGGTTTACTTCACGAGGCTGAGTGTACCCCGTTCCAGCCCTCGACCGGAATTAAATTCCTTGGCTGAGCCGGGAATCGAACCCGGGCCTCCGATGTGACAGCCTAGAGTGCTAGCCACTACTCCACGAGGCGGACGATGATATTAGCTTTCGTTCGTGTTTATAGAGTGAAGAAAGGCATTTTATGACTACAAATGGAAGGTCATCTCCCCGTCATCGAAGTAAAGAAAAAATAAAAATCTGATGACGAAGAAATGGAGGACAGCCTTGTCCTCTAAATCGCTAATACTGGAATTAAATGTAAGTGATCTTCAGTCGGTCATCTCGATTGTACCCAAATTGTAATGGGTGTTATTACCTGTATGTGAAAAATAACTATTTGAATTTGGATACAATCGTGGACTAACTGAAAGCCTCAGTGGCTTGCTGTCGACCAAAGTATTATGTGTACTCGAGTTTGAAGGTTGTTTGTGAAGTAACCAACATACCTACATAAAATCCAATAGCATCATCATTTTCGTCGTTTTATTTTACGTTAGCTCATGTAGGTTTGGAATTTTAAATTTATATTTTAATATTTTTTGTCGCTGTTGGAGCACAAAAAGTGCACGTTTTTAAGCATGTTTCAACCATGCGTCACATTTAAGAATTATTATCTCAAAAACCCGTCATCAGATCAAATCCAAATTTTAACACAATATACATTGGAATGTTGTATAAATGGTTTATTAATTTCAAAATTGTGCATGTCCAAGAAAAAAAAAGTTGTTATCATTTTTGTAAGGTAACTTTTTCTCGGCTCGGGGTGGTTAGAAAATGTAGTTCTTGGACGCGATGTAATCCTTATACATCAAAAAGTTATGGTGTTTGACTGTGAAATATGTAAATTAACTCACTTATTTTATATCGGTTTGTACTTGTAGGCGGAAATAACACATCGTTCACCAGCCACCCGCTCCAGGAAAAGCTGTACAGCGTTGCTGTGATGGAGCCCATCGCTTCCGAGCGAGGCACGCCATGATGCGTGATGGGTTCCTTTTCGGCAACGCTGTACAGCTTTTCCGGGAGCGGGTAGCTGGTGAACGACGTGTTATTTCCACCTACAAATACAAACCGATATAAAATAAGTGAGTTAATTTATGTATTTCACAGTCATACAGCATAACGTTTTGATGTTTAAGGATTACATCTCGACCAAGAACTACATTTTCTAACCACCCCGAGCCGAGAAAAAGTTACCTTACAAAAATGAAAACAACTTTTTTCTTGGACACGTACAATTTTGAAATTAATAAACCAGTTACACAACATTCCAATGTATATTGTGTTAAAATTTGGATTCGATCTGATGACAGGTTTTTGAGATAATAATTCTTAAATGTGACGCATGGTTGAAACACGCTTAAAAACGTGCACTTTTTGTGTTCCAACTGCGATAAAAAATATTAAAATATAAATTAAATCCAAACCTACATGAACTAACGCAAAATAGAACGACGAAAATGATGATGGTATTGGATGTTATGTAGGTCTGTTGGTTACTTCACAAACAACCTCCAAAGTCGAGTGCACATACTACTTTGGTCGACAGTAGGCGGCATCACGCCGGCCTCTCACCGCTGGGTCCGTGGCTCAAATCCCGGTCACTCCAAGTTAGATTTGTGCTGGACAAAGCACCTGCACCTCTTTACTGCGAGAACCAAAAACTCAAGCAGCCATAACCTCATTGTGGGGGTCAGGGCGGGGAACCAAGAGCCCGCTGATGAGCCTGCTTGGTGTCCTAGGCGAAACCCCACACAAGACACGGCACAAACTAGAAAAATTGCTGAGTTTTAAAATAATAATAGTCTAATAATAATGATAATAATAATAATGGAACAGACATACACCTCTCTATTTCATTTTCCTATCT
Organism: Meconema thalassinum; assembly: GCA_946902985.2. Taxonomy (NCBI): domain Eukaryota; kingdom Metazoa; phylum Arthropoda; class Insecta; order Orthoptera; family Tettigoniidae; genus Meconema; species Meconema thalassinum. Next base: position 282,243,055 of record OX336396.1, read on the forward strand.
CTCTCTCCCTCTGAGATTCTGAAATAACTAGGGATTCACCTCTCACCAGGCATACTGCAACTGTTTGCATGACTCATGTAGATAAGATACATTTATCTGTGGACAGTCGAGTCGAATTGGCATTTTTCGTGTTACTCACAAAAAAAAAGGGATGTCCAATTATTTTTACTGTAGACTAAGATGCACTATTTCACAAAAAGATAAAATTTCTGACTGTGTAACACTTGTTGTTGTTGATTCATTATGAACTTTGTGACATCGTGGTCATGTAGCCCCGAGCATGTGTGTGTGAAATTTGCCTGATAACCTGTATTATTGTGATGGCTGTATTAGTGAGTATTTGTAATTCAGGTGAGGATTGGGAAGGAGGCGGCCGTTGCCTTCATTTAGACATTCACCTGGAGTAGAAGTGGGAAACCACTTCCAGGATGACTGCGGTACGAATCGAACCCGCCTATTCTCAGTTTTGCCTCACGAGGCTGATGTCAACACTTGTGGCATTTCTTTTCAGTAATGAAAATCCACAGCCTGCTTCCAGTATCCGACCGGGTCAGGAATGGAATGAATGAAGCCCCCATCTAGTGGCGAGGATATGAACTGTGCCGGCTGCCGAAGTCTGTCGCACTCCTCTGGGGCAATGATTAGATGAATGACAGATGAAATGAAATGATAGTGGAGAGTGTTGCTGGAATGAAATGTTGACAGGGAAAACCGGAGTACCCGGAGAGAAACCTGTCTGCCTCCGTTTTGTCCAGCACAGATCTCACATGGAGTGACCGGGATTTGAACCACGGACCCAGCGGTGAGAGGCCGGCGTGCTGCCGCCTAAGCCACGGAGGTTCCTTTTCAGTAATAATTAATTTAATTCAGTATAATACCACAGGTCATCAGACACGGGGCTATTGACCGCAATGCCCAAACCAATGTCTAGCAACGCGTATACCTGGCTATATTCTGTTTTCCCCCCGTTGTTGACAAGCTTTGCTCATGCTGTGGATGGCACAATGCATAATTGTGAAAGCCATTTCCAAGAATTCTAGTCAGCTATTGAGGTCAGTCTTTGTGTACTTACTCTGTAATTGTTTTGGAAGTACGATAATTTCCGAGAAACTTATTCAAAATACAGCACAAGCACTTTATTGTTCGAGATCTTCCAGGAACTGGCCTTCCCCCTCGGCCCCAACCACCCTTCGCCAAATTCCTTATTGTACTTCACTGGGCTGCTTGAGCTCCAGGCTAGGTCCTTGGACCCTTGCTCGTGGAATGCCAGGGAATATGGAGTTTATTGGTATTATTATATCCTTCTTCTATTTATTTATTATCAATCTTTTCTTCTTTCTTTCCTTCTACCTTTCTTTCTTTCCTTCTTTCCTTCTTTCTTTCTTTCTTCCTTTCCTTCTTTCTTTCTTTCTTTCTTTCTTCCTTTCATTCTTTGTTTCTTTCCTTCTTTCTTTCTTTCTTTCCTCCTTTCTTTCGTACTTCCTTCTTTCTTTCTTTCCTCCTTCCTTCTTTCTTTCTTTGTTCCCTTCTTTCTTTCTTTCCTCCTCCTTTCTTTCTTTATTTATTTATTTCTTCCTTTCTTTATTTATTTATTTCTTCCCTTCTTTCTTTCTTTCTTTCTTCCCATCTTTCTTTCTTTCTTTCTTTCCTCCTCCTTTCTTTCTTCCTTTCTTTCTTTCTTTCTTTCCTTCTTTCTTTCTTTCTTTCTTTCTTTCCTTCATTCTTTCCATTTTTCTTTCTTTCTTAAAGGAAGGAAGATTATAGTTTTACGTGACCGTGAATCTGGTGATTATGAGCCACGGGACCTCCTTTTTACGTGGAATCCGAACCACAGGACATGGCATTTCACTTCGAAAATCTCACATGCATTGACCGGGAATCGAACCCGGACCGCCTTGGTGAGAGGCATACAGCTAGACCGCTGAGCCACCACGCCCCCTCTTTCTTTCTTAATGTGGCCAACGGAGGTCTACAAGACAAATAGGCTGGTTGGTGGGTTCCTCAGTTTAGGGGTGAGACAACGCGGTCATGTAGCCCCGTGTACTTTGGGTGTGTGTAGAATGTGTCTGATAACCGATGTTAATTGTGATGGCTGTATTAGTGTGTGTATCTGTTTTTTAATTCAAGTAAGGACTGCAGACTTTGAATTTTTTAAGTAGTTCCTACTTTTTCCGCCAAAAGCCATCGTCAACGACTACTAGTTCAGAACGTGGCTACTAGATGCCACAGCAGTCGGCTTCTGCTAACGAACGTAGGAACCTAAGAGCGTTGTTTAAATATTTAACCTAATATAGCTTCACACAGGTGTAATTAGTGGAAGGTTCTTTAACATGCCATAAATCTATGATATGGGACCGCCGACTTTACTTCCCCTCCGAAGGAAGACATACTGAGGGATTTTTAACGCTCTTAAAATATTCGACGACTTCGGCAAGGTTTGAACCCGCGATCTTGGGCACAGAAGCTCAGCATGCTTCCAACTAATAAGACAAATAAAAGGTAGTCTACAAGTGTTTGGCACTGGTGGTCTCTGTTGGGGTCCCGTGATCACTAATTCCGACGCTCCACTTGCACCTAGTTAAGAATTACACAGTGAGGGCATTCTCTATAGATAGATTCCTGGGCGGATAGACAAAACGTTATTCTCTTCCGCTCCGCATCCACACGTTTGTTATCCAAATCTACTGGCATTACAATAATATTTACAATGTGTTGCTTTATTACTAGATCTTTTAGGCATTTGAGGAGAAAGTCGTTCCCTTAGGCTATGTATGTCATGTGCTATGTTCAAAAAGAATGTTACACAGGCAGAATTGCAACCCTTTACTGTTCGGAGAGTTAAGTTAATTGTGCTTAATAACATGGGATTAGCGTAAATAATCATCTTGCATTTGTCGTGAAAATACATAAAGAAAAGAATGATATGTCATAATCATAAACATCCGGGTCCTAGTAATGATATTCAGCAAGTTCGGATGGTATTCTAAAAACTATCCACACATTTACTCCAAAAATTATCCGCAGATTATCTGCTATCCGCACAGCCATGCAAACGCGTTCAAAAAGAAACGAGCCGGAGGCTGGAATGCGCAAACCGGTGACTACATCGGCTAATCGTGGCGTGTGTAACGAGGTGTAGTTCCGACCAGAGCGTGGAAGGTCACATCCCGTCGCTAGAGGGCACGCGTGCACGTCACGTGATGATACAAAGCGAGCAGCTGCATGCATCAATCGTCCAACGCTGCCAGACGCATTGCAAACAGTGACAAGGAGGCGTCAACCGAAGAGCAAAGAGGTGTTGTTCGGTTTCTGACAGCGGAAGGAGTAGAGGGAACGGACATTCATCGGCGAATGTCACAAGTGTACGGCGAACACTGCATGCCCCTTGCAAGGGTCAAGGCGTGGCACAAGCGCTTAGGGAAGGACGGGTGTCGTTATCCGATGATGCCCGGTCTGGGGCACCCGCCTGCATTACCGATGACAACGTCCAGCTGGTTGATGAACTCATTACCCAGGACCGCCGAGTGACAATGGACGCCATAGCCGCCGTGGTCGGATTGAGCGTCGGAAGTGTGCACACCATCATGAAGGAAACCTTAAAATAACTGTTGAAAAGTATGTTAATCATTTTCCTTTTTCTTATTTATAAGAATTCAGGTTAAACTTGTCTTAATAATAACAATAATATTAATAATGTTCAACTGAATGAGGGCTTTCCTTAATGCTGCTGAGAGTAAGTGATTTTGTGATTACAGATTTTTGAAAAATACTCCAGATTAAAATAAATCAGCAACAATTTGTATGCTATGTTGGACTCGTAGCTTCATACAATCCATAGATATTTTAATTGAACTATTACAGATATTATGCCACAATAGGCTAATTTTCATTTGAGAATGCACTACATTACAAATAGTATTTGATGTGTAGGAATAGAAATAACAATTGAACTCTTTTAGTAACCATAATAAAATAATGTGCATGAATACACAAAACATATAATCTCCCGTGTCCTCACAATCTCTATATCTCTGGTCAAAGCAGTAATAAATTAACTGGTCACTGAAATGCGATTTCATGAATCAGGCGAAACACATGCCGTTCCTTCCATCTGGTTCTTATCACAGCTAAACGTGTGGTGCAACGAAGCACTTTGGAAGGGAAGGAATTAACACAATATATGATCTTTCAGGAATGTGGTGGCTTCGGTGGCGTAGTCGGTAGCATGCTGAGCTTCTATGCCCAAGATAGCGGGTTCAAACTCGGCCGAAGCCGTCGGATTTTTTAAGAGCTTTAAAAATCCCTCAGTATGCCTTCCTTCGGAGGGGAAGTAAAGCCGGCGGTCCCATGTCATAGATTTATGGCATGTTAAAAAACCTTCCACTAATTACACCTGTGTGAAGCTAAATTGGATAGGTTAAGAATGTAAACAACGCTCTTAGATTTCTACGTTCGTTGCCAAGAGCCGACTGCGGTGGCGTCTAGTAGCTAAGTTCTGAACTTGGCCTAGTAGTCGTTGACGGTGGCGCTTGGCGGGAAAAGTAGGAACTATTTGAAAAATTCTAAGTTGCAGCCTGTACTTAAATTAAAAAACAGATAACACACACTAATACAGTCATCACAATTAACACCGGTTATCAGACAGATTCTACACACACGCCCAAATTACACGGGGCTACATGACCACGTTGTCGCAGCCCCTAAACTTAAGAACTAACCAACCAACCAAGAATTAAACTGAAGTACAAGACATCTATTCAATTAAAGAAAAATTAGGACGAAAAAAAAACTTGCTTCATGTCTTGTGATTTGCAACCCACTTTTTTCTTAATTGCGCGGAAAAATTAATAAGTATTTTTCTAACAATATCTTTAACGGACTGTCCAGGTGTTTTCAGATTAGTATTTTCTATCAAATAGTTTAGTAAGACATCACTCTCTTTCACTTTCCCACTTGCATGGCGTCAAACATCGAAAAGATCTTTCCGCGTAATTCCTTCCGACAGCACTAAAACGATAAAAAAAGCAAGTTGCAAAACGTTGCAAGCAGTTTTTACACAGACACCACAATAGGGAGAATTTCAACAATGATTGGCAATTGCGAATATCCGGGTCTAAAAACCCATAGAAGGATAAAATATATTTTAAAAGTCACTATTTTCAAACGTTTATCACATAAACACAACAATTTGTATACGATTTTGTGAATTCAATAAAGAAAGAGCATACCTTGGTCTGTCATATCCAGTGGCAAACGATGAAGATAGCTCAACAAACACGTCTTTACAAGCACAAGATTAAAACACAAATAATCGGCCCCGCTTCCAGCTGAGGATGCAAGCAACATCCTACTTGAGCCATATCTCACTCTCCAGGGGGTGAACCAATATGACATATAGGCACAGTTCTGAGGTCATCGGACATTACTGATACTAAAAACGTCATAAAAAATGAAAATACATAACATTTATTTTCTGCATTTTGGGCGCCCAGATAGTGCAAAAGGACCACTGTGCGACGTCCAGCTGTACGTGCGAAACTGGTTCACATCACAGCCATTCACCGCCTCGTGTCACAGTGGGACAAGTGCCTCAACAGCCAGGGCCAATACTTCTAACATACAGGTACTGGTTTCTGTAATTATGCCTCCGGCTCGTTACTTTTTGAACGCACCTTATATATCCGCATTGCGAAAAATGTTGCGGATATCTGCGGATATCCGCATCCACGCAGGGCTTTATCTAAAGATCAGAACCTCACGAAATGAAATTCTGTCTGCACCAATGCTACAGAATGACGCCCTGAGAGCAGTGTGTTCACTCGTAAAATCTCTTATCTGCACAACATTTCAACAATATTGTTTTAACGAGAGATTCACCAACCTCATTGACCCAATATTTGGAAATTACGATTGTAATTAATTAACATAAGCTAATATTGAGACTTAATTACAAATCTCATAGCGGCTTCGGTGGCGTAGTTGGTTGCATGCTGAACTGCTGTTCCCAAGATAGCGGGTTCAAACCCGGCCGAGGTCGTCGGATTTTTTAAGAGCGTTAAAAATCCTCCAGTATGCCTTCCTTCGAAGGGGAAGTAAAGCCGGCGGTCCCATGTCATAGATTTATGGCACGTAAAAGATCCTTCCACAAACTTAACTTGTGTGAAGCTAAATTGTTATGTTATATTTCGTCGGAACGCTCTATCAAAGTTCCAACGTTCACCACGGCACTAGGTATCATTGATATATGGTAGCGAAAGTTGGAACTACTTGAAATTGAACGGAACTCGTATCTGACCCTAAGGGTGTCCGCTGGAAGCAGCTACAGACTCAGGCGAGCCGAACATGTCCTCGGACACTCCTGGCACTCTAAAAGCCATACGATAAAGAAAAAGACAAGTCTCATCTTACCTGAGTAACAGAGTATTCCATGAGAATTCCACAACATTGTAACATTCACTAATCACTTCCTATCACCACTGTTATGAAATTATGATGCACGGGGATGCGTACGTTCCACCACGGACCGAACAGACAGAGCCGACCAAAGAATATAGGGACAGCCGACAGACCCAAAGGCGAACAAAGAAGGCAAGCCGTTCGTAGTAGCAGGCAAGCAAGGAGGGGAAGCCCCCCATTCACAGAATCACCACTGTAGAGTACTTTAGTGTACCTGCTTTGAAATATTGTTCAGCGACAATAAGTAATTAAGTAAATAAATAAATAAATGATTAAATGACTAACTTATCTAAATAAATAAGTAAATTAATGAGTGAGTAAGTGAGTGAGTAAATATGTCAATAGTAGTTTAGATTCCATTTTTACTATCTTCCATTATCATTAGGGAGAGATGATTTCGATGATTTCCCCCTTTCAAAGTACAATCACCGACATAATCATCGTGTTCTGATGTAGAATCCAGCCACCCCAACACACACAATTGACGACATTCTAGAAATATAATGGAGCTATGAGACATTATTATTCTTCACGTCACCAATCGGGCCCACTTCATTGCAGTTTTAGTCACGCTATGTATATATAGAAATTTAGCAGGCTTTGCTCACTGGGATTCCCCCTGATTCTGCTGCAGCGCTGCTTGTGCACTCTGGTTTCGCTAAGGAGTATTACAGAAGGGCGGAATGGGAAATCCCCAGTAGTAAATCTGTGACACGTGATTTTTAGCGAGTATTTATGTTCCTTCCTATTTCTCAAATAATCCATGATAACCATAACATTAATAGCCGAATACTTATCTCGACAGTAGAGTAAATAATATTGTACCACGTATTGTTAAAAAAAAGTTAGCTTAATAATGTTTACCTTTGAACATGAATGTGGGAACATCTGTAGATTTAATAATAATAATAATAATAATAATAATTATTATTATTATTATATCGTATGGCCTCGGGTGCTGGCTGCAAGCTTTGTTATGTGACACCCAGAGGGCAGCTTGCATGTCGAATTTTGTTGTTCCTTGGAGTCCTATGAAAGTCAAGGAGGTTAGATATCTAAGCTCCTTGACACTGTAGCGCTCTCTAGTAGAGAAAGGAGGAACTTTTTGTGTTGGCGGAAAATCCCGAGATTAATTTTGCCATTATGAACACGGCCTACTGAATTCAAATGGGTTCCTTAACATGCCAACAACGTATGACCGTGTTTTATGACTGATTTTCACATTCTGCATAATATACATCTTACACTGTCCTATCTCTACTTATAATGAAGAGGGAAAGGAAGGTATTGACCAACATGCGCTTCCCCTTCTTGTAGTTCCAAACTCTGCGGTGGGATGGCAGCACCTTGCTGGCAAGTGTCTGTGGCTTACCAGAATTAATTTTAAATTGTCCGCCTGCTGACGTTTTATTATCCCGCAAGATGCAGGCTTGGGAAACGACAGCGTGTGTGTTCACTTTCGGTATTGTCTACCTAAGAAAGTATTGAATTCTGTAAGGCTATAGTGGTAGCTTTGTAGTTGTTGCTTTCTGAGGGGATGCGATTTCGTGGTCATTTGAGCCTTGCGCGGATCGCATCCGCTCCTAATCCGCAAGTTCGTTATACGCTTCCGCTTTTTATTTGTCATGTGGCCTCCTGAGAGGCCGAGTGCAGGTCTTTCTAGTCGACGCCCGAAGGCGACCTGCGCGTCGGGATGAGGGACGGAATGGATAATAATAATAATAATAATAATAATAATAATAATAATAATAATAATATCGTATGGCCTCGGGTGCTGGCTGCAAGCTTTGTTATTTGACTCCCAGAGAGCAGCTTGCATGTCGAATTTTGTTGTCCCGGTACCTCATAAGACCGGGCAGCGCTTAGTTTGAATGGCTTATGGTCCACGCGTGGCGAGGGCTAATCCACGGTCTTTGATAGTTGTAGACCCACCTCATTCAAAAACATACATCTTATCTAGGTTGGCAAACTCCCCACATAAACACATCGCAATGACTAGGCACAGCACATACTGTATGGACAGGGGGGAGAAAGAAGGGGAAAACCAGTCGTTAAGATAACAACCTACCGCAGTCGACCGCACCTGGAGTTACAGTGAACACGAAAACTGCTCGTAGCTGTATCAAGGAAGACAATCAGATAAGTAGTTAGCCTATAATATTATAGTTTAACCATAGTTGATTTTTACAACCTTATAATCACTCCAAATTACAAACTCCGGATATCTATCACCATTTAGCATTTCACTTAACATATATACTACATTTAGCATACACCGACAGTTGCAGTACCAATACTGCAACTAAATAATTGTACATATTGTAAATATTTTCACCTGTATTTTCAAACATAGATTTTATAGCCTAATTGTTATGGATCTGATGATGATCGCTTGACGATCGAAACTGGTCATCCTAGTGTATTTATGAATCTCAAGTAATTTATTTCAGGATTAGGGCATAATCCATCTCTTTTGGGTACATTCGTGTTGACCGACTGAAAAGCACCAAATTCTTGTTATCTGAAACAAGGAGAGTGACATGTGTGTATTCTTTATAGGTAAGGAAATAATGAAGAAATGGGGAAACATCAGAGATGCATTCGTCAAATCATGCAGAAAGTCAAAAGAACTTAATAGGACTGGTTCAGGGGCCTCCAATGTAAAAAGAAAAATACGTCTACAACGACCAGTTACAATTTTTAACGAAGCTGACTGAAGGCCGACATACTGACTGTGAGGATAGCTTGGTAGGCAATATCTCAATTGAAGTAAATGATTCTACTGAACGTCCTGAGGAATTCAAAGTGCCCAATAAAGGAATGGGTTCCCGAAAGCGACGTAAATCCGATGAATTAGAGTTTAAAATGTTGAAGGCATTAGAAGGTAGTACCCAACCAAATCGGCACTTGTCCATCTTCAACGGCATTATACCTTCTTTACAAACATTTGATGATGATGATGAAGTAATTAATTTCCAAATAGGTGTCCTTCAATTTATAGAGAATATTAAGCGTGAAAAAAGACAACAAACCTTTCATCAATCTCCACCCGTATCCCGTGTGCAAACACCATTTCAATATAATATCACGTTTAATAAAAGTCTGCCGCTTCAAGTTCAAATAAAATAACCCGTGCAGTAGTCATGGATCATAGGGAATGCAATTTCCGTCGTTAGGTAAATATTACACTAATTTTGGCCAATATCATTCAACAACAACGTCAGTATCGGATATTCTGTGGCGGATCCAGGTCTTGCGGGTCCCTGGGAGATATGATAAGGTGGGGCACACAACAATAGGAAATAAAATAATAATATCAAATCAAATGGAAAATAGTTTTAAATAATAATAAAATAAAGAATAATTACAATATTTTAACAGTACATTTTTTAAATAATATGAAAGAAACTTTCAAGTCCCCTTGAAGAAGATTATGTAAACTATGAAATATTAAAATATTACTTAGCGACTTTTTCCCGGCTGAAGTCTTCCATCATTTCACTGAAATCTAAACTTGCTAAACGGTCACGGTACGTCATAGCTGCACTGTACAAGGAATATGAATTATAAATTAGTATGAAAAGTTTGAAAAGTATAGAACTAATTAATTAATCAATTACATTTAAAACAATCCATGGCGCGGGGCCCTGGTTGGTCACCCTCCTCGCCCTCCCCTAGATCCGGCCCTGCGGATATCAGTCACTCAGACTGAGCATCTCCAGCATTATCAAGTGCAAGTTCTTTAAATGATACAATAGAAGGAAGGAAGGAAGCTTGTAGTTTAACGTGACCTTCAATCTGTAGATCATGAGCCTCGGGACCTCCTTTTTACGTGGAATCCTAACCACAGGACATGGCATTTCACTTCGAAAATCTCACATGCATTGACCGGGAATCGAACCCGGACCGGCTTGGTGAGAGGCATACAGCTAGACCGCTGAGCCACCACGTCCCCCGTAATACAATAGACTTTACATCTCTGAGAGATGAGCTAATAAATGTCTCATGTAAGTTTCTTACATTATTACATACTGTACGTTGTTAGGTTATGCCCAATATTCTTGATCAAAGAGCTAATGTGTTACTTAGCCAACATCTGCACAGGTTGAATACAATTCCTCATCTTGGTGTTCTGACGCTGAAGAGTATATTTTAATTGCTCATGCAAATCATCAAAGGTGGAAACGGACATACGAAAATAATTAAAGACCTTCTTTTCATCCTTTCGCAGATCCTCGAAGAGCGTATAAAATATACCTATTTCGTCCCTTTTCGCGTTTATGGGATGAACCCAATGAATTCTATTCCTCTTCTTCTGGCGCCGCATGCACAAAAGCCACATGTCAATAATACGCGTTCGATCCATATGGAGCGCACTATCCTGGCATTTGCATGAAGCACAGATGTATGACTGACCGTCTTGGACCGGTTGGTGTGAAAGTAAAATCAGACCGGCCGGTAAATTGACGGTCGGTCAAATCCGGTGTGTGTGTAATAGCCCTAACCTCTGGTTAAGGAGCTTGAGTTTTGTGAAACATTCACCTTAGCGTATTAGATGATCATCTTACATTTGACATGAAAAAAACAAAAACATAACGGAAACATATGATAGACCCGTGTTATAAATATCCGGGTCCTAATAATGTTATTAAACAAATTAGTTTGTATTCTAAAAACTATAGTATCTGCAAATTTTCTCCAAACGTTATCCGCATTCGCCCCGCATCCGCCCCGCAACCGCACTGCTGTTATCCGCATCCGCACGACCATCATCCGCATCCGCCCCACATCCACGCGACTTTTATCCACTAGTTTGTTATCCGTATCTACTGGCATTACAAGAATATTTGCAGGGTAATCATGCGCATGGGTTGGGAAATTATGCGCATGGGATGAGTGTTGGAAAGCCATACTAATGTTGAAACTTCTCCCCACTTCCCTTATTTTCCTCCCATCACCCCTAATTGCACGTAGAGCTTTCTGCACATTTTCTGCTGGGTATGAGTTTTTCTCCGTTTTCCGCGTATAATTTCTTGGCATCTGGAGAACAATCACGAAATATTTTGCCATTAATGTCACGTTGTATTTACTTGTATCATATTATATGTTCTGCGCACCATTACCCCACTCGGCTTCTAAAACGTAACTCACTGAATCCCGGTAAACTAATCTATTATATTGAAAAATAAATACATGCAAAACCACGGTAAAAAAACTACATTTAATTTTAAATAATAATTGAATCACAACTGTAGGCTTACCTTCTTATTTGCTGGCTACAGAAAATAACATGCAACGTGATAAGTTTCTTCATCCAAGCCTCACGGTTATCACATAGCAACTGGCATCATGCTGACTGTCCCTATCTGATAGGTACGATGACAGCTGAAGGGTAGCAATGAATTGAGTTGCTAGTTGTACTACCAACTCGAAAAACATAGGTGCGCACGATTAGCCGCTACGCACAAATACCCAACTTCCCCATGATATTCAACAAGTTCGGATTGTATTCTAAAAACTATCCGCAAATTTACTCCAAACATTATCCGCAGCTTATCCGCTATCCGCAAAGTCATGCAAAGTATATCCGCGTGGCGAAAAATTTTGCGGATATCCGCGGGTTTATCCGCGGATATCTGCAACCACGCAGGGCTTTACCTATAAGTACTATATGTATCTCTATAAAACACGTGTGTTTGCGAGTATTAACAGCAATCTTGCTTTATGTAGGAGTCCCCCACCTGGCAACGGAATGAACGACATAACTTCGGCGTCTGTTTATATTTATGCCAGTGAACAGACGTAACATGTGCGATCAGGTGAAGCGTGAATGTTATTGCTGGCTTGACCTTGAAGATACGATATCAGTTCAACTTCCGGCCAGCCACCATTAACAACCATTAACTGCTCGAGATAAGACACGGAGTAAACAAAACAGTAAGAGAAAGGGTTCTCCTTGGACTGAGACACCCGGTGCTCATATGAGTGTACAATGGTGTAGTAGCTCCGCCCACACAATACCATGATAATAAGTAATTATAGAACATGTGGGTTATCCTCTCTACAATTCGAGGTCATGTAATGTTAACATTAACATTTCGCTATAACCCTTGAGAACTGGCGCGAAAAAACAAGATGTTCAGTAAAGAACATATAGCCTACTTTCTCCTAAATGCATGGGTATTGTTATAACTCTTTGTCCTTTTCAAGGAGTATAATTGAATGTTGGTTGTAGGAGTTTGTCCAAATACAACGTGTTATACGCATGTTAAACATGAATTTGGGTTGCCCTTTGCTAGTGCTGCCTCTGTACAAAATATCATTCAATTCGGCTTCACCGTGTTTGAATTGATAGGGGGAAATCGATTTGCACACATACATGGCCGCTATCTGCAAACTATTGAGCTTTTCGTTTGGTCAAAAGTTGCTTCCCACGTAAAGGTAGCCTATGTTGTTGTAATATCTAGTAGAGATCAGATGATTAGGTTGGTTGCAATTTGATTTAAGCTTTTAACATTTCGGTTGCCGCCATTACGTTTCCGTCAAGATGGTGGCGATATAAAACATGACAATGAGGTGCCCTTTGTACCAAATTTTGTTCAATTCGGTTTCACCGTGTTTGAATTGACAGGGGGAATCGATTTGCACACATACATGGCTGCCATCTGCAAACTATTAGGCTGATGACCTTGTAGTTTAGTCAAAAGACGCTCGCCATATGAATATTTGTTGTTGCAAAATTTAATAGAGATCTGATGATTAGGTTAGTCGTAATTTGATTTAAGCTTTGAACATTTGAGTGGACGCCATTATGTTTCCGTCAAGATGGCGGCGATATAAAACATGACACTGAGGTGCCCTTTGCTAGTTCTACCTCTGTACCAAATTTCATTCAATTCGGTTTCACCGTGTTTGAATAGATAGGGGGAATCGATTTGCACACATACAAGGCCGCCATCCGCAAATTATTGGGATGATGACCTTATAGTTCAATAGTACAATGTTGTATAATTTTGTAGAGATCATATGATTAGGTTGGCCGTAATTTGATTTAAACTTTAATATTTGGGTCGTCACCATTACGTTTTCGTCAAGATGGCGGTGATATAAAACATGACGCTGATTTTCCCTTTCCTACTGCTACTTCTGTACCAAATTTCGTTCAATTCGGTCTCACCGTGTTTGAATAGATAGGGGGAATCGATTTGCACACATAAATGGCCGCCATTCGCAAATTCTTGGGCTGATGATCTTGTAGTTGGGTCTAAAGATTTTTCATACATCTCTCTCTCTCTCTCTCTCTCTCTCTCTCTCTCTCTCTATATATATATATAAAAATGAAAGTTTGTATGTTTTTTCAGAATTTCCACGTACATTTGAGATATTTGCGCGTTTCAGACTGTTTTATGATGGATGCGCGCAAAAATATTTTTTGTCTGTCTGTCTGTCTGTTTGTTTGTTTGTCTGTGGACAATTTTTTGTGTCCTTATAACTCGAGAACGGCTGAGTGGATCAACGTAAAATTTGATACAGATATTCTTCAGAGGCACGACACCAATCATTGATGTAACTCTTCTCCGTACCTCTCATAAAAGGGGCCCTAGCCCCTTAAAATACATGCTGAAATAGTCGTAGAAGGGAGAAACAAAGCTCATTTTCAGCCCCTCAATGTTAGAAACGAAACTCGGGAAACCACATTTTAAGGCCCTAAAACCAACAGTTTTTGAGATATTCCCAGAAAACTAATTTTACTTAATAAATTAATGAAAGAATGCATGCCGGTAACCATTGCACCTTATATAAAAGGGAGGTGGCGCGCAGTTCGTCACTCCTGTGGGTGTCCGGGCGGGGACACCAAGAGCCCGCCGATGAGCCTAGCTTGGTGTCCTAGGCGAAACTCCACACAAGACACGGCACAAACCTAGAAGAATTGCTGAGTTTTAACTTACCGGCCGTGAAAGCCAATATACCATCTTTTTGGAAGCCTTCATAGGGAGGTTAAGGCTGCTTGAACTTTTAGTTCTCGTAGTCAAGTGGTGTGTTGCACCTTATATAAAGGGAGGTGGCGCGCATTTCGTCACTCCTGTGGGGGTCCGGGCGGGGACACCAAGAGCCCGCCGATGAGCCTAGCTTGGTGTCCTAGGCGAAACCCCACACAAGACACGGCACAAACCTAGAAGAATTGCTGAGTTTTAACTTACCGGCCGTGAAAGCCAATATACCATCTTTTTGGAAGCCTTCATAGGGAGGTTAAAGCTGCTTGAACTTTTAGTTCTCGTAGTCAAGTGGTGCAGTTGCACCTTATATAAAGGGAGGTGGCGCGCAGTTCGTCACTCCTGTGGGGGTCCGGGCGGGGACACCAAGAGCCCGCCGATGAGCCTAGCTTGGTGTCCTAGGCGAAACCCCACACAAGACACGGCACAAACCTAGAAGAATTGCTGAGTTTTAACTTACCGGCCGTGAAAGCCAATATACCATCTTTTTGGAAGCCTTCATAGGGAGGTTAAGGCTGCTTGAACTTTTAGTTCTCGTAGTCAAGTGGTGCAGTTGCACCTTATATAAAGGGAGGTGGCGCGCAGTTCGTCACTCCTGTGGGGGTCCGGGCGGGGACACCAAGAGCCCGCCGATGAGCCTAGCTTGGTGTCCTAGGCGAAACCCCACACAAGACACGGCACAAACCTAGAAGAATTGCTGAGTTTTAACTTACCGGCCGTGAAAGCCAATATACCATCTTTTTGGAAGCCTTCATAGGGAGGTTAAGGCTGCTTGAACTTTTAGTTCTCGTAGTCAAGTGGTGCAGTTGCACCTTATATAAAGGGAGGTGGCGCGCAGTTCGTCACTCCTGTGGGGGTCCGGGCGGGGACACCAAGAGCCCGCCGATGAGCCTAGCTTGGTGTCCTAGGCGAAACCCCACACAAGACACGGCACAAACCTAGAAGAATTGCTGAGTTTTAACTTACCGGCCGTGAAAGCCAATATACCATCTTTTCGCAATGCAGTTCCATTTATTACATTACTGTGAAGGTTTGCAAACGGCTATAAGGTTATAACGGCTCCAAATTAAGCTGAAATATTCATCAATACATACAATGCGCTTAAGGGGTCAAGGGGTAATCTAGAATTTTTCACGCGATTTACACGTGCGGGTGTTGTATGGAAGGTCTATTATATCCCTTCTCTATTATATAAAAAATGAATGTTGGTGTCAGAAACAAAACTCGGGGCCCCTCAAGAGCCGTAAAGGGTCCCCGAAAACTATATTTTAAGGCTCTAAACCCAACAGTTTCTTAGATATTCCCAGAAAACTAATTTCGTTTAATAAACTAAAGAAGGAATGCAAGCCACTAACCATGACAACAGTATCTCAAGAGGTGGCATCCAACTTTCCATCTATTTCTGGAATAAGTAATGCCACTCCATTTATTTCATTTCTGTGAAAGGTTGCAAATGGCTAAAAGGTTGTCATGGAACCAACTAAAACTGTAAAATTCATCAATGCGCTTAAGGGGTTCAAGGAGTAACCTTGATTTTTTGTCACACGACTTACACGTGCGATATATCGTACAGAAGGTCTATTATATCTCCAAACAGCAACATTATTTTCAAAAATTCCTGATTTGAAATAGTAGTCTGTTTTTTGCTGATTTTAGGAATTTGGGCCATTGGAGGCTAAAGAAAACTGAATTTTCATGCACCACAAGCCTTTATAATTTATAAAAGGGATCTTCCTGTGGTTGTGCACTTGACACAACGGTTAGGGTCAGTTCGTATGTGACATGTATTGTGATACGTCTACGAGGTTTTCAATTTTATTTTCACGCCAGGAAAAACACGTTAGGTAAATTTAGTTTGAGAGCACATTTTAGCTAATCATTTTTCTTTGCCAACAAACAGGTTCCAAGACCCTGAAGATTGCAACAGTAGATCAATTGATAACATCTGGTTATTAATACCGAAGACCGTTCGAAGAATGGGTACTTCTGCTAGTAAGGGTATAAAATTGCAAAAATTGGTAGAGATCAGATGATTAGGTTGGTCGTAATTTTATTTAAGCTGTCAACATTTGGGTGGCCGCCATTACATTTTCATCAAGATGGCGGCGATATAAAACAGGACAATGAGGTGCCCTTTGTACCAAATTTTGTTCAATTCGGTTTCACCGTGTTTGAATTGACAGGGGGAATCGATTTGCACACATACATGGCTGCCATCGGCAAACTATTAGGCTGATGACCTTGTAGTTTAGTCAAAAGACGCTCGTCATATGAATATTTGTTGTTGCAAAATTTAATAGAGATCGGATGATTAGGTTAGTCGTAATTTGATTTAAGCTTTGAACATTTGGGTGGACGCCACTATGTTTCCGTCAAGATGGCGGCGATATAAAACATGACACTGAGGTACCCTTTGCTAGTTCTACCTCTGTACCAAATTTCGTTCAATTCGGTTTCACCGTGTTCGAATTGATAGGGGGGACAGACATTCAGAGTACACACACTCACAGACACACAGCCCCACAGACACACAATTTTTCGCCATGTGTTGATCTCATAAGTCTACTTTCATTTTTTGCAAAAATCGAAAGTAGGCTAATAGAACACGAGGACTGGCGCCAGGTCATTTTGACCCACAGTGTGTCACTCCCTTTTTCTGGTAGTCATACGGATATTAATGAAGTAATTTTACACCTGGCGTCTTCCTATGAACTATTGCCAATAGAAAATGAGGTTTATTTATATTTTTCAAATGCAGAGAAATGACAATAATTTTCGTAGCAGCATATTGGTCTTGATATTGGCGGCAAAGCAGTCATTTCGATTATTTTGAACAAAGGATCTGATGACTAAGGTGTCCCTAGACCCTAAACATGGATCAACAAAAACGTGAGCTATATGATTGTGCGACACCGAGATATTTGGATTTTCCCTTTTTTTTAGCCTATTTTCATTTTATGAAGTCGCCTTCGTAGTGTAGCGGTCAGCATGGTTAGCTGCCGCCCCGGAGGTCCTGGGTTCGATTCCCGGCTCTGCCACGAAATTTGAAAAGTGGTATGAGGACTGGAACGGGGTCTACTCAGCCTCGGGTGGTCCAAATGAGTAGAGGGGGTTCGATTCCCACCTCAGCCATCCTCGAAGTGGTTTTCCGTTGTTTCCCACTTCGTCTTCGGGCAAATGCCACTGTAAGGCCACGGCCGCCTCCTTCCCTCTTCCTAGCCTATCCATCCCATCCCTCATGAGGCCCCTGTTCGCTTTGCAGGTGAGGCCGCCTGGGCGAAGTGCTGATCACAACTCCCCAGTTGTATCCATCCCGACCAGATGTTCCAAGCTCCAGGACACTGCCCGTAGAGGCGGTAGTGGTGGGTTCCCTCGCTGAGTCCGTGGGAACCACCAACCTAGAGGGTAAATTGACTAAATAAAAAAAATCATTTTATGAAGAAAAAAAATAGGCTTATGAGATCACCTTTTCTCCGTGTGTGTGACGGTGTGTGTGTGTCCCAGATAAATTCTGAACGGCTAGAGCGATTTCAATGTAACTTGGTAAGATAATAGCACCATTCTGGCCGACCCCGACCGTACCCTTCAAATGTTATTGTGTCTCACCAATCCAGCATGGCGGCTGTGCGAAATATTTCACCAGCATTCAGTATCTCCGAAACTATTACCGATATCTCCCTGAAATTTTGTACGGTGATAAAGGGAACTACTAGAAGTTCACCTATGAGAGTTTCAAAAACCTGGTAACTACAAAACCAACATGGCGGCCACAAGAAGTTGAGACATTTAAATAAAATTTTCACGCGATTGAACCATCCAAACGTAATGAAACATGGTACAGCAAATTGTTATACATTGTAATGTACTGACGTCTAATTTAGTTCAATTGTTTACATTACCATAAAATGGCGGCTGTGCGAAATATTTCACTGGAATCAATATCTCTGAAACTATTTATGATATCACCACGACATTTTTTACGGTGTTAAAGGGCACTGCTACAAGTTTATCTATGTAACTTTCAAAAACCTGTAAAGTACAAAACGAACAAGGCGGCCAAGCGAATTTGAAACATTTAAATAGACATTTCTCGTGATTTAACCATTTGAGCGCAGTGAAATGTGCTGAATTAAATGATTTTTCATACAGTAATTTAGTTCATTGTTTACATAACCTCAAGATGGTGGCTGTGCGAAAGTTTAAAATTAAGTTTTTATTTCTTGTGTCGTCAACATGCGATCGAAGTGAAAGTTTGAATAACGAAGCTACGCAATAATTTTCCTTTAATGGTACATAACTCTATGGCCTATACATATAGCAATCCAAAATGGCGAGCATCCGAAATATTTTGCCAGTTCTCAATTTCTACGAATATTTTACAGCAATCAAACTGATTTTTTGTGTGTTCATTGAGGCTATGAACATAAGTTCACCTACATGTATTTCAGTAATCTGGTGAGCACAAATCCAACACGGCGGCGACGCGAAGTATAAATATTTAAATGGACGTTTCACGCGATTTAACCATCCGAGTGCAGTGAAACTTGGTACGGTAAATGCTTATACAAATGTTAATCCACTGGCATCCAATTTTTTTCAATTGTTTCCATAACCACAAGATGGCAGCTGTACGAAATTTTAAAATCTCGTTTTTACTTCTTGTGTCATAATCATGCGATTGAAGTCTGAATACCACACGTACACAATATTCTTCATATAATAGTACATAAATAAAAATCCAACCTGGCGACCATCTGAAATATTTAGACGGTTCTCAATATCTACGAATCTATCACAACAATCAAACTGAAATTTTGTATGTTGATAGAGGCAATTAACATGTGTAGGATATATGCAAATAGGCTGTATAGTTCTTCACGGAACTACTTGTTATTTTATTCTAATGTATCGTGAAGTAAAATCAATTAAATACATTAAAATAATGAGAGAATGAATTGTTTCTAAATTCGTATATTAACTGTAAATAAACAGGCCAACGAGATATTAAAATAAGTTTAAACCATTTAAGACTCATTATACACTTACAGATATTCATAAACACTACATCATACAACCTACAGTAGTGGCTACGCTGGCTAAAGCGCGGCGTTAGGCCATGGGGCCAAGCTCTCTGCTGACTCGGTAGACGCGTGGGTTCGAGCCCCACCGTCGGCTGTGCTTGAAATGATTTTCCGTGGTTTCCCTCATTTTCAACACCAGGCAAATGCTGGGACAGTACTTTCTGACAGGCCACGGCCGCTTCCTTCCACATCCTTGCCCACTTTCATCCATTCATATCATCCCGACGCGCAGGTCGCCCACGGGCGTCGACTAGAAATACCTGCACTCGGCCTCTCAGGAGGCCACACGACAAAAAACAACAACTATGCATAATGAGTTATTCAAATTAAACTGATATTAATATTCAAGACTTAAATATTCTCCTAATAAATCATAAAACAATCCTGTTCTAAAGCTGAAGTCGAAAAATCTGCTGTTGCAAAACATTTGTTGGAAAATGATGGCCACAATATAATTTGGAAAAGTGTCAACATTTTCAAAAAATTAATTTCAATCATAGAATTATACGAAATCGGTTTAAAAAAATTAAATAAGTAGTAAAAGTCTGTTTAGTCTATTTTGCACTCCTCAGCATGGTGCGCCCATAGGCCGGGGCCTATGGGGCCTATTCGTAAATCCAGTCCTGGGCATCCGGCTGGAGTGTTACCTCAATTCAAATCCCAGGGCACCATACTAGTACTATGCTTTTCGCTCCTTTCACTAGGCTCTCACAGAAGCAAAACAGCCATTTAATTAATCAAAAAAAATATACAGGGTCTTTCATATAAAGTAAGACCGGCAATTGGCAGTTTTGTTATTCGCTGCTGCGGTGGCCTTGGCCGAGCTTGTGGCGCGCCATAGAAACAGATTGACATACCAATCATTCACGACTGCACTGTACCAACGTTACGATATACTTTTACAAAGAATTCAAGTGTGAAGTTGTGGATCATCTACCGTTTAGTCCAAATCAGCACTGAATGATTTTCACCTTTTTCGAGAGTTGAAGGTACAGTATGGTTAAACATTCCTCGTCAAAAAGGAAAAACAAGTGAAGAAAATGCAGTCTCATACAAGTACGAAGTAGTGAAAGGCAGTAAAAGTCTAACTGCTTTGTCAGCTATGTGTGCATAGTCTGCACGAATCTAAACCCAATAGTTCATAAGAGCCAATTTTGAAAAAGTGTGCCTTAGTTCTAAATCACAATTCAATTCATAAAACTGCTCCTTATCTTGGCCTTAAAGTTCTCCGGCAACTTATCAATGTTTTTATATTTTAAAATTTTATATTTATATATTTACTTTTTATTTTATTTTTCGTAACGTATCTAATATTTTGTTATATTTTTCGTAACATCCCCGCCTACCACTGCAGCGGTATGAGCGTACGACCAGTGGTACGCGTACTGCTCGGGTCTAAGCTGCGTGTCTAATATCACTTTTATAAGTTTCACTACATCATTCCGAAAATAATCGTAACTCAACTTAAGCGATGAGCTCTCATTTAAACATTCTTTTCATATCTCGTGTCGCCTCCGTAGTGTAGCGGTCAGCATGGTTAGCTGCCGCCTTGGAGGTCCTGGGTTCAATTCCCAGCTCTGCCATGAAATTTGAAAAGTGTTATGAGGACTGGAGCGGGATCTACTCAGCCTCGGGTCGTCCAAATGAGTATATGGGGTTTGATTCCCACCTCAGCCATCCTCGTGGTTTTCCGTGGTTTCCCACTTCGTCTTCGGCCAAATGCCGGGATGGTACCTACTGTAAGGCCACGGCCACCTCCTTCCTCTTCCTTGCCTTTCCATCCCGAGCTTCCCATCCCTCATGAGACCCCTGTTCGCTTTGCAGGTGAGGCTGCCTGGGCGAAGTGCTGATCACACCTCCCCAGTGGTATCCATTCCATCCAAATGTTCCCAGCTCTAGGACACTGCCTGGAAAGGCGGTAGTGGTGAGTTCCCTCGCTGAGTCCGTGGGAGCCACCAATCTGGAGGGTAAAATTGACAAAAAAAAAAGACTTCATATCTCGTGTCTGGTGCTTTTCAGTCGGTCAACACGAATGTACCCAAATAGAGCTGGGTTGTGCCCTGATCCTGAAATAAATTACATAAGATTAATAAATACACTAAGATGACCAGTTTCGATCGTCAAGTGATCATCATCAGATCCATTACACTTAGGCTATATCATCTATGTTTGAGAATACAGGTGAAAAATATACAATATGTACAATTATTTAGTTGCAGTGTTGGTAATGCAACTGTCGGTGTATGCTAAATGGCGATAAAAATCCGGAATTTGTCTGTTTGGGGTGATTATATGGTTATACAAAATCAACTATGGTTAAACTGTAATAATACAGGCTGATACTCATCCGGTTGTCTCCCTAACTGGAACTTCGAGCAGTTTCGTGTTCACCCTGGCACCAGTTATGGTCGACTAACCCAGCTCTATTTGGGTACATTCGTGTTGACCGACTGAAAAGCACCAAACTTTTGTTTACTTAGGCAACACTGAAAAATGGCTTCTAACCTCACAATCTCGCATCTACTAATCAATAAATCGTATCTTCGGTTAGGCGATTAATCGATTAATAGTTATCGATTTATTTCATATCATTTGATTTATCGATTAACCGAACATTGCTTATTACCATCTCTAGCAGCGGCTTCGGAGGCGTAGTTGGTAGCATGCTGAGCTTCAATGCCCAAGATCGCGGGTTCAAACCCGGCCGAAGTCGTCATATTTTTTAAGAGCGTTAACAATCCCTCAGTATGCCTTCCTTGGGAAGAGAAGTTGAGCCGGCGGTCCCATGTCATAGATTTATGGCATGAAAAAGAACCTTCCAATAATTACATTAGTTTGATAACGTTCTATTAGTTCCAACGTTTGCCACCGGGTGCTGACTGTGATTGCATTTAGTAGCCACGTCCGCAGCTAGGTGTCCTGGATGATACTGTAGCATTTGGTGGCAAAAGTAGGAAATACTTGAAAAAATTAATCGTGTTCAGTCCTTCTACCTGAATCACAGATAATAATAATAATAATAATTATAATAATAATAATAACTCCGCCAGTGCCGGTCCCAAGCCCGGGGCCTCATCACGCAAGTGTTGAGGAAGGAGGAGGGGGAGGAGTAACACCTCGTTAAAAAACCTGGGTCCATCTGGCTCCGGATGGTAGCACCCTGTGAGGGCCCCTGCCTAGGGTTACTAGGTGAAAATTTTAAATCCAGACACGTCTGTGTGGTAACTACCGGTACTCTGGTCGGCGTCTGTTAGCTCTGTGAGCTCGGCTGTGATCCAATCTTCTGGAATTCAAAACTCCAGTCGTAATTCTGTGAGATCCCTTGGGGTTTCACCACCACAACTTGAACATAAATCAATAATCATGACAGAACGACGTGAACGAACACACTACCCTGGGCCCCAGTCAATAAAACTGGGTATTGTACCTGATCATCGGATTCCAGGGGATCAGGTATGTCATGAAGAGGAGAATTGCTTCTCAAAAACCCTCAAAACTAAGAGAATATTTTACATGGGAACACTCAACGTAAACACACTCCTGAAACCAGGTAAAGTGAAACAACTAACAAACATCATGGACACATTCAATATCAGAATACTGGCTATACAGGAAACGAGATTCTCAGATGAGAATCACTTCGATTCGGGAAGTTACAGAATATACAAGGGGAAACCAGCCATAACTATTCCAGGAAAAAATCTCAAACTCTTCGGAACAGGTTTTGTAGTCCACAACTCAATATTGGACTCTGTAATAGATTTCACCTCAAAATCTGAAAAAATTTCCACACTTACGATACATTCTGGTAACAAAGCGTATACAATAATCAATGCTCATGCCCCCACTAATAACTACAATAACAAAAATCCACAGATGATAGAAGAATTCTGGGAAGACTTAGAAGAAATCACCAACAAAATCCCCACTAAGCATGTTAAATTATTGCTTGGTGATTTTAATGCACAATTAGGCCGCGAAAGAAAATTCAGAGACACAACAGGAAAACATACAGCGCACCAGAGGACAAACAAGAATGGAGAGAATTTGATAAACTTCTGTAGGAATTTTGACTTCAAAATCATGTCAACACAATTCCAGAAACCCTACAAGAAACTATGGACTTGGAAATCTCCAAACAGCGCCCTCGGAGAATTTCAGATAGACCACGTTGCGATATCTACAAAAAACACCAGAGAAGTTATGAATATACGAACGAGAAAAGGTTTTTTCGAATCTGATCATCATCTACTACAAATCAAGGCTAAGTTTATACCAAACAGACAAACTAAGAGAACAACCAGAATTTTCAGAACAGACCCAGAGTATTTACAATTAAACAAGAAAGAAATAACACAAGGACTTAAGAAAATTGAGAGTAACAACTGGACGGAATTGTCGGAAAACATGAAAGAACTGATAAAAATGGGGCAGCCCCCGAGGAAAAGGAAGCACAGATGGTGGAACGTGACATGTGACAGAGCCATAGAGGATAGAATACAAGCCTGGAAAAAATTTAACAGCCATAGAACACCAGAAAAATGGGAAGAATTCAACAGGATACAAAAAGACTCTTCGAGAATAATCCGCAGAGAAAAAAGAAACTACGATAACAACAGACTCAAGGAGATAGAAGAGGATTTTACCAAAAATAACACACGAAACTTCTATAGAACATTCAGAGAGAATATGACTGGATATCGACCACCGAGCTTATGCTTCAAAAGACAAGACGGAACACTGGAGACAAACCCGAAAAAGAACTGTACGATACTGGCACAATATTTTGACTCACTGCTTAACTGTGATAAACCAACACACAGATTACAGTTCGAAAAGCCAGAACCTAACATTGATTCCAAACCTCCAACACTTGAAGAAATCGTGGAAATAATAAAATCACTAAAGAACAATAGAGCGCCTGGAGAAAACGGATTGATTTCGGAAATCTGGAAATTAGACCACGAAAATGTTACACCAAAAATACACAAAATCATCGAAAACATCTGGGAAACAGGGAAGGTACCAGAAGAATGGAAGTCAGCTCTAATACACCCCCTCCACAAGAAGGGAGACAAAACGAACCCTAATAATTATAGAGGGATTTCACTATTACCCGTCGCATACAAAATTTTCTCCAAAGCCCTGTTAAAACGGATAGAGCCTCAGATAGATCCACAGATAGGAGAATACCAAGGAGGGTTCAGGAAGGGAAGATCGTGCAGTGAGCAGATTTGGTGCCTGAGAACAATACTAGCAACGAGAAAAACCAGGAACACAACAATCACATTCGTCGACTACAAAAAAGCGTACGACTCCATAGATAGAGAAACACTTTTTAACACATTAGAAGAAATGAAGGTCGACAATAAGTCCAGAAAACTAATCCAAGAAACATTAACAAATACAATATCCAAAGTTAAATTCATGGGAGAGATCTCGGAACCCTTCAAAATTAATACAGGAGTGCGACAAGGTGATGGTTTATCACCCATTCTATTCAACTCAGTTTAGGATAAAATAATCAAGACATGGGAAAAAGGAGTCAAAGGCATAAAAATGGCAAAACACCAGAAAAGGACAGCCAACATTAAGTGTCTGGCCTTTGCCGATGATGTAGCGATTATAACAAATAACAGAAAAGAAGCCAAAGAAGCTCTAGAAACGCTACATGAAATCTCTGCCAAAACAGGGTTACAAATCTCATACGAAAAAACACAGTTCATGGACACAAAATCTACAGACAAGCACCCACTGGAAACCAAGTATGGAAAAATAACACAAGTGGAAAGTTTCAAATATCTAGGAGAGATTATACAGAAAACAGGACTGAACTTGGCATCCAATGAAGACAGGATCGCTAAATTGCAGAAAGCATACCGACTTACATGGAACCACTACAATAAAAAAAAGTATTTCCATCAATGCCAAATTACGACACTATCGTACAGTAGTCTTACCAGAGGCCTTATACGCTTCAGAAACGACAGCAATCAAGGGACGAACAAAAATCAAGGAATTAGAAAAACAAGAGAAAAAAATTCTGAGAAAGATCTACGGGCCAGTTCAGAAAGAGGGAATATGGATGAAGAGACCGACAATAGAACTGTACAAACAGACAGAGACGATTACAAACAACATAAGGAAAAGAAGGGCAAAATTTTATGGACATATACATAGGATGACCGAAGACAGACTGACCAAGAAAATTTTTAATATAGTTACGAATAGCACACTAAAAACCAATTGGGTAAAGGAAACCGTTGAAGACCTTAAGAAACTAAACATCTCTACAGAAGACATCGCAGACAGGAGCAAATACAGAGAAAAACTTAGACTACAGAAGTTTGAGCAAACTCCCAAAGAGAGACAACCAGCAAAGAGGTGGACAGAAGAGAGAAAGAGGAAACATAGTGTGTATATGAGAGGTTTTTGGGAAAAGAGAAGAAAGGTCCAGAATGAAACATGAAAATTGATTGTGTTGTAACGCTCTCCTTATGGGGAATTAACGAATAAATAAATAAATAATAATAATAATAATAATAATAATAATAATAATAATAATAATAATAATAATAATAATAATAATAATATTGTATGGCCTCGGTGCCGGGTGCCAGCCTTGTTATTTGACATCCAGTGGGCAGCTTGCATGTTGAATTTCGTTGTTCCTTGAAGCACTATGAAATTCCAGTAGATTAGATATCTATGCTCCTTGAACACTAGAGCGCTTTCTAGTAGAGAAATGAGGAACTTTGTATTGGCGGAAACTCCCGAGATTAATTTTGCCATTATGAACATGGCCTGCTGAATTCAAATGGGTTCTTTGACATGCCAACATCGTATGACATGGTGTCGTAATTTTTGCCGCCTTTATAAAAAAATCACTTTCCACGGCCAGGAGCGAACCTGCAATCTTGGGGTTAGTAGACCGACACGTTGAGCAATCACACACCGTGGCAAGCTGAATCATAGATAACACACACTAATACAGCCATCACAATTAACACCGGTTATCAGACAAATTCTACACACACACAAAGTACACGGGGCTACATGACCGCGTTGTCACAGCCTCTAAACTAAGGAACCAACCAACTCTAGCACATAATTTAAAATTAACAGAAAATTGAAAATGTGGAATTGATCTTAGATCCCTGGTCCCTGCACCACACCACGTAAGGCTTCTTATTCTACTTTCGATGATTTGTGGCCGCTGTATAAATCTCAATGACCCTCCTTCTTCAAAAGTTTTTGCAAGCTAGTGAAAGCAAATGCAGGGAAGAAAGCGACATTAATGCACTCTCTCAATTGAAGTCAGTTTACTGCGATCTCAAACGTATTTTATCTTTATAGGAGGAAGAGGAAACTCAATTCGGTACGTGCCGTATGGGGCAGTAAAGTGTTTCTTTACGTCGAGGTATTGGAACAGATAATTCGGCTTGAGAGACATAAAACTGAGCCCATTTCGCCTTCATAAGCGCTTGGCGGTGTTCGAGTGAGGCTGATATTCACCCCCACACCACCGCCACGCCGTTGTGAGCTGTTTCCATGGAGACGACCTGTAGTGGGGCAGTTCATAGCATCGTTGGGGGATACAACACGGTCCTTTGTACTATACAACAATAATAATAATAATAATAATAATAATAATAATAATAAATGTCACCTCCGTAGCGTAGCGTCAGCCTGGTTAGCTGCCACCCCGGAGGTCTTGGGTTCGATTCCCGGCTCTGCCACGAAATTTAAAAAGAGGTATGAGGACTGGAACGGGGTCTACTCAGCCTCGGGTGGTCCAAATGAGTAGAGGGGGTTAGATTCCCACCTCAGCCATCCTTGTAGTTTTCCGTGGTTTCCCACTTCGTCTTCGGCCAAATGCCGGGATGGTACCTACTGTAAGGCCACGGCCGCCTCCTTCCTCCTCCTC
Organism: Meconema thalassinum; assembly: GCA_946902985.2. NCBI lineage: Eukaryota > Metazoa > Arthropoda > Insecta > Orthoptera > Tettigoniidae > Meconema > Meconema thalassinum. Next base: position 282,270,513 of record OX336396.1, read on the forward strand.
TTCCTTGCCTATCCATCCCGAGCTTCCCTCCCCATCCCTCAATAGGCCCCTGTTTGCTTTGCAGGTGAGGCCGCCTGGGCGATGTGCTGATCACAGCTCCCCAGTGGTATCCATACCGACCAAGTGTTCCCAGCCCTAGGACACTGCCTGGAAAGGCGGTAGTGGTGAGTTCCCTCGCTGAGTCCGTGGGAACCACCAACCTGGAGGGTAACATTTACTAGAAAAATAAATAAATAAATATAATAATAATAATAACAATAATAATAATAATAATAATAATAATTCTCCATAAAGCCATTGTACTTGCTGATAAACACACTGTATTGAACCTTCGTACAACCTCTGATGATCATATCAGCCAGCCACTACTCTTACATGAAAAAGAAAAGGCATGGAGAGAAAAGACCCTCCATGGAAAATACTACTGCAACCTATCCCAACAGAGTATTGATAAAAACGCATCGTGTATGTGGTTACAAAGTGATCGACTGTTTGGAGAAACAGAGGGATTCGCAATTGCCATCCAAGATCAAGTCATTGCTACAAAAAATTATAAGAAATACATCATCAAAGATAGCAGTGTAATTTCAGACAAATGCAGGCGATGCGCCATTCATCTCGAGACCATTGACCATGTCACTGCAGGTTGCCCAATACTAGCATCAGTTGAATATACAAAACGGCACAATCAGGTTGCAGGCATCATTCATCAAGAACTCGCACAGAAATATAAATTAACTGAGGAGTATATCCCTTACTACAAGTATCATCCACCATCCCTCCTCGGAAATGAATTGTGTAAAATATACTGGGACACTGATATTGTGACAGATAAAACAATAGATCACAATCGACCAGACATCATACCAGTAAATAAGGTTGATGGCACTACATTTTTAATAGACATAGCAGTCCCCAACGACACCAACATCGAACGTAAACACAATGAAAAAATCACCAAGTATAGACAGCTTGCAGAGGAAATCAAGAGGATATGGAAGATGAACTGCGTCCGGATAGTGCCTGTAATCTTGTCAGTCAACGGCCTCATACCTCACGCACTCCACAAGAGTCTGAAGGATTTGGATCTTCCGCCGACCATCTACAAGAGTATGCAGCATTCTGTCCTATTGTCCACATGCAATATTGTGCGATCCTTCCTTGCTAATGAATGAGTGATAATGAACTCTTATATTTTGTATATACATGATATGTATGTATTATAGTTTGTATTATAGTTTTTATGTATTGTTGTAAAGCACTTGGTTTAACCCGTGCTTTAGAGTAACCCATGTTTGTAATGGTGAATTGAATAAATAATAATAATAATATAATAATGTTTTTTTAAATAGTTTCTCGAGGGAAGTGGGGAAATCTTTAAAAGGCGGATTGCAAGCTTCAGGACTTACAACTGTGCAGGATTCTTACCTACTAAAACCCCACAAACCCAATAAGTTACTTGGCGTAAGGCCACCCCGGAACTGCCTGTTAAGCCTTACTTCAGATTGGAGCCATTGTTACGACCATAGGTCTCAGTCATTTTCATTTTACTTGATGATAATGAAATTACTCATCATCATCATCATCCTCACTGTCATCAGCAACCAATCTTCTAGGTTCCTCCTCCGTATTTGTTTTTAGCTGCTCAGAGATGTAGACAGCACTCAATGCCCAACTCTCTCTGCTGCTGAGCATTTTATCCACCACATTGTCTGGTGTAATGACTCCAACTTTTGTCTCCAGATGTCTTCGAAGATTTCTCCACCTCAAGCATGCAAAGAACGTGTGCTGAACGCCATCCCGTTGATCATCACAATAACGACACCGTGAACTTGGTGATATTTATTTATTTATTTATTTATTTATTTACATATGTTACGCCCTCATTGGAGCACTTAAACAAAACAAGTATATACATGTCTCAAAAACAATATTAAAGATTCAGCTTCTTATTTTTCTTCTTTTCCCAAAACATTTTCATTCTAGTCGACCTTGCCGCTCTCTCTGCATCGCTTATGGTGTAAGTTTTGCGGGTAAAGGTTTTTAAGGGAAGTCTTGTTTTTCAAGATATTCTTCTCATCTTTGTTAGCAATTTGGGACATTGTCAAGCCGAGTTCATCCAGATCATTTTGAACTTCCATAAATCAAGAGTTCTTTGTCTTACTTTTGAAAAAATAATTAAATAATACTTTTAATTGTCTGGTATCCGGCAGGCGTGAGATATGACAAAAGAAAGCAATTCGCCTTTTTCGCATAGTATCGACTATAGACTCAGTTTCTTTATAAACCACTTCATTTGGTAATAGACGCCATTGACCATCCACCTGATGTTTTTTATTAATTACTAGCTGTGCCCTGCATGCGTTGAAATGCCAATCAAAGACAGTGTTGGCGTTGTGACTTTGTTAGTTGAAGTGCTTTTGGATTCCCAATATTTTCTTCTTTTTCCGTTAACCACCTCTAAACTATTGTAAAATTGATTTATATCTCAGAAACATTCAAGGGAGCGTGCTCAACAACTCACCAAAGTTTCATCGCAATGAAATGAATGGTATATGAACACATACGGGACTTTGTTGAAACGATTCGAGCGCCATCACCCATTTGTTGAATATACTCGTACGCTACCTATTGTAAACTGGATTTACTGTCGAAAACCTTTCCTGGCCTGTACACAACAACTCATCAATGTTTCATCGCAATCGAATGAATGGCATATGGGCGCATTCGGTATTTTTTTTAACAATTCGCGCGCCGTCACTCATTTGTTGAATTTTATCACAATCGGATGAAAGGTATATGAACGCATACGGGACTTTGTTGAAACGATTCACACGCTGTCGCTTATTAGTTAAATCTACTCGCGTGCTACCAATTGTAAAATGGAATTACTAAATCAGAAACCTGCGCGGGAGTGGAAACAACATTTCACCAAATTTCAATGAAATCGCATGAATGGTATATGAAGGCATACGGAATTCGTTTAATCGATACGCGCGCCGTTACCCATTTGATGTATCTACTCGAGCGCTACCTATTGTAAAATGTATTTACTAAGTCAGAAACCTTTCCTCGGGTGTACACAACAATTCAATAAAGTTTCGTCGCAATCGGATGAATGGCATATGGACGCATACGAGACTTTGATGAAACGATTCACGTGCCGTCGATCATTTGTTGAATCTACTCGTGCGCTACCTATTGTAAAGTGGATTTACTAAGCCAGAAACCTTACCGGAAGTATACACAACATCTCATCCAAGTTTCATCGCTATCGGACAAATGGTATATGAATGCATAGGGGGCTTTGTTGACGCGCTTGGCGCGTCTTCGCTCATTTGTTGAATCTACTCGTGCGCTGCCTATTGTAAAATGGATTTACTAAGCCTGAAACCTTCTCTGGAGTGTAAACAACAACTCACCCAAGTTTCATCGGACGATGGTATATGAACGCATACGGGTCTTTGTCGAAACACTTCGCGCGTCGTCGCTCATTTGTTTAATCTAGTTGTGTGATACCTATTGTAAAATGGATTTACTAAGGCAGAAATCTACCCTGAAGTGTACAGAACATCTCATCCAAGTTTCATCGCTATCGGACGAATAGTATATGAACGCATACGGGACTTTGTTGAAACCCTTCGGTCGTCGTCGCTCATTTGTTGAATCCACTCATGCTCTACCTATTGTAACATGGATTTACTGAACCCTACGGTATTAGGCTGACTGGTGTCGAACCTGGATCTCTGGAAAAAATGAACAGACTAGAGATGCCAGCAAGAAACGAACCCAAGGTCTTTTGAGGGAGTTTAAGCCATAAAAACCCCTAGAGAAAGAACACAGTAAATCACTGTTGTGATATAAACAAATTCTGACATTATTTGATAACATAATGTAGCAAATATTAGCAGAATACGGCAGTATTGGGCTGTAAGATGCATACAATTCTGGACTTAGCGCAGAAAGTTGGAACTCTTGACAGGTTGCAAATGAGGCTGGAATATAGGCGTGGTTTCGTGGCGCCCTGCCAGTCACGTGGATCTATTTACGCTGTCTGAGAGAAGGGAGGACAGTAATATATGGTCAAATGAATCCCCTACACATAAGAGGAAGCCCAGTGGAGTGGGAATATGCCAGAATAATTTAATGATTACTCGTGATTGGAGTAACTCAGAGACATGAGGATTCCACCTACGTGAATGAATTGCAAGGAGGCTAATTATCAAGCCGTCAAACATCGAAATCGAGGCAGATTTAACGTAACGCGCAAGGGCACAGGAGGAATGAGTCCAGCGCAATACTATGACCATGTCGTGGGGGAAGAACTACTGACGCGGCTTGGGGACGCGCTGGCAAAGGCAATTAATTAATATTAATTAATTGACCGATCGATCCTCATGCACACAGACAGATATGTTATCAGCGAGGCAAGACGGACCAGGAGAACGTCATTTCAAGACCAGAGAAGCACGGAGAGAGGAGATGAAGCTCCAAGGAAATTTTAGACCTACTTTTCGGCTCCAAACAGATATAAGGTCAGTGGAGCGGGCAGTCGAGGTCAGTTGTACCATATTCTAGTGCGGAGCGCACGTCGCCCGAGTCCAGGAGGGGACGCTGACGGACGTTAACATTTTGAGTGTTCATCAACATGTTAACCATGCAGTATCACGCACTAATTAAGAACAATTAATATAGTCATTTGTACCATATTCTAGTGCGGAGCGCACTTCGCCCGAGTCCAGGAGGGGACACTGGCGGACTTTAACATTTTGAGTGTTCAACATATCAACCAGGCAGTATAACGCACTAATTAAGAACAATTAATATAGTCAGTTGAACCATAGTCTAGTGCGGAGCGCACGTCGCCCGAGTCCATATTTAACATATTTAGTGTTCAGCATTATATGAACCATGCAGTGTAACGCACAAGTGAGAACAATTAATAAGGACAGTCGTGCCATACTTTTATAGTCGGCAGTACAAGTGATTAATATTGAGTAAGCAGTAAATGTACAGTGTAGTGCACAAGTTAAGACAATGTCATAATAGGTCATGACGAGGAGATATTATGTGGTATCATAAAGATGTACGTGGAACTGTCCAAGGCTTTGTTATAAGCAGATCATTCAAGGAGACTGTAAGTTCAATCGAAGGACAAGTGAAAGTGGTAATTGTACAAGTACAATATATAAGCTATTTGTTGGACATAATAACAGGATGTCGAACTGCGCAGGTATAAACTTTGTTATACGGGTGATGCATTTTCGCAGGGATACCACTTTAATTAATGTTCAGGACGATATGGAAGCATATCTATGCTATATCGGGAAATTATCTAAGGATAGGAATTGATAGACATTGGGGACCGCTAGGAATCGTCAGGCAATGTATCGAGACTTTCGAACGAGATACGGGGGTATTCGTGGATGAAAGATCTTCAACGCCTGCATTTCTGAAATTCTGCAAAGAAGAGTCAACCAGTAAGAAATGTATATAGTGATCGTGTGATTTTTAGTGATGGTTATTTAATTATGTGTAAATTACCAGAGTAATAATTAATATAACGTGTTTTGTGAAAAAGGAAGCGATAGTTTCGACATGAAGAAGCAAAGTGCAGTGTGTTTTGTAATGGTAAAAGTATGTAAAATGTGTGTGGAAAGTGTAATAATGCCTTGATAATTTGCAAATGATGGCGGCCATTAACGGAAAGAATGTGTGGTCGGAGCCGCCAGATTAGCCAATGTAAGTACCCAAAACCATGATTTTGTAGTGAATGTGTAGTCCACTGTATGTTGAGTAATTTCAAGATTGTAGAATATGCCAATGAGAGTCAAATTTGGGAGGTAGAACCTTCAGATATTAATGTTGTGTTGATTTTAGTCAAGTTGAGATGTTTTTGTACATCATTGTGTGGATAAATCGTTACCACTAACGTAGAAATGGCAATTGAGTTAAATAGAAAGTTAACGTAACGAACACGGATGTTCGGTTATTGATTATATAAATACGGTTACGTTGTGTCGGTGTAGGGGAAAATTATGTCAGTAATAATAATAATAATAATAAAAATAAACACATCAGGGAAATATGTTTGTAAACAAAATATATGCTAATTTGAATAACTGTGTATCCAAGCAGTATTATTACAAGTCATGGGCCAAGCAAAGGAATTTAATATCAGAGTATATTATGATAATGGAAAGAAATATGCAAGGAGAGAGAAACTGGAAGTATTTAATAGTGAATTGAATCGCAGCTTGATGGATAAGCTTATAAGAGTAATTGGTAGTGATTATCTTATTAATTAAAGGACGGGATCGTCACACAATGGTCATGGTAGCCAGGTAGTCTAATCGACGCGTGAAATCTCATATAGCCAAGGGCGTACAGAGAGATATTATTGCAATCGAGCGTATTTAGTGAGGAGACCCTAGCTCTGAGTATTGCTATGAATCGTTTCGGGTTCGAATCAAGTGGTGCATGGGAGGATAACATGGACACCTCAGCATTACACCTGATATCGACCGAGAACTAGCTATTGTGTGAATAAATTCAGCTCCTGGGAGTGAATTTGGACGGCAGGAAGTTGCCCTGACCGTGTTATTTGACAAAAGATGCCGGCTATTCCAAATCGACATGTGTTTGATGAATCTCTTTTCCTTCATATAAATGTAAATGGACCTGTTGAGGCCAGCTATTAATATCCTAACGATAGGAGTAAATGCTTAAACAATTCCATATTCCGTCTTGCATTCAGTATGAGTTAGATCATCTGTGTTGTGTGGGTCACTAAGACGGCACTATTGTATTTGAAGCCACGGGCTAATGCTTGGAAAGAAAAAGGGACGTGAAGGGAAGTAACGAGCATCTTGTTACAGCCCGGCGTGGAGCCCATTGTATGCAGGAAGGGTGGGTGGGGGAGAGACCATTCCCTACCCAGGCTAGGAGGATAATGATTAAAGTGTGAAACTATGAAACCCTGTTGTTATAAAAGAATCACTGTAGTATTGTATAATGAATTTGTGTGGTTTGAGACACATTGATAATTAAGGATCATTCTGATAACTTAATATTTGGCAAACTTATGAGATGTTACAAGTTGCATTTTTATACTGACAAATGACATTGTCACCTATTTCCGAAGGTGGATACCAGATGTCACATGCTAAGCCCACGCAAGGGTAGCATAAAATCCCACCCGACACAGCGGTAACGGAATCATTATGAAAGTATACTCATTACGGCATACAGTGGACCTACAAAAAGGGTAGAATTACAAGCAACAGTGGAGTTGCAAGTAAATCTAATGTGCAACTCATAAATTGGTTAATGCATGGTAGAGCATTTTGGTGGGAAGAGAAATACAGAACATAATTGTACGCATAGTGTAAAGTAAAATGTCTTGATAATAAGTAACTAGATTGTGAAAGTGAAATGGTCACAATAAGTGACGTAAGATTGTAAGAACAGTTGTGTGTGTATTTTACCAGTGCATCAGCGCACTTGAGAATGAATTTCATGTTAATCTCATGGTAAATAATTCAATAATCATTTGGATTTGCGAGGATAAAATGCGAATAATAGTGGATTGAAGGAATACGTTTTGCATTGTTTTGTGTATTATTGTTGGGATTGTGTTTTCGTTTTGTGTGAAGCCATGATTTAAAGCTCAGTTCAAGTCTTTAGAATAGAGTTGTATCTTATTATTGTAGAGTTGATACCTCTTAGTCTCAGATCAAAAATATGCAACTGCTCAGTGGGTGAACGGTTCACGCCTGAGGACTGATGCTAGCTGGAGGCAGAAGCATGTTTTCCATGGAAATTATTCACATGGATACATTACTAAGCCAGAAATCTTGCCTGGAGTGTACACATCCTCTTACCCAAGTTTCATCGCTATCGGACGAATGGTATATGAACGCATACGGGACTTTGATGAAATGCTTTGCGTGTCGTCGCTCATTTGTTGAATCTTCTCGAGCGCTACCTATTGTTAAGTGGATTTACTAAGCCAGAAACCTTCCCTGAAGTGTACACAACATCTCATCCAAGTTTCATAGCAATCGGATGAATGGTATATGAACGCATACGGGACTTTGTTTATGCGATTCGCGTGCCGTCACTCATTTGTTGAATCTACTCGTGCGGTACAACTTTCATATTTATTCGCCTTTTAAACCTTCTCTGGATTTCCACAAATAATTCAAGACCAAAATTAGTCAAATCGGTCCAGCCGTTCTCGAGTTTTAGCGAGACTAACGAACAGCAATTCATTTTTAGCCTACTTTTCACATTTTGCAAAAATGAGGAAAAAGTAGACTTATGAGATCGGGCAAATGCGTGTCTGTCTGTCTGTCTGTGTGGGTGTGTCCCCCGATCAACTCCTAAACGGCTGCAGCAATCGAAACAAATTTTTGGTAGGAGTAACGATCTATACCTGAATATCACACGGCCATATTTGAAAATTATGTCAGTGCTACCAACTGCTGAAAAATCGCAATTGAAATTTGAGCTCCATGTTGGATATCTTGGAAGGTATGAATGGGAGCCATTTCAAAATTAGCACACGTATAGATAATAATATTGCAGTTTAATTTCCAGGAGGCCATATATGGCAGTGTTGCCAAAATGATTAAAAGCCTGCTGATAGGTCCACATTTTAAATCCATATAACTTCTACACTATCAATTGGATTTCAACCAAATTTCGTATGTGCTATGTGTACATAAACAGATATGACTGGGCGTATCCTTAAGAGCCACCAGGGCTGCCAACTGTTAATAAATGCTCTCATTTTTTGAAATCCAAATACCCATATTGAACCCATGGGCCATAGGGTCCATGACGGTCTAACCATGTCCTTAAGGAAGAAATGAAAGAAACGTATAGTTTCTTAAAGGAATGGAGAGAGATTTTAAGCCAGGAATATAGCTTAACATTGTGCAAGCGACTAGGGACAGATGTTCCTTAGATGAGATCACCCCACTCGACATTTCAGAGAGGGCTGGTCACGAGTATTAATAACTGAGTGGAACTTTCCACCGTGTTAGACAGAGAAGCCTGAATCGGAATTCAAGCTGACGTTGCTGGAAATTGACAACGCCGCATATGCGCCAGAAGAGGAATAATTAAAATTAACACGTTTACGAGCATAATAATGAGCAAACAAGCACAGTACAGTGAATCATTTTGAATGAGAGATTTTTCAGTATAGAGAAACCATTTAATAATTGCACAGAAAAAAACTGCCGACGTAAGACGACGTCATTGGGGAATTACCTAAGCCTCTGTGGAGGGGAGAGAGCAAAAGGAATGCAACACCCACACAATTGAGGACGAGAAATTAATTAATATCTCCGAATTGCACGATCGATTCTTAGGTGCAATAAGATCATTTGACATTGAGAAGACGAGCTTTCGGAAGGTATAATTTTTATATTTGTGGCACCATTATTTTAGAAGTTGACCACAGGAAAGGCTAGAGTCTTATTTTTTTGTAGTAAAACAGTATAAAGCTTCGGGCGTTTCCAAGCCAATCATGCAGTCCTACGAGCATTCCGTGAGGGGAAGTGCTGCTCCACGACGTAGAAGTAATCATTCCGACAGTCCGTGAGGGGCGTAACTCTGCGTTACATCGAAAAACAGCTACCAGTACTCCTTGAGGGGAGAAGCGCTGTGTTAAACCGCAGAAGTAAGATCCGATAGCCACAGGCGTCACAGTAGTAACGACTTGCTTGCCTCCATAAGGAGCAGTCAAGACGAAATTTTAAAGTATCGCCGTAGTGAAATATTAGGAAAATCCTAATTATAGGATTTAGGCCCGACTGTATACAAGTTAAAGTGAAAATTCGCAAGATATAGTCATAGCAGGCTGCGAACGTCGGACTTAAAGGCGATAGGTCGTTAAATGTACGAACGAATAGATCATAACGTACGGAAGTATCGTACCAGACAGATAAACTGTTATTTAAATTGAAGAAACCTAAAAGGGAAGAACAGAATAAGGTTCGAACGTAGGAGTGTTAAAACAGTTCAAATAAAGAGGATAGGAGACTATAAACATTAGCTCCAGAAAGCAGGCGAACAATTCTAAAAATACTAGAATCGAGAAGTGCTAGCTGCTATAAACTAATTCTATAGGTCTTAGAGGAGACCTCGATCCATATAGACTTTCGTTAGGATCAATAGACAGATCTACAGAGAAGCCGTTCAAGCTAAATAAATAGCCGGTTATCCAGGATAGGAATAGCAGAATTGAACTCCAGGGAACAGTAGATGTTTCGGGACTTCCGCGTTCTACAGAATAGGAGGCCGACATCGAATAAATTTCACCCTTGGAAACGGGAATTTAAGAAGATCACGTGTGATAGGCTCAGAAATACGGCCTAGTGATCGAGTCATTGTGAAGTGTAAAATAATCAAGATTGTGTGTTAAATAATATCTTTAGTGTTTATTATGTGTTCAAAAGGGACACACCAGTATATAAAAATGTCGTCAATATTAAGTGTTTTAGATATATGTCAAAAAGTGTTTTTACGTAAGATGAATACCTTCAATATGGTGTAAAAAGTTCAAAGTGGGCCCAAAAATGAAACACCGCACCAGATTTAAGATCATGGGATGATCTGGAAAATATGTGAGTACTAAATTCATTTTTATTTTGGTGTCAGAAATTGATTGTGTACAGACTCACCGGAGTTTTTGAGTGAAAGGGATGTGTTTTAATGAATAAATACTGAATAATCAAGAACACGGTCTGAACAATAATAAAATGAATAGAGAAATTATGAATAATTATGTAAAGAATAAATCCCGTAGAGGAAATATGTGAATAAAGGGTTAATGTATTTAACAAATGTCCTAAGAGCTAGCGAAATATCATTAATTATCATGAAAGACATTGAAATAAAGTAAAGTTGAGATATGAAAGAAATAGCTTTTGAGCTGGTATAAAGAATAAAGATAATAATAATAATTAAATATGGAAATGTTAAATAAAAATCAAATAAATTGATATGAATATAAGAACGTTAAGCCTTAACGTATGTGTAAGAGATGAGGTTCAATGGAATATTTTAAAACAGGGAGCGATTTATCGACCACGGAAAGATTAATAGGTGAATTAAAATAATATGATTTGTTACTAAATAGATTTTATCAGTTCTTGGGAAGACATTTTCGGCTTAAAATAATGCATAGCGCATAATGAGCGCAAATATAATATTAAAGTGTCACGCTAGGAAAGCGTAGTGGTTAAATACTTGGTACATTACTTATGGAGGGTAGTTGATTGCAGTGAATTGATAATTGTGTAAGTCCTCTATTTGTGACATTAGTATCACGAGGCATTGTGTATGTATTTAAAAAGGGAGCTAATATATGGTATTATTGAGCGTATGTCATATGGGCCACGGCCGACTCTAAATCGCATTTTGTATAAGTCCTCTGTACGGGATTGGTTCCCGAGGCACCTGAAGAGATTCGAATGCAGGATCTTCTTATGATAAAAGCCCCTGAAATTCTCCGTCGTCGTTTGTGTATTTAATCTTCCCAATCAATGAGGACCCTCTCATAATTAATAAATGCCAAGGATATGAAAATGGTCTTTGAACCAAAGAATAGTTGTTTGAATTTATACGGTACAATAAAGCCCGGTCTCCCCAGAACTGGATAGAATGGGAAGGTTTGTTTTGAAAGCCTTGGAAATAAGCTACTAATGTTGGGTCAGACAAGATGTCGCCGCCACCCTAACGTGTCATAAATCGCACCCCGAGTAGTAGAGACTAGCTCTTTTAAAGCGAGGGGGAACAGAGACCGTCTCGAAAGCTGTTGTAGAGAGAAATGAATACACCAGGAGTGTTTAAAGTTGTTAACGACCCGGGCGTTGAACCGAGGTCCTTATAGATGGATATTTCGTTTGCCGGTTCAGATCGTAGTTTTTTATATGATAATGGTCTATTAAGACATAAGAGATAAATAACAATCCCTATGGTAATAATGTATGGACGTGGGATTCCACGAGTTGATTGAAGGCAACTGAGTTCGGGAGTAACTATAGTTTTTTTGACTGTGTCAAGTACCTTCACGCTCTGGAGTACACAATTGATTTTCTGATTACCTTAATATATTTGTGAAATAAAGAGAGATGATAACAACTGAATGTGTGGACATGCCCAAAATATTGAATTAGATAATTAACATAGATTTTAAATATAATTATATATTTGTTTTTGAGAAATAAGAAAATATAAAAGCTAGTGTTTGAGGTGTACAAGAATGACACCGTAATAATGTAAATGCATGGAGCCAAAGAGCTCGGAGTTATGTAAACTTAATGTTAGTGCTTTATGGAAGTGAGATTAAGTAAGAATTGTTGGTTTATGTAAAAACCACAGGTTTTGAATACAATATTTGTTTATTTTATTTTGTGATCCCTTGTTCATTTGGAACAAGCAGTTGATATTTGGGTCAGTAATTAAATTGTAAAAATGTTTGTAGCGCCATTAATTTTATTAATTAAATGTGTTTAAATAGGAGTTGAGTTGGTTGTTATTTTTGCAAGTGTATCCTCTAATTAATCCAAAATATGTGAGTCACAGAGTGGGGGAACTTACCGCTGCCCCGAAATCCCGAATTGAGCTACGCTGGTACACTGTGATTGGCATATTTCTTGCTAAATGGGCACAGGGGGATATATAAATAATGTGCCGGATTAATAACGAGAGGAACACTTAAGTCGGTCATATCATGTAAAAATAAAGTAATGATAGGAAAAGCTACAACGTAAAATATTAACTGACCGCATGGGTCCCTGGAAACTCATACCGAGCAGCCCTGAAATATTATATTATCAAACCCCCTAGCAAACGTAAACATGGCGCCCAGTACGCAGGGCTGAGTTTTCCTAGGGAAAACCCGAGTTTTCTCGAAAAATCAAAATTTTCATTTTTTGAAAAAAATGGTTTTTCGAAATTTTGAATTTTAAATACTTCCATAAAGGTTTTATGAAATTGAATAAGATTATCAAAAGGGTACGTTGTAAGTGAATACCCGTACCAAAGTAATATTTTAAAAAGAAATTGGGACACACTAATTCAGAGTATCATCTCTCAAGCATGTACTAGTGTGGTGGCATTTGTGGCCCACTGTATTCTCATAAGATGGCATTAAGTGAAGAGATGCAACGGCTTTTGGAGGCTATAAAAGCCGATAGCAATGAGAAGTTGGAGGCCATAAACAATAAATTGGGAACAATAGACAATACATTGGGTCTCCAAAAGGATGAAAATAACAAAGTGTTCGAATCCATAAACGAGAGTTTAAATAAGTTGGATAGCCAACAGAATGAAAATAAAGAAAGGTTAGGATCCATAACTGGAAGTTTAGAGTCACTAAAAACTAACAGTGATAATATGGGCACTAAATTAGAGAATATCGAAGTTAAGACTGATACCATGGGAACCAGATTAGAAGCTATCGAAGTTAAAGGTAATACCATGGGAATTAAATTAGAAGCTATCGAAGCCGACTGTATAAACATGAATAAGGAACTGAAGGCTGAGATAGAAAAGATGAAAACAGAAAGTGGGGAAACCATTAAACAACAGTGAGAAGTGATGAAAACGGAGACGTTAGAGTCTCTGAAAGCCAACAGTAAAGAAAACAATGGAGTACTGAAGGCTGAAATAGAAGAGACAATGGAGATAAAATTTAAAATTCTTGATGAAGGGTTTGACACTAAGTTGGAGACTAAGTTAAGTGAAATTAAAAGGGAAAGTAAAGGATTTTACTCAGGAATGCAAGTCCAAATAGAGACTATGAACAAAAATATGGTAGATTCCCGAAATACATGTCAAGAAAATTTTGAAATTTTAGAAACTAAATTGAGTAATATGGAGGGAAATGTAAAAGCATGTGAGGAGAAACTTGTAACCCAGATCCAAGGTGTGCAGAAAGAATTGAAAGCTCAGATAGAATCTAACAGCGATATTTGTGAGGCCTCCCGGGAGGAAATAAAACAAAGCGTGAATAAGCTAGGAACCCGATTTGGAAAGGTTGAGGAGAAAGTAGGGACCCTCGAGGACAAAATCGGTGTAGTTCAGACTGAAGTAACTGAGATGAAAAATCAAAATCTAAAGGATGTTCAGGAGATGAAAGGTCAGATTGATCATTTTACCGGGCAGGTAGATGAGAATCTGAAGACATACGAAACGAAAATAGATCAAAGATTAGGTGTATACGAGGGGCATCTCCAGAGTGAAAGAAAACAACGAGAGAACGAAAGTAAGGAAAGTACCCATAAAATAAATGAAATAAGTCAGGGTATTATTGAGGTTCAGGAAACCATCGGAACATTAAAGGTTCATGTAGGAAAAACCAATAAGGAAATTAATCAGGTCCAAGATGAAATGATGAAGTTGTATAAGAGCCAAGAGAAGACTGAGGGAAGGCTTGAAGGAATGAAAATAGATATGGTCAAAGGACGAAAAGAAGTGGATAAGCAAATAAAGGAGATACGAGAGGGCTTGGAGACCATAGGTGACGTTAAGCCAGAAATTATAGACCAAAGGGTCATGATCTTTAAGAAAGAGGTAGAAGAACAACTAAAGGAATTCAGGGATAGTTACAGGGATGAGAAATTCCAATCCAAAAAGGTAGAGGAAGATATTAAAAGGAATCAAGAAAGAATTCAAGATGAATTAAGATCCCGATTGGAGAGGACGGAACTTAAGAACAGTCAAATGGAAATCCAACTCATGGCAAATGAAGAAAGTGCCCGAAGAGAAAGGAAGTTAGAATTCGAAAATCAGGAGGAGTTTCCAAAGACAGGATGGGTAGATTCCCGTGAACAAGGCACAGATACGGAGAGGGACTTAGGAGGGGAGAGCCCTTATAAGATCCCAGGATATCCAATGGCGATGTCAACCCCGTACACGAATCAGACAAATGGCCAAATAATAAACATTATTAAATCCAATGAGGATAGACCAGTAAAGTTTACGGGTAATAACATGTCTATTACTCCAAAATACTGGCTAAAAGAAGTGGCAGAGTATCTAAATGAAATGAAGGTTCCTCAGGATCGGAGACTGAGAGCTATTGAAAAGCTGTTGGCAGGTGATTGTCTCACCTGGTTCAGAAGCTTCAGATACACTTTTGATACGGTGGAAGGCCTTAGGGAAGCATTTTTAAAGCGATATTGGGCAGCAGATGTCCAAGAAAATTTAAGGCTAGATCTGTACTCTAGGAAGTACAGCACCAATGCACCGACTAAATACTCGGAATTTTTCACCGCTCAGCTGTGTAAATTCCGCGAACTGGATATTGCTCCGGCAGAAAATGACCTGTGTGCTGCCATTGCAAGACAGCTTCCATATGAGATTCAGAGGCTGCTAATCTCATCCAAAGCCAGAAGTGCTGTGGAAGTGGAAAGCGTATTACGTCAGTTAGATATGACGACTTCGCACGTAACACCTCGGCATCAGAGACAAACTGAGCAAGTACACATGGCCAGCAGTCAGGAAACTGGAGAAAAACCAGCGACCAGGAATCAGTCCACCAGTACGGATACTCAAGGACGAGATCGAGAGTATGGGCACCAGGAGCCTAGAAGGATACAGCCATATTATAGGGGAGGATATCGAGGAAGAAATCCTAGAACGACGGGTTATAGGCAACAGGAAAGCCGACCCTATAACAATAACCAGCAAAGGCCGGACAACAGAAAGAAATGGGAGAATTATCCCAGGAGAAATGTAAGGCCAGACGATAGGGATGATGAATATCGGGCCGAAATAGAAGAAAGATATCAGGAGAGTCTTCGTTATATGAACGAAAGACCAGATGAACCTGATAGGCAAAAAGTCCGTTGGAGTGAGGCAATCAAGAACCGGAAATCACCCGACCGACTAGACGGAGCTCAAAGCTTGGAACTACAAGCTCAGCTAAAGAATGAGGGAAAAGGGAGCCCTCAGGATAAAAAAAAACTCCAAATTTAAATTGTCAAAAGTGGAAACATACCAGGAGCTGGGAGGAGGTAGAAATTGTAAATTGGATAGCCAGACCAGATGAACTAATTAACGAGGATGTGGAAGGAATCCCACCTGTTAAAAGAGAACTACCTATAATTATGCTTAGGATAGAAGGATTACTGGTCAGAGCATTGATTGATACTGGATCCACAATAAGTCTAATTACACAAACCCTTTTAAATGAACTGGAAACAAGGGGCCGAGTACTAAAGATTCCCACATCAAGTGTAAAGATTAAGGGAATTATCCCTGAAAAATCTTTGACATGTAAATTTCAGGTATACATTGATTTAATCATGGGTAACGCTGAAATTTCGCAGTGCTTTTTGCTGGTAAATCAATTACCGTATAATGTCATATTAGGTATTGATTTTATCCGTGAGAACAAGGTCATTATAGACCTAGCGCAAAATTGCATTAGAATTC
Organism: Meconema thalassinum; assembly: GCA_946902985.2. Taxonomy (NCBI): domain Eukaryota; kingdom Metazoa; phylum Arthropoda; class Insecta; order Orthoptera; family Tettigoniidae; genus Meconema; species Meconema thalassinum. The sequence continues at coordinate 282,286,971 of OX336396.1, forward strand.
AAAGAGAGGATGTGGATGAACAAAACATTAACCTACAGGAACAGGATGCGAAAATAGCAGAACAGGTATGGCATATGGAAGAAGTGATTGAGGAAGATTATAAGGACATAGAAAAGATATTTGAAGTCCTCAACATAGAACTCGAAGATAATGTGGAAAATGAGTTCGAGACCAACCTGTCAGGAAAAGTGGAGGAAGCTAAAGTCAGCCTCGAAATTAAGGAACAGTTAAAGAAATTATTATTGGATTATAGGGACGTATTTGATTCCAAGCCAGGGAAGATTGAAAATTTTAAATACGCGTTCCAAGTCAACGATTGGGCACCGTTCAAACAAAAACCATACCCGGTTGCGGAAAAACATTACCCGCAAACCAAGAAGACACTGCAGGAGATGATGAATGCAGGTGTTATAGAAAAGATGGCGACACCATATGTTAGTCCATTAGTGATTGTGAGTAAACCGGATGGCTCAGTAAGGGTGTGTTTAGATGCCAGAAATTTAAATGCAAAAATCATACCAGAAAATGATTCGGCACCACCCATAAAAGAAATACTGAGGAAGTTTAAAGGCAAGAAGATTTTTACAAATATTGACATGACTTCTTCGTATCATCATCTCGAACTGGAAGAGAAAACCAGCTTGTTGACTGGATTTCAGTTCGATCAACAAACATACTGCTTTAGAAGATGTCCGTTTGGATTAAAGACTGCAGGATCCGCATTAATAAGAGCGCTGGATCGAAACCTGTCAGAGGAAGTGAAAGAGTGCACTATCCGATACGTAGATGACATTTTGCTTACCTCGGAGAACATTGAGGAACATTTAGAAAATTTGAAGAAATTATTAGAAGACCTAAGAAGGGCAAATTTTAAGATAAATTTAAAGAAATCGAATTTCTGTCAAAGGCAAGTGACATTTTTAGGGCATGTGATTGACAAGGATGGTGTTAAACCAAATCCATGCAAATTGGAATCGATAAGGGATTTTCCAAGGCCTTTGAAAGTGAAGAATGTTCGCCAGTTTTTGGGATTGATTGGGTTCTTCACAGGACATTGTCCATCATACACCAAAACTGTTGACCACTACAGGACCTTCTGAAGAAGGGGGGCAAGTGGAAATGGACGGAGGAAGCAGAAAAAGCATTCGTGGAGGCCAAGGAAATGCTCTTAAACTACGTGAAGCTAGGATATCCTGATTTTAATCAGAGATTTATCATTCAGACAGATGCATCCCAGATTGGAATAGGGGCAATGCTATATCAGGAGAACCCGGAAAACCCTGATAAGAAGAACTATCTAGCTTTCACAAGTAGGAGACTGAAACCACACGAGAAAAATTATACGATCAGCGAGATCGAGCTGTTAGCGATATTGCACGCGTTGCAATATTGGCGGAAGATCGTATATGGGTTTCAGGTCATTCTAAGGACGGATCATAAAGCCTTAACCTTTTTGATGAAGACTGATTTATCCAGTCAAAGGTTGATGCGTTGGGCTTTATATATTCAACAATTTGATGTCAAGATAGAGTACTGCCCAGGAAAGGAAAACATAGTTCCAGACTACTTAAGTAGACAGCCAGAGTCCATAGAAGAGGAAGTAATGGCTATAGATTTGGAAGACAGGGATCAGCGTACTCTTAATGAGTTAAGAAGCATTAGTCAAAGACAACGGGAGGATCCATGGATGAACATGCTCATATCATTCCTTGAGGGAAGCTTGATAAGAGGAACACCAGCGTACACAGAAGCTGAGAAGATAGCACAAGACTACACGTTTTACAATGGGTTATTATATAAGTTTGTGGATTCTGACCATACGAAATTAAGGATTGTTGTACCTGCAATTTTGCAGAGGAAAATAGTATGGTTAGCCCATAGATCGTTCGGACATATGGGAGTCGACAAAACAGTCTCGATGCTGAAAGAAGCATTTATCTGGCCGAGACTGAGAGAAACTGTAAGGGACACGCTAAAGACATGTGATTTATGTCAAAGGATAAAACCTAATGCATTTCTGATGAGACAGAAGCCTATACCATTGTTGCCCGAAAGGCCCGGCCAAATCATATCTATTGATAATTTTGGACCTTTGCCAAAGGCAAGAAGAGGAAATCGACACATAATGGTGGCTATGGATGTCTTCACTAAAATGGTCGTCCTTGCTCCCATACAGAAGACTAGTACCAAACAGGTGTTAAAACGACTTAAAGAAAAAGTGATACCGATTCTGGGGAAACCTGAGAATTTGTTGTCGGATCACGGCAGTTGTTTCACCAGTGTAGAGTTCAGACGAGAATTAGAAAGACTTGGGATACGTCAAATTTTGTCAAGTATTCGCCATCCTGAGTCAAACCCTGTAGAGAGAGTTATGAGAGAAACAGCCAAGTACTGTAGAATATACTGTGCCGAAGAAAATTGGAAGTGGATAGATATTTTGGATATTATTGAATTTTGTATAAATAATACAATCCATGAATCCACAGGAGAGATACCCATAACGTTACATCGGAATGAGCAACCAGAAAGACCTTGGAATCTGGTAATTCCTAGGCCAGCAGACGCTCAGCCGGGAAGAGATGTACGAATTAGGAGAGCCTTTGAGCATCTAAAAGCTCAAGCCGACAGGAGGCAGAGAAGAAATAGGCATAAGAGGTATCATCGACCATTATTAGCAGGAGAAATGGTGTTAGTGAAAAGACCAGCCATTTCGGATCCAGGGAACCGTGTGTACAAGAAGTTCCAGAAAATGTACCACGGACCATATCAGATAATCAGAGATTTGAGGAATAACGCATATAGAATTCGGCACTGTGAAACGGATCACGAAGTGACTATGAATTCAGCAAATTTGAAATTATATTACCCTCCCGAAGATTTTGATGAAGAAAATGAACAAGCCCTGGTCATGGAAACATTTAGAGATGAATCCACTTTTGACATAGACAAGAATAAGGAAGAAATAGAAAATAGAGCTCAAGCATTCGAGTGCGAATGCGAATTGGAGAAAGTATATTGGGAAATTAAAGAAATAATTGAATTTATTGAAGAAGAAAATTCCAAGTTAAGAAAAGAAAATGATGAAATAAGGAAACGGGTAGGGATAGACCAAACCCGTAAGGGAGAATGAGGTTCTGGGAACTTAAAGTCCAGACAAACAAAGAAAGAAAGAAAGGGTAGGGACAGAGCATACCCGACCTACACAATTAGTGGAAGGAACCTTAAGAAAATAAAACAACAGTAAATACGGATGACGTTATGATGGATTCGACGAATAGAGTAATACAAATAAAATTGAAATAAATTTCCTCAAAATTTTCGAAAATTTATTTACCTAAGGAGGGGAGAGATGAACCCATGGGCCATAGGGTCCATGACGGTCGAACCATGTCCTTAAGGAAGAAATGAAAGAAACGTATAGTTTCTTAAAGGAATGGAGAGAGATTTTAAGCCAGGAATATAGCTTAACATTGTGCAAGCGACTAGGGACAGATGTTCCTTAGATGAGATCACCCCACTCGACATTTCAGAGAGGGCTGGTCACGAGTATTAATAACTGAGTGGAACTTTCCACCGTGTTAGACAGAGAAGCCTGAATCGGAATTCAAGCTGACGTTGCTGGAAATTGACAACGCCGCATATGCGCCAGAAGAGGAATAATTAAAATTAACACTTTACGAGCATAATAATGAGCAAACAAGCACAGTACAGTGAATCATTTTGAATGAGAGATTTTTCAGTATAGAGAAACCATTTAATAATTGCACAGAAAAAAACTGCCGACGTAAGACGACGTCATTGGGGAATTACCTAAGCCTCTGTGGAGGGGAGAGAGCAAAAGGAATGCAACACCCACACAATTGAGGACGAGAAATTAATTAATATCTCCGAATTGCACGATCGATTCTTAGGTGCAATAAGATCATTTGACATTGAGAAGACGAGCTTTCGGAAGGTATAATTTTTATATTTGTGGCACCATTATTTTAGAAGTTGACCACAGGAAAGGCTAGAGTCTTATTTTTTTGTAGTAAAACAGTATAAAGCTTCGGGCGTTTCCAAGCCAATCATGCAGTCCTACGAGCATTCCGTGAGGGGAAGTGCTGCTCCACGACGTAGAAGTAATCATTCCGACAGTCCGTGAGGGGCGTAACTCTGCGTTACATCGAAAAACAGCTACCAGTACTCCTTGAGGGGAGAAGCGCTGTGTTAAACCGCAGAAGTAAGATCCGATAGCCACAGGCGTCACAGTAGTAACGACTTGCTTGCCTCCATAAGGAGCAGTCAAGACGAAATTTTAAAGTATCGCCGTAGTGAAATATTAGGAAAATCCTAATTATAGGATTTAGGCCCGACTGTATACAAGTTAAAGTGAAAATTCGCAAGATATAGTCATAGCAGGCTGCGAACGTCGGACTTAAAGGCGATAGGTCGTTAAATGTACGAACGAATAGATCATAACGTACGGAAGTATCGTACCAGACAGATAAACTGTTATTTAAATTGAAGAAACCTAAAAGGGAAGAACAGAATAAGGTTCGAACGTAGGAGTGTTAAAACAGTTCAAATAAAGAGGATAGGAGACTATAAACATTAGCTCCAGAAAGCAGGCGAACAATTCTAAAAATACTAGAATCGAGAAGTGCTAGCTGCTATAAACTAATTCTATAGGTCTTAGAGGAGACCTCGATCCATATAGACTTTCGTTAGGATCAATAGACAGATCTACAGAGAAGCCGTTCAAGCTAAATAAATAGCCGGTTATCCAGGATAGGAATAGCAGAATTGAACTCCAGGGAACAGTAGATGTTTCGGGACTTCCGCGTTCTACAGAATAGGAGGCCGACATCGAATAAATTTCACCCTTGGAAACGGGAATTTAAGAAGATCACGTGTGATAGGCTCAGAAATACGGCCTAGTGATCGAGTCATTGTGAAGTGTAAAATAATCAAGATTGTGTGTTAAATAATATCTTTAGTGTTTATTATGTGTTCAAAAGGGACACACCAGTATATAAAAATGTCGTCAATATTAAGTGTTTTAGATATATGTCAAAAAGTGTTTTTACGTAAGATGAATACCTTCAATATGGTGTAAAAAGTTCAAAGTGGGCCCAAAAATGAAACACCGCACCAGATTTAAGATCATGGGATGATCTGGAAAATATGTGAGTACTAAATTCATTTTTATTTTGGTGTCAGAAATTGATTGTGTACAGACTCACCGGAGTTTTTGAGTGAAAGGGATGTGTTTTAATGAATAAATACTGAATAATCAAGAACACGGTCTGAACAATAATAAAATGAATAGAGAAATTATGAATAATTATGTAAAGAATAAATCCCGTAGAGGAAATATGTGAATAAAGGGTTAATGTATTTAACAAATGTCCTAAGAGCTAGCGAAATATCATTAATTATCATGAAAGACATTGAAATAAAGTAAAGTTGAGATATGAAAGAAATAGCTTTTGAGCTGGTATAAAGAATAAAGATAATAATAATAATAATTAAATATGGAAATGTTAAATAAAAATCAAATAAATTGATATGAATATAAGAACGTTAAGCCTTAACGTATGTGTAAGAGATGAGGTTCAATGGAATATTTTAAAACAGGGAGCGATTTATCGACCACGGAAAGATTAATAGGTGAATTAAAATAATATGATTTGTTACTAAATAGATTTTATCAGTTCTTGGGAAGACATTTTCGGCTTAAAATAATGCATAGCGCATAATGAGCGCAAATATAATATTAAAGTGTCACGCTAGGAAAGCGTAGTGGTTAAATACTTGGTACATTACTTATGGAGGGTAGTTGATTGCAGTGAATTGATAATTGTGTAAGTCCTCTATTTGTGACATTAGTATCACGAGGCATTGTGTATGTATTTAAAAAGGGAGCTAATATATGGTATTATTGAGCGTATGTCATATGGGCCACGGCCGACTCTAAATCGCATTTTGTATAAGTCCTCTGTACGGGATTGGTTCCCGAGGCACCTGAAGAGATTCGAATGCAGGATCTTCTTATGATAAAAGCCCCTGAAATTCTCCGTCGTCGTTTGTGTATTTAATCTTCCCAATCAATGAGGACCCTCTCATAATTAATAAATGCCAAGGATATGAAAATGGTCTTTGAACCAAAGAATAGTTGTTTGAATTTATACGGTACAATAAAGCCCGGTCTCCCCAGAACTGGATAGAATGGGAAGGTTTGTTTTGAAAGCCTTGGAAATAAGCTACTAATGTTGGGTCAGACAAGATGTCGCCGCCACCCTAACGTGTCATAAATCGCACCCCGAGTAGTAGAGACTAGCTCTTTTAAAGCGAGGGGGAACAGAGACCGTCTCGAAAGCTGTTGTAGAGAGAAATGAATACACCAGGAGTGTTTAAAGTTGTTAACGACCCGGGCGTTGAACCGAGGTCCTTATAGATGGATATTTCGTTTGCCGGTTCAGATCGTAGTTTCTTATATGATAATGGTCTATTAAGACATAAGAGATAAATAACAATCCCTATGGTAATAATGTATGGACGTGGGATTCCACGAGTTGATTGAAGGCAACTGAGTTCGGGAGTAACTATAGTTTTTTTGACTGTGTCAAGTACCTTCACGCTCTGGAGTACACAATTGATTTTCTGATTACCTTAATATATTTGTGAAATAAAGAGAGATGATAACAACTGAATGTGTGGACATGCCCAAAATATTGAATTAGATAATTAACATAGATTTTAAATATAATTATATATTTGTTTTTGAGAAATAAGAAAATATAAAAGCTAGTGTTTGAGGTGTACAAGAATGACACCGTAATAATGTAAATGCATGGAGCCAAAGAGCTCGGAGTTATGTAAACTTAATGTTAGTGCTTTATGGAAGTGAGATTAAGTAAGAATTGTTGGTTTATGTAAAAACCACAGGTTTTGAATACAATATTTGTTTATTTTATTTTGTGATCCCTTGTTCATTTGGAACAAGCAGTTGATATTTGGGTCAGTAATTAAATTGTAAAAATGTTTGTAGCGCCATTAATTTTATTAATTAAATGTGTTTAAATAGGAGTTGAGTTGGTTGTTATTTTTGCAAGTGTATCCTCTAATTAATCCAAAATATGTGAGTCACAGAGTGGGGGAACTTACCGCTGCCCCGAAATCCCGAATTGAGCTACGCTGGTACACTGTGATTGGCATATTTCTTGCTAAATGGGCACAATATATCAGAAAGTATGCAAGCCTACGGCATTAAACTATGCACACGTATAGTACCTGACATTTTGTATTAATTTGGAGTAACTTATACACGTCAGTGCTACCAACATGGTTCTAAGCATGGTGAGAAGTCCAACTTTAAATACATGTAACTTCTATACTATCATTTGGATGTCAACCAAATTTCGTGTGTGCTATGTGTACCATAACAGATATGACTATGCCGATTCTTAAGAGTAACCAGGGCTGCCAACTGTTAATAAATACTGTCTCTATTCTTGTTACCCTAATATCAATATATCAGAAAGTATGCAAGCCAACAGAACTAAAATTTGCACACGTATAGTACCTGGCCTTCTAGATTAATTTGGAGTGACTAATATTCGTCAGTGTTGCCAAATTGATTCTAAGCCTGCTGATAGGTCCAATTTTAAAATGCATGTAACTTCTATACTAAATAATGGATTTCATTCAAAATTGACACAGCAATAGATCATATTATTCCAGATTATTTCTGACCAATACATGTATGTCATTGTTGCCAACATGATTTTACGCGCGCTGTTAGATCCAATGTTTAACTGCATGTAACGGCCATGCTATCCATTGGACTTCAACCAAATTTTGTATTCTGTACCTTAAGAGATGGAACTAAGAATATATTCATTCACCAGGGCTGCCAACTGTAGTTCTCTATTAGGCTACATTATGTATACAGTATTTCGAACTAATTAAAAATTTCGATATTACCAACTTAATTTCGTCATTATTCTAGATAGATCCATATAGATTAATTATTGGCATGGATCTTAAATTTTAAGAAAAGTAGGCTCTTTAGTTCGTCACGGAACTTCTTGTTATATACTGTATATAGATAGTTCTGAGAATTCTTCCATCAGTCTTCTGTAATGTGTCAGTAACTGATCGAGTGTTTAACTTGAAAAGTGTTTCACAAGCATATATTGCTTCCGGTTTAATAACTGATTCGTTATATTGGTGATATAATAATAATAATAATAATAATAATAATAATAATAATAATAATAATAATATTTTTTATTTTTTTACGAGGGAAGTGGAAAAATCTTGCCTAAGACCTTGAGAAGGGTCCGCACTCCTCAAGTGTGTGGGATTCTTACCCACTAAAAAACCACACCCTGTCCTCTTGACAACACCCATCCCGGGACCACTTTCGTATTACTTCAGGATGGAGTCATTTTCTTTGCTTCACAAGCACCATCTTACTTCTCCATTCATAGCCCGCGGATCGCAGACTCAATCGACTAAATCGAGCAAGTCCCCATCCGACTTCTTCTGACGAAAGACCACCTCAACAAAGAAAGCGACCGTATCCCAGCTGAGCTCGTTCCTCAGCATAATGCCAACTATATTGTCCGGCGTTATTGGACCAACCTCAGCTTCAAGTTGTGTTTTTTCGCTGCCCAACGATCGCAGACGGAAAACGTATGATAAACGTCATCTCGTTCGTTCTCGCAGTAAATACAAACTGGACTCCTTACTTTCGCCATACGATGAAGGTAACACCGAAAGTATCCATGACCTGTCAACATCTGTGTCAGAAAGTAATTTATTTCTCCGTGTTTCCTACTCGTCCACTCGACCAGACTCAGTATCAGCCGAGCTGTCCATCTTCCTCTGTGATCGTCATTCCACCTCTGCTGCCAAAGCTCCATCTTGCGTGCTACGGCTTCCTTCCGGGCTTGAGCATTGCCCAGTTCTACTCGTCGGAAGTATACGTCTTTACGTTCTTGCGCGAGTAAGTCTATTGGCGCAACACCTGAGACAACCAGAACTGCAGGTTCCGAAACTGTACGGTAAGCACACGCCACCCTCAGAGCTCCTCTCCTCTGAATTGCAGCTAGGCGTTTCCTATACTTCTCAATCCTCAGCGAATCAGACCAAATCTCAGCTCCATACAGGAGAATAGACTGCGCTGTGGACAACAGTAGTCGACGTTTGCTTTCTCTAGGACCATGCACATTAGCCATGAGCCTACTAATGGCAGCTGTCACTACTTCCGCCTTGTCTGCTGCCTTCCGTATATGAGACCAGTATGTCAGTTTCGTGTCAAGAGTAAATCCTAAGTACTTCGCAGTGGCTCCAGTTCGAACGACCACCTCTCCAACTTTCATGAGAAGTATAGTGTCCATTCTCCTCCTAGTTAACATGACTATTTCACTTTTCGCCATAGCTAAATTCAGACCATGAACGTTCATCCAACCACTCACCCGACGCATTACCTGATTGAGTTTCCACTGAGCCAGAACCGCATCTCGGGCTACAATCACCGCTACAATATCATCAGCGTACCCAACAAGGAATGCATCTTCGGGCATCTCCATGCGCAGTAAGCCGTCGTACAACATGTTCCACAAATCCGGGCCCAGTATAGATCCTTGCGCTGCTCCTGCCGTGACTTTTCTCCTTCTCTGGCCGTCTGCAGTGTCATATAACAGGGTACGGTCCTTCAAATGATCTTTCATTATACGCAGGAGATATGCAGGCAACTGGAAGGTGAATGGCAGAGCTTCAACCATATCTCTCCACCTACCTGAGTTGAAGGCGTTCTTCACATCCAAGGTTACCAGATGTGTTATTTTCCGAGAATAGTGGTTACCTTCCTGTGCTTGATTCGCAGCTTCAACTACTAGGCGTACTGCAGCTATTGTACATCGCCCACGGCGGAAGCCAAATTGCCTGTCAGACAGATTTCCCGCGGCTTGAATAGACGACAGTATGCGAGGTTTTAATAGCTTCTCCAGCACTTTTCCCGCAATGTCTAAAATACATAGTGGTCTGAAGGACGAAGGCGCGTTCCCGACTGTCTTTCCTCTTTTAATCAGCACTAGTCGAGCCATTTTCCAACGGGCACTAAAGACACTTTCAGACAACAGTTGTACATTTCAAGCAGTAGCTGCGGACAAACCTTGAGAGCTAGTTTCATAGCTTCCGCGGGTATCCCGTCAGGGCCTGGAGCCTTCTTATTCCGAAGGGAGCCTACTGCTTCCTTCAGCTCACCTATGGTAAATAGAGGAATGAATAATAATAATAATAATAATAATAATAATAATAATAATAATAATAATAATAATAATTTTGGGCCGATAACCTAGATGTTAGGCCCCTTAAAACAACAATTATCATCATCATCAATAATAATAATTATAATTTAACAGAAGTGCATGAAGATCTACAAGAAATGGGTATTGCTGAGAAAACCATTCCAGATAGAGTAAAATTTAGAAGCCTAGTAAACAAACATAAATTTGCAGAGAAACCTAAAAGGAAAAATACAGGCTGGACAGAAGCACGCAGAAAGGAACACAGTGAACGAATGAGATAATGGGGGAGAAAATAAGAAGGAACATTGTGCATAATAAGTTCAAGCGCTCTCCGTAGTTGGGCATAACGATTTAAAATAATAATAATAATAATAATAATCATAATAATAATAATAATAATAATAATGTTTGTATGTATGTATGTATGTATGTATGTCTACCCCTTATTATTCCCGTTTTATAACGGGGTCGGGGATGAGATGCGATGGAAGTATTTGTGGCGATGGTTTTTACGGCCGGATGCCCTTCCTGACGCCAACCTCATGAGAGGAGTTAATGAGAGATGAAATGAATGATGGTGAATGAAACTGGGCAAGGATTTGGAAGGAAGCGGCCGTGGCCTGTCAGAAGATACCGTCCCAGCATTTGCCTGGTGTTGAAATTGGGAAACCACGGAAAACCATTTCAAGGACGGCCGACGGTGGGGCTCGAACCCACGCGTCTACCGAGTCAGCAGAGAGCTTGGCCCCATGAGCTGCGCTTTAGCCAGCGTAGCCACTACTGTCGGTAATAATAATAATAATAATAATAATAATAATAATAATAATAATAATAATAATAATAATAATAATAATAATAATAATAATAATAATAATAATTAATTTAATTTAATTTTAATTTATTTATTAAATACTATTTATGTTACATTATTGTGATATGTCTCACGAATCTGATGACAGTACAGATTATCTGTGAGACATATTAATTATTATTTACAACATATATATAGATTATATTTCAATACAAGAGTGCATGCATTTTTTTTGTAATGTTAATGATAAAATATTAATGTAAATAATTAAAGATACAAAAAATTACACTATGGTAGTTATATTAATAAATTTATGTTATGAGTTAATGTTTGGTTAAGTAATATTTTTTAATGCGACTTATAGCTAGTTGTTTGCTGTTAATGTTTGTCAGTCCAGGTGGTAGTTCATTAAGTAGTGATGGTATAATATAATTTAGTCTCTTGAAACCATAGCTATTTATACATAAAGGTTTAACATGTTTAGTACTTGTTATGGCTCTTGTTTGTATGTTGTGAGAGACCTTATGCCTGAATCTTGGATCATGGTAGTAGAGATTCAGTACAGTAATTTGAAACAACTCTTTAATATTAAAATAAGGGATATCAGTGAAATATTTAAAGAACCTGTTTTGGCTATCTTGAAGATTATTCATTAAAGTTGTGTTTTGATTTCCCCAAGCTGCTATAGCATATCTTAATTTGCTTTCAATCAGAGCACTGTAAATTGTTTTGTAAGTTTTCCTATCTACATACAATCGGAGATTGTAGAAGGTGTAGAGGTTTGCTCTTAGTTTTTTTTATTATGTTTACTGTGTGTGTGTTCATTTTAAAGTGTTCATCAAGGGCAATTCCTAGGTATTTTTGTGTCGAAGTACTATTTGTGAAGGTGTTACATTTGCAACCTGCCAGGATGTTTTTGTGTATGCATGATAAGCTGTGGTGCGTTAGTTTGTATTTTTCTTGTGTGAAGTGATCAACTCTGATGTGCATTATTTTAGATTTGGTTGTATTTATATACAAATTATTGTCATGACACCATCTTGTGATGTTATTGAAGTCTTCTTGAAGTCTATCAAAAGCTGTTTTAGAGTATTTATATATGGTATATATAGTGGTGTCATCAGCATAAATAAATATTTTACTGTGTTAAATGGCTTCATTCATGTCGTTTACGAACAGGTTATATAGTGTAGGTGAAATAATGCTGCCTTGAGGGATACCTTGTGTTCCTTCTACTGCGTCACTGATAGTGTTATTGACCATAACTGCCATTTCCCTGTTTTTCAGATAGCTTTCAAATAGTTTGTAAGTCGTGCCTCCTATTCCAATATCGTGTAATTTAGCAAGTAATTTATTGTGATTTATTGTGTCAAATGCTTTAGAAAAGTCAAGAAAAAGTACCATTATATGATTGTTCTTATTTAAGGCATTATTTATTACATTGGCAAATTCAGCCAGGAGTCGTTCAGTACTTTTTCCCTTCCTAAAACCGTATAGGTGTCCCTTTAATATATCGTATTTATTTAGGAAATTCTTCAATCTCTTATCCAAGCATTTTTCCATTATTTTGTGGAGGATTGATGAAATGCATATTGGTCTGTAGTTGCCAAAGTCTAAGTGATCGCCATTCTTATATATTGGTTTAATAATTGTGTATTTCAGATATTTTGGTATTATGCCTGATTCGAATATCTTGTTTATGAGATGTGTTATGATTGGTATAGTTTTTTTGGATGTTGCCTTTATGTCTTTCAAGCGTATATTGTCTACCCCAGGCGATTTGTCTGTTTTTAATTCCTTAATTATGTTTTCTATTTCATATTCATCAGTTTCAAGTAATGTAAAGGAATTCATTAATTTGTTTCTATTTTATTGCCATTTGTTGATACTACAACATAATAATAATAATAATAATAATATATATATATTTTTTTTAGGGGAAGAAAGGCATTTACGCACAGAGTGTCGGGCTCCTGCTCCTGAGTAGCAGACTACCGACTAAAACTCCCCCGTTACTTCTGAACACTAGCCTGGAACCGTTTAGCACATTACTTCAGGCTAGAGTCATTTTATATTTGCCTGTAGGGCACTCTTCCGTAATGAATCATCTTCAGTGGCGATCCAGATCCGTCTTCTTTGTTCGGAGGATATCTTCAACAAAGCTTGCTACCAGTTTCCAGTTTTCCTCATTTTGTAGCATCACTGCAACAATATTGTCCGGGGAAATCTCTACATCAATGTGATCTTGAAGAGACTGCCTATTTTGGACCCACCGTCCACAAGAGAAGAAGGTGTGATTAGCATTATCTAATTCGTTGATACAGTAGATGCAATCTGATGAATCCACCTTCCTCATCTTCTTAAGGTAGGAACAGAAGTACCCATGGCCAGTCAAGAACTGAGTGAGATAATAACCAACCTCACCATGTTTCCTCTCTGTCCAAACCTGCACCTGAGGGATCATTCTCTTAGTCCATTGGCTTTGATCTCCTTGCTCCCATTTGATCTGCCAATTTTGAAAGGTTTGTACTCTTGCCGATCGTCTTGCATTTTGTAAACCCATATCAGATTTCCTCAAGTAAATGTTCTTGCGTTCTTTCGCAAGAAAAACAATCGGAATAATCCCGGCAATAACGAGAACTGCTTCCTCAGAGACCGTGCGATATGCAGATGCCACGCGCAAAGCCCCCCGCCTCTGCACTTGCGCCAGTGGCTTCCTATAAATTTCCTTATCCAGGGCATCCGCCCATATTTCCGCTCCATACAGCAGAACTGAATGGATGGCTGTCATCAATAGTCTTCTCTTACTAGATTTTGGCCCACCAACATTGGCCATGAGCCGACTGAGGGACGTTACTCCTCTGGCTGCCTTATCTGCAGTCCGTCTAATCTGTTCTCCAAAATTCATTTTACTGTCGATCATGATGCCCAGGTATTTTGCTGCTGGCTGCGTCTCTACTTGAATTTGTCCTACCTGTATTGGAAGTATTGTCTGAATTCTCTTCTTTGTTAGGATGACAATTTCCGTCTTACTAAGTGCTAGAGACAGACCATGTTCCTCCATCCATCTATTGATTTTGCGCATTACCATATTGAGTCGCAACTGTGCCTGCTCGACACTTCTTCCTGCTACAAGAGCAGCAACATCATCTGCATATCCTACTAGAATAGTTTCTTCAGGCATTTCAAGCCTCAACAAGCTGTCGTATGTAACATTCCAGAGATCAGGTCCTAGAATCGAACCCTGGGCAGCCCCAGCCGTGACTTGTACTCTACGGATCCCTTCTGTAGTATCGTAGAGCAGAGCACGATCTTTCAAGTAAGAGTCTAAGATCCGAAGGAGATACTTTGGAACATGGAATGAAAATTCTAGAGCATCCATGATATCTGTCCATTTGACAGAGTTGAAAGCGTTTTTAACATCCAGTGTAACAAAAAGAATCACCCGGCGAGAGTAATGAGTATAACTCTCCGCTCTTCGTACTTTATCGGCGACTTCTTGCACTGCATCCAGTGTCGAGCGGCCTACCCTGAATCCAAATTGTCTTGGTGATAAATCGCCGGCTGCGATTATTGCTTCAAGCAATCTCCGTCTTATGAGTTTCTCAAATAGTTTGCCTGTTGTGTCAAGCATACAAAGTGGGCGGTACGATGATGGTAACTCAGGGTCACCCATGCCCTTACTAATGAGCACTAAGCGACAGATCTTCCAGCGAAAGCTAAAGATTCCTTCTTTCAAGCACACATTGAACATTCTCAACAATAACAACAACATATCTTGATCAACTATTATTTTCAGAACCTCATTAGGAATCCCATCCGGCCCCGGAGCCTTGTTGTTCAGTAAAGAATGCGTTGCAACCCGAAGTTCATCTTCAGTAAACAGTGGGAAATCTAGATCACTTTCAAAATTCCTCTCAGGTCTTGTGGGATGAGTTGGAAAAAGGTTTTGAACAATGGTGTTCATAATATCATCCTCCATGATGCACGATGTTCTGTGACTTCCAAGTTTCTGTGTTACAATTTTGTAACCCAAACCCCATGGATCTGTGTCAATATCTTCCCGAAGCTTTCTCCAACTCTGAACCTTGCTCGTAGTTATGGCTTTCCGAAGTAGCTTCTTTGCTGCTTTATGCTCCGCTGATTTTTCATTAGCTTCTTCCCGATTTCTTGCTCTCTGGGCAAGACGGCGAAGCCTGAGGCAGTTCTTCCTTAATTCTGCTATCTCTCTGGTCCACCAGTATACAGGGCTCTTTCGGTGACGTGGTACTGAGGAGGGCATCGAAACATCACAAGCTGACGTAATAATTTTCATGGTTGCAGAAACCAGATCCTCAACCTCAAACTCTCTCCGTGCTTCAGCACTTCGAATCTGTTCTTCACCCTTCCCAATGATATCTTTGAACTTGTCCATGCTAATCCTATTTACATTCCACAGTTGACATTTCTGGGGAGGTACTTCCCGTCCCTGAACATTTGATTCAAAGTCAAAGGCGATGAATTGATGATCGCTAGCACAATAATCTTCCAACACTTTCCATCTCTTAATGAATGGCACAATTACTTCTGATGCCAGGGAGACATCCGGAATTGTTCCTTCACATCCTGGACGTCGGAAAGTTGGGACTGTACCAATATTTAATATTAGAAGGCCTATCCTGGATGCCATCTCTAGAATTTACTTACCCCGGGAATCTGTACTTGGCATACCCCATTCCACTGCTTTGGCGTTAAAGTCTCCAGCCACTATGACACTATCTGTGGCGTTTAGAATTGCATCTTCCAAAGAATTTACTTTGCGGCGGAAGTGCTCAATTGCCTCATTAGGAGTTAGGTAAACACTAAAATAGGTGACCCTTCTGGTCTTCACCCAAACATAACCATCAGAACTTCCATGATCCTTTATAATAACTTTTTTAGAATCCAACACCCAGATTGCAGAAGTGCCAAGTGTGTCACTGAACCAAAGAGGTGACTCTTTATCTTTATACTGTTCGCTGTTAGCAAGAGATCGCTTTGCTTCTCTGTGACTAGCTGATATAGCAGATCATTGGCTGTCTTACTTCTATGTAGATTGGCTTGAAGTATACGAATTATTTGAACCTCAGTGCCTTTTCTTTGTCCAAAGCTTCTCTGAAGACCTTACACTGGCCAGATCCCATAGCATGTGCTAAATCTTTGATAAAACCTCGTTCTTCACAAAGAACACATTTCTTTGAGGCCGTACATCCTCTAGCTTTGTGACCTGTCCCGCCGCAATTGTAGCAAAGTTTACTTCTATCTGTGCCTTTGCAGTTGCTAGCAACATGTCCATAGTCCAGACATCTATAACAACGAGATACCATGATTCTCCGTCTAATCCTGCAATTGACCCATCCTATGGTGATATGATCTTGCCTCAATAATACTAATAATACTACTACTACTAATAATAATAATGTATGTATGTATGTATGTATGTATGTATGTATGTCTACCCCTTATTATTCCCGTTTTCCAACGGGGTCGGGGATGAGATGCGATGGAAGTATTTGTGGCGATGGTTTTTACGGCCGGATGCCCTTCCTGACGCCAACCTCATGAGAGGAGTTAATGAGAGATGAAATGAATGATGGTGAATGAAACTGGGCAAGGATGTGGAAGGAAGCGGCCGTGGCCTGTCAGAAGGTACCGTCCCAGCATTTGCCTGGTGTTGAAAATGGGAAACCACGGAAAACCATTTCAAGGACGGCCGACGGTGGGGCTCGAACCCACGCGTCTACCGAGTCAGCAGAGAGCTTGGCCCCATGAGCTGCGCTTTAGCCAGCGTAGCCACTACTGTCGGTAATAATAATAATAATAATAATAATAATAAAAATAATTTAATTTTAATTTAATTTTAATTTATTTATTAAATACTATTTATGTTACATTATTGTGATATGTCTCACGAATCTGATGACAGTACAGATTATCTGTGAGACATATTAATTATTATTTACAACAAATATATAGATTATATTTCAATACAAGAGTGCATGCATTTTTTTTGTAACGTTAATGATAAAATATTAATGTAAATAATTAAAGATACAAAAAATTACACTATGGTAGTTATATTAATAAATTTATGTTATGAGTTAATGTTTGGTTAAGTAATATTTTTTAATGCGACTTATAGCTAGTTGTTTGCTGTTAATGTTTGTCAGTCCAGGTGGTAGTTCATTAAGTAGTGATGGTATAATATAATCTAGTCTCTTGAAACCATAGCTATTTATACATAAAGGTTTAACATGTTTAGTACTTGTTATGGCTCTTGTTTGTATGTTGTGAGAGACCTTATGCCTGAATCTTGGATCATGGTAGTAGAGATTCAGTATAGTAATTTGAAACAACTCTTTAATATTAAAATAAGGGATATCAGTGAAATATTTAAAGAACCTGTTTTGGCTACTTTGAAGATTATTAATTAAAGTTGTGTTTTGATTTCCCCAAGCTGCTATAGCATATCTTAATTTGCTTTCAATCAGAGCACTGTAAATTGTTTTGTAAGTTTTCCTATCTACATAAAATCGGAGATTGTAGAAGGTGTAGAGGTTTGCTCTTAGTTTTTTTTATATTATTTTTACTGTGTGTGTGTTCATTTTAAAGTGTTCATCAAGGGTAATTCCTAGGTATTTTTGTGTCGAAGTACTATTTGTGAAGGTGTTACATTTGCAACCTGCCAGGATGTTTTTGTGTATGCATGATAAGCTGTGGTGCGTTAGTTTGTATTTTTCTTGTGTGAAGTGATCAACTCTGATGTGCATTATTTTAGATTTGGTTGTATTTATATACAAATTATTGTCATGACACCATCTTGTGATGTTATTGAAGTCTTCTTGAAGTCTATCAAAAGCTGTTTTAGAGTATTTATATATGGTATATATAGTGGTGTCATCAGCATAAATAAATATTTTACTGTGTTAAATGGCTTCATTCATGTCGTTTACGAACAGGTTATATAGTGTAGGTGAAATAATGCTGCCTTGAGGGATACCTTGTGTTCCTTCTACTGCGTCACTGATAGTGTTATTGACCATAACTGCCATTTCCCTGTTTTTCAGATAGCTTTCAAATAGTTTGTAAGTCGTGCCTCCTATTCCAATATCGTGTAATTTAGCAAGTAATTTATTGTGATTTATTGTGTCAAATGCTTTAGAAAAGTCAAGAAAAAGTACCATTATATGATTGTTCTTATTTAAGGCATTATTTATTACATTGGCAAATTCAGCCAGGAGTCGTTCAGTACTTTTTCCCTTCCTAAAACCGTATAGGTGTCCCTTTAATATATCGTATTTATTTAGGAAATTCTTCAATCTCTTATCCAAGCATTTTTCCATTATTTTGTGGAGGATTGATGAAATGCATATTGGTCTGTAGTTGCCAAAGTCTAAGTGATCGCCATTCTTATATATTGGTTTAATAATTGTGTATTTCAGATATTTTGGTATTATGCCTGATTCGAATATCTTGTTTATGAGATGTGTTATGATTGGTATAGTTTTTTTGGATGTTGCCTTTATGTCTTTCAAGCGTATATTGTCTACCCCAGGCGATTTGTCTGTTTTTAATTCCTTAATTATGTTTTCTATTTCATATTCATCAGTTTCAAGTAATGTAAAGGAATTCATTAATTTGTTTCTATTTTATTGCCATATGTTGATACTACAACATAATAATAATAATAATAATAATATATATATATTTTTTTTAGGGGAAGAAAGGCATTTACGCACAGAGTGTCGGGCTCCTGCTCCTGAGTAGCAGACTACCGACTAAAACTCCCCCGTTACTTCTGAACACTAGCCTGGAACCGTTTAGCACATTACTTCAGGCTAGAGTCATTTTATATTTGCCTGTAGGGCACTCTTCCGTAATGAATCATCTTCAGTGGCGATCCAGATCCGTCTTCTTTGTTCGGAGGATATCTTCAACAAAGCTTGCTACCAGTTTCCAGTTTTCCTCATTTTGTAGCATCACTGCAACAATATTGTCCGGGGAAATCTCTACATCAATGTGATCTTGAAGAGACTGCCTATTTTGGACCCACCGTCCACAAGAGAAGAAGGTGTGATTAGCATTATCTAATTCGTTGATACAGTAGATGCAATCTGATGAATCCACCTTCCTCATCTTCTTAAGGTAGGAACAGAAGTACCCATGGCCAGTCAAGAACTGAGTGAGATAATAACCAACCTCATCATGTTTCCTCTCTGTCCAAACCTGCACCTGAGGGATCATTCTCTTAGTCCATTGGCTTTGATCTCCTTGCTCCCATTTGATCTGCCAATTTTGAAAGGTTTGTACTCTTGCCGATCGTCTTGCATTTTGTAAACCCATATCAGATTTCCTCAAGTAAATGTTCTTGCGTTCTTTCGCAAGAAAAACAATCGGAATAATCCCGGCAATAACGAGAACTGCTTCCTCAGAGACCGTGCGATATGCAGATGCCACGCGCAAAGCCCCCCGCCTCTGCACTTGCGCCAGTGGCTTCCTATAAATTTCCTTATCCAGGGCATCCGCCCATATTTCCGCTCCATACAGCAGAACTGAATGGATGGCTGTCATCAATAGTCTTCTCTTACTAGATTTTGGCCCACCAACATTGGCCATGAGCCGACTGAGGGACGTTACTCCTCTGGCTGCCTTATCTGCAGTCCGTCTAATCTGTTCTCCAAAATTCATTTTACTGTCGATCATGATGCCCAGGTATTTTGCTGCTGGCTGCGTCTCTACTTGAATTTGTCCTACCTGTATTGGAAGTATTGTCTGAATTCTCTTCTTTGTTAGGATGACAATTTCCGTCTTACTAAGTGCTAGAGACAGACCATGTTCCTCCATCCATCTATTGATTTTGCGCATTACCATATTGAGTCGCAACTGTGCCTGCTCGACACTTCTTCCTGCTACAAGAGCAGCAACATCATCTGCATATCCTACTAGAATAGTTTCTTCAGGCATTTCAAGCCTCAACAAGCTGTCGTATGTAACATTCCAGAGATCAGGTCCTAGAATCGAACCCTGGGCAGCCCCAGCCGTGACTTGTACTCTACGGATCCCTTCTGTAGTATCGTAGAGCAGAGCACGATCTTTCAAGTAAGAGTCTAAGATCCGAAGGAGATACTTTGGAACATGGAATGAAAATTCTAGAGCATCCATGATATCTGTCCATTTGACAGAGTTGAAAGCGTTTTTAACATCCAGTGTAACAAAAAGAATCACCCGGCGAGAGTAATGATTATAACTCTCCGCTCTTCGTACTTTATCGGCGACTTCTTGCACTGCATCCAGTGTCGAGCGGCCTACCCTGAATCCAAATTGTCTTGGTGATAAATCGCCGGCTGCGATTATTGCTTCAAGCAATCTCCGTCTTATGAGTTTCTCAAATAGTTTGCCTGTTGTGTCAAGCATACAAAGTGGGCGGTACGATGATGGTAACTCAGGGTCACCCATGCCCTTACTAATGAGCACTAAGCGACAGATCTTCCAGCGAAAGCTAAAGATTCCTTCTTTCAAGCACACATTGAACATTCTCAACAATAACAACAACATATCTTGATCAACTATTATTTTCAGAACCTCATTAGGAATCCCATCCGGCCCCGGAGCCTTGTTGTTCAGTAAAGAATGCGTTGCAACCCGAAGTTCATCTTCAGTAAACAGTGGGAAATCTAGATCACTTTCAAAATTCCTCTCAGGTCTTGTGGGATGAGTTGGAAAAAGGTTTTGAACAATGGTGTTCATAATATCATCCTCCATGATGCACGATGTTCTGTGACTTCCAAGTTTCTGTGTTACAATTTTGTAACCCAAACCCCATGGATCTGTGTCAATATCTTCCCGAAGCTTTCTCCAACTCTGAACCTTGCTCGTAGTTATGGCTTTCCGAAGTAGCTTCTTTGCTGCTTTATGCTCCGCTGATTTTTCATTAGCTTCTTCCCGATTTCTTGCTCTCTGGGCAAGACGGCGAAGCCTGAGGCAGTTCTTCCTTAATTCTGCTATCTCTCTGGTCCACCAGTATACAGGGCTCTTTCGGTGACGTGGTACTGAGGAGGGCATCGAAACATCACAAGCTGACGTAATAATTTTCATGGTTGCAGAAACCAGATCCTCAACCTCAAACTCTCTCCGTGCTTCAGCACTTCGAATCTGTTCTTCACCCTTCCCAATGATATCTTTGAACTTGTCCATGCTAATCCTATTTACATTCCACAGTTGACATTTCTGGGGAGGTACTTCCCGTCCCTGAACATTTGATTCAAAGTCAAAGGCGATGAATTGATGATCGCTAGCACAATAATCTTCCAACACTTTCCATCTCTTAATGAATGGCACAATTACTTCTGATGCCAGGGAGACATCCGGAATTGTTCCTTCACATCCTGGACGTCGGAAAGTTGGGACTGTACCAATATTTAATATTAGAAGGCCTATCCTGGATGCCATCTCTAGAATTTACTTACCCCGGGAATCTGTACTTGGCATACCCCATTCCACTGCTTTGGCGTTAAAGTCTCCAGCCACTATGACACTATCTGTGGCGTTTAGAATTGCATCTTCCAAAGAATTTACTTTGCGGCGGAAGTGCTCAATTGCCTCATTAGGAGTTAGGTAAACACTAAAATAGGTGACCCTTCTGGTCTTCACCCAAACATAACCATCAGAACTTCCATGATCCTTTATAATAACTTTTTTAGAATCCAACACCCAGATTGCAGAAGTGCCAAGTGTGTCACTGAACCAAAGAGGTGACTCTTTATCTTTATACTGTTCGCTGTTAGCAAGAGATCGCTTTGCTTCTCTGTGACTAGCTGATATAGCAGATCATTGGCTGTCTTACTTCTATGTAGATTGGCTTGAAGTATACGAATTATTTGAACCTCAGTGCCTTTTCTTTGTCCAAAGCTTCTCTGAAGACCTTACACTGGCCAGATCCCATAGCATGTGCTAAATCTTTGATAAAACCTCGTTCTTCACAAAGAACACATTTCTTTGAGGCCGTACATCCTCTAGCTTTGTGACCTGTCCCGCCGCAATTGTAGCAAAGTTTACTTCTATCTGTGCCTTTGCAGTTGCTAGCAACATGTCCATAGTCCAGACATCTATAACAACGAGATACCATGATTCTCCGTCTAATCCTGCAATTGACCCATCCTATGGTGATATGATCTTGCCTCAATAATACTAATAATACTACTACTACTAATAATAATAATGTATGTATGTATGTATGTATGTATGTATGTCTACCCCTTATTATTCCCGTTTTCCAACGGGGTCGGGGATGAGATGCGATGGAAGTATTTGTGGCGATGGTTTTTACGGCCGGATGCCCTTCCTGACGCCAACCTCATGAGAGGAGTTAATGAGAGATGAAATGAATGATGGTGAATGAAACTGGGCAAGGATGTGGAAGGAAGCGGCCGTGGCCTGTCAGAAGGTACCGTCCCAGCATTTGCCTGGTGTTGAAAATGGGAAACCACGGAAAACCATTTCAAGGACGGCCGACGGTGGGGCTCGAACCCACGCGTCTACCGAGTCAGCAGAGAGCTTGGCCCCATGAGCTGCGCTTTAGCCAGCGTAGCCACTACTGTCGGTAATAATAATAATAATAATAATAATAATAAAAATAATTTAATTTTAATTTAATTTTAATTTATTTATTAAATACTATTTATGTTACATTATTGTGATATGTCTCACGAATCTGATGACAGTACAGATTATCTGTGAGACATATTAATTATTATTTACAACAAATATATAGATTATATTTCAATACAAGAGTGCATGCATTTTTTTTGTAACGTTAATGATAAAATATTAATGTAAATAATTAAAGATACAAAAAATTACACTATGGTAGTTATATTAATAAATTTATGTTATGAGTTAATGTTTGGTTAAGTAATATTTTTTAATGCGACTTATAGCTAGTTGTTTGCTGTTAATGTTTGTCAGTCCAGGTGGTAGTTCATTAAGTAGTGATGGTATAATATAATCTAGTCTCTTGAAACCATAGCTATTTATACATAAAGGTTTAACATGTTTAGTACTTGTTATGGCTCTTGTTTGTATGTTGTGAGAGACCTTATGCCTGAATCTTGGATCATGGTAGTAGAGATTCAGTATAGTAATTTGAAACAACTCTTTAATATTAAAATAAGGGATATCAGTGAAATATTTAAAGAACCTGTTTTGGCTACTTTGAAGATTATTAATTAAAGTTGTGTTTTGATTTCCCCAAGCTGCTATAGCATATCTTAATTTGCTTTCAATCAGAGCACTGTAAATTGTTTTGTAAGTTTTCCTATCTACATAAAATCGGAGATTGTAGAAGGTGTAGAGGTTTGCTCTTAGTTTTTTTTATATTATTTTTACTGTGTGTGTGTTCATTTTAAAGTGTTCATCAAGGGTAATTCCTAGGTATTTTTGTGTCGAAGTACTATTTGTGAAGGTGTTACATTTGCAACCTGCCAGGATGTTTTTGTGTATGCATGATAAGCTGTGGTGCGTTAGTTTGTATTTTTCTTGTGTGAAGTGATCAACTCTGATGTGCATTATTTTAGATTTGGTTGTATTTATATACAAATTATTGTCATGACACCATCTTGTGATGTTATTGAAGTCTTCTTGAAGTCTATCAAAAGCTGTTTTAGAGTATTTATATATGGTATATATAGTGGTGTCATCAGCATAAATAAATATTTTACTGTGTTTAATGGCTTCATTCATGTCGTTTACGAACAGGTTATATAGTGTATGTGAAATAATGCTGCCTTGAGGGATACCTTGTGTTCCTTCTACTGCGTCACTGATAGTGTTATTGACCATAACTGCCATTTCCCTGTTTTTCAGATAGCTTTCAAATAGTTTGTAAGTCGTGCCTCTTATTCCAATATCGTGTAATTTAGCAAGTAATTTGTGATTTATTGTGTCAAATGCTTTAGAAAAGTCAAGAAAAAGTACCATTATATGATTGTTCTTATTTAAGGCATTATTTATTACATTGGCAAATTCAGCCAGGAGTCGTTCAGTACTTTTTCCCTTCCTAAAACCGTATAGGTGTCCCTTTAATATATCATATTTATTTAGGGTATTCTTCAATCTCTTATCCAAGCATTTTTCCATTATTTTGTGGAGGATTGATAAAATGCATATTGGTCTGTAGTTGCCAAAGTCTAAGTGATCGCCATTCTTATATATTGGTTTAATAATTGTGTATTTCAGATATTTTGGTATTTTGCCTGATTCGAATATCTTGTTTATGAGATGTGTTATGATTGGTATAGTTTTTTTGGATGTTGCCTTTATGTCTTTCAAGCGTATATTGTCTGCCCCAGGCGATTTGTCTGTTTTTAATTCCTTAATTATGTTTTCTATTTCATATTCATCAGTTTCAAGTAATGTAAAGGAATTCATTAATGTGTTTCTATTTTATTGCCATATGTTGATACTACAACATAATAATAATAATAATAATAATAATAATTTTTTTTTTATGGGAAGAAATGCATTTACGCACAGAGTGTCGGGCTCCTGCTCCTGAGTAGCAGACTACCGACTAAAACTCCCCCGTTACTTCTGAACACTAGCCTGGAACCGTTTAGCACATTACTTCAGGCTAGAGTCATTTTATATTTGCCTGTAGGGCACTCTTCCGTAATGAATCATCTTCAGTGGCGATCCAGATCCGTCTTCTTTGTTCGGAGGATATCTTCAACAAAGCTTGCTACCAGTTTCCAGTTTTCCTCATTTTGTAGCATCACTGCAACAATATTGTCCGGGGATATCTCTACATCAATGTGATCTTGAAGAGACTGCCTATTTTGGACCCACCGTCCACAAGAGAAGAAGGTGTGATTAGCATTATCTAATTCGTTGATACAGTAGATGCAATCTGATGAATCCACCTTCCTCATCTTCTTAAGGTAGGAACAGAAGTACCCATGGCCAGTCAAGAACTGAGTGAGATAATAACCAACCTCACCATGTTTCCTCTCTGTCCAAACCTGCACCTGAGGGATCATTCTCTTAGTCCATTGGCTTTGATCTCCTTGCTCCCATTTGATCTGCCAATTTTGAAAGGTTTGTACTCTTGCCGATCGTCTTGCATTTTGTAAACCCATATCAGATTTCCTCAAGTAAATGTTCTTGCGTTCTTTCGCAAGAAAAAAAATCGGAATAATCCCGGCAATAACGAGAACTGCTTCCTCAGAGACCGTGCGATATGCAGATGCCACGCGCAAAGCCCCCCGCCTCTGCACTTGCGCCAGTGGCTTCCTATAAATTTCCTTATCCAGGGCATCCGCCCATATTTCCGCTCCATACAGCAGAACTGAATGGATGGCTGTCATCAATAGTCTTCTCTTACTAGATTTTGGCCCACCAACATTGGCCATGAGCCGACTGAGGGACGTTACTCCTCTGGCTGCCTTATCTGCAGTCCGTCTAATCTGTTCTCCAAAATTCATTTTACTGTCGATCATGATGCCCAGGTATTTTGCTGCTGGCTGCGTCTCTACTTGAATTTGTCCTACCTGTATTGGAAGTATTGTCTGAATTCTCTTCTTTGTTAGGATGACAATTTCCGTCTTACTAAGTGCTAGAGACAGACCATGTTCCTCCATCCATCTATTGATTTTGCGCATTACCATATTGAGTCGCAACTGTGCCTGCTCGACACTTCTTCCTGCTACAAGAGCAGCAACATCATCTGCATATCCTACTAGAATAGTTTCTTCAGGCATTTCAAGCCTCAACAAGCTGTCGTATGTAACATTCCAGAGATCAGGTCCTAGAATCGAACCCTGGGCAGCCCCAGCCGTGACTTGTACTCTACGGATCCCTTCTGTAGTATCGTAGAGCAGAGCACGATCTTTCAAGTAAGAGTCTAAGATCCGAAGGAGATACTTTGGAACATGGAATGAAAATTCTAGAGGATCCATGATATCTGTCCATTTGACAGAGCTGAAAGCGTTTTTAACATCCAGTGTAACAAAAAGAATCACCCGGCGAGAGTAATGATTATAACTCTCCGCTCTTCGTACTTTATCGGCGACTTCTTGCACTGCATCCAGTGTCGACCGGCCTACCCTGAATCCAAATTGTCTTGGTGATAAATCGCCGGCTGCGATTATTGCTTCAAGCAATCTCCGTCTTATGAGTTTCTCAAATAGTTTGCCTGTTGTGTCAAGCATACAAAGTGGGCGGTACGATGATGGTAACTCAGGGTTACCCATGCCCTTACTAATGAGCACTAAGCGACAGATCTTCCAGCGAAAGCTAAAGATTCCTGCTTTCAAGCACACATTGAACATTCTCAACAATAACAACAACATATCTTGATCAACTATTATTTTCAGAACCTCATTAGGAATCCCATCCGGCCCCGGAGCCTTGTTGTTCCGTAAAGAATGCGTTGCAACCCGAAGTTCATCTTCAGTAAACAGTGGGAAATCTAGATCACTTTCAAAATTCCTCTCAGGTCTTGTGGGATGAGTTGGAAAAGGGTTTTGAACAATGATGTTCATAATATCATCCTCCATGATGCACGATGTTCTGTGACTTCCAAGTTTCTGTGTTACAATTTTGTAACCCAAACCCCATGGATCAGTGTCAATATCTTCCTGAAGCTTTCTCCAACTCTGAACCTTGCTCGTAGTTATGGCTTTCCGAAGTAGCTTCTTTGCTGCTTTATGCTCCGCTGATTTTTCATTAGCTTCTTCCCGATTTCTTGCTCTCTGGGCAAGACGGCGAAGCCTGAGGCAGTTCTTCCTTAATTCTGCTATCTCTCTGGTCCACCAGTATACAGGGCTCTTTCGGTGACGTGGTACTGAGGAGGGCATCGAAACATCACAAGCTGACGTAATAATTTTCATGGTTGCAGAAACCAGATCCTCAACCTCAAACTCTCTCCGTGCTTCAGCACTTCGAATCTGTTTTTCACCCTTCCCAATGATATCTTTGAACTTGTCCATGCTAATCCTATTTACATTCCACCGTTGACATTTCTGGGGAGGTACTTCCCGTCCCTGAACATTTGATTCAAAGTCAAAGGCGATGAATTGATGATCGCTAGCACAATAATCTTCCAACACTTTCCATCTCTTAATGAATGGCACAATTACTTCTGATGCCAGGGAGACATCCGGAATTGTTCCTTCACATCCTGGACGTCGGAAAGTTGGGACTGTACCAATATTTAATATTAGAAGGCCTATCTTGGATGCCATCTCTAGAATGTACTTACCCCGGGAATCTGTACTTGGCATACCCCATTCCACTGCTTTGGCGTTAAAGTCTCCAGCCACTATGACACTATCTGTGGCGTTTAGAATTGCATCTTCCAAAGAATTTACTTTGCGGCGGAAGTGCTCAATTGCCTCATTAGGAGTTAGGTAAACACTAAAATAGGTGACCCTTCTGGTCTTCACCCAAACATAACCATCAGAACTTCCATGATCCTTTATAATAACTTTTTTAGAATCCAACACCCAGATTGCAGAAGTGCCAAGTGTGTCACTGAACCAAAGAGATGACTCTTTATCTTTATACTGTTCGCTGATTAGCAAGAGATCGCTTTGCTTCTCTGTGACTAGCTGATATAGCAGATCATTGGCTGTCTTACTTCTATGTAGATTGGCTTGAAGTATACGAATCATTTGAACCTCAGTGCCTTTTCTTTGTCCAAAGCTTTTCTGAAGACCTTACACTGGCCAGATCCCATAGCATGTGCTAAATCTTTGATAAAACCTCGTTCTTCACAAAGAACACATTTCTTTGAGGCCGTACATCCTCTAGCTTTGTGACCTGTCCCGCCGCAATTGTAGCAAAGTTTACTTCTATCTGTGCCAGTGGCGTGGCGTGGAATTTTTTCTAGGGTAAGCTGTGAAGAAGACTGAAAGTATTGGCTTACACCATAGAGCAATTTCAGCACTTCGTTCTAGCGACGCCCTTTTCAATGTAGAGGTTGATATCTGAAGTAGCAACAACTACTCAACCGTACACACATAATTATGAGACCTTCACATTAAAAAAATGAAGAAATTGTAATGCAACACAGGTCATTATTCCCTTTTCAATTTCAGGCATGCCAATCCATGTAGCTGTATTAAGGGCGGGGTAAATTATTCAGCAGGGTCGGCGAGCTTTTCTGATCGTGTGTCATTTGAACAGTGTGGCAGTTTGTGCTTTTGTTGTTCGCATTTCTTGGTCTAAGGAGCTAAATGTTCAGGTTATTACCCGTAAATTTTCTATTATGACTGGCTGCGTGGCTCAGCGGCACCGTTCTCGCCTGCTGAGCTCAAGATAGCGGGATGGAATCCCGGCGCAGCCAGTCGCAATTTGAGGGTGCGTAAATGCGAAGGAGGCGTGTAAGTAGATTTACTGGCACGTTAAAGATTCCCTTCGGGGCAAATTTCCGGCACCCCAGCGTCTCTAAAAGCTTCAGTAGTTAACAGGGACGTAAAAACAATAACATTATTATTTTATCATTTTAATGATCTTGTCGCCTTCGTCGTTACGCTGGGATCTGGCGTTACGTTACGGTGACGGGACGAAATGTGCCCAGATGCACTGAGGTGTGTGACGTCATGGTTCGGATTCCACGTAAACAGGAGGTCCCGTGGCTCATAATCACAAGATTCACGGTCACGTAAAGCTACAATCTTTCTTTTTTGTGTGACGTCATAGTACCTCTAGGTGCATGTGTTCCCCGACTATCTCTACTTCGTTAGTATAAGACAAAAATCCCCGATTCTTGGATGTCACGGGTAATCTCGAGAACCACTGGGTGGATTTTGATGCGGTTTTCACCATTCTGTAAAGGATATCTCGAGGGAAGATTCTGTAGAAAATAATTTATGTATGATCAAAGGAAGCCAAGCAGTAACGATTTCAGTGAAAAAGTCGAAAACAAACTTGGCATCCGTGCGCTTCTTAAGCAAACGCTGGGCAAACCGTTAAAAATATCAATACACTATGAGCGTAAGAATTGGTCAGCATGAAAATTTCTACAAAAAAGTCCGGGAGAGCATATATCTATCTTCAATACATCGCCTACTAGAAGTGTTTTAGACTGGATGGAAGGGGCACGTCCCCGCGCGCTCTGGTGAGCGTGCGGCATCCCGCGCGCTTGACCTTGCTTTGCCCTTGGTTTGCACTTGCCGTTCGCGAGTAATTTGAAACAAGATAAGCAAGATAAGTATTATGCAGATAATTTTCTAACGTGTCAAGTGTCTTTGGCTTCGAGCATTTTTCAGCATTTGTAGAATTTAGAATGATACAAAGTCTAGTCTGTCAGACTCATTGTCACTTTTTCTATTATGGGACCTAAGTGAACATTAAAATAATAAACATGCTACTAGTAATAGATAACCTTATGACATTGCATTGCATGTTCGGATAATATTTCTTTGCAGATATTCCCCAAATTACACTGACGTAGGCTTTCACGGCCAGCGTAGGTATCTTCAGAGTAGCCCAAAAACCCGACAAGTTGCTCTGAATATCATTCAAATTAGGCCTATTTTCAAAGAGTAGGTTTAAAGGATAGATCATTTTAAATGCACATCCGTATAATTTGAATAATATTTTAAAGACATATCACATTATTTAAAAATAGTTGTTGCTTATTGCATTAGAAAAGAAGTTGCCATTGATGCAAAAAAAATATTACGTAAAGCAAGATTCAAATATAAAAATTTGAAAAATATGCATTTCAAAGGAAAGCATTCACTAAATTATCGAGATAATTTCTTAGAAGCAAGCGATTTCTCCGACGAGAAATAGAAATATTGGAAGTGAAGTGAATATGTATTTGCCACCCCTGTTGTGCAGTCTCAATTTTGAAATATCCATGCACCAAAGAGTACAAACTAAAAGGATATTAACGCAGGCTACTACTCGCTAAACATGATAATTTATGACGTACCGTACGGTAATTTGTTCTACTATACACTAAAACACAATAATATCCAGTTACGGTACCATATACTAAATTTTGCTAATTGCACTCAAAAATATACAGTTGTGAGTATACCGGACGAAGCAGAATTGCAACAAACGCACCCATCAAAGGTGGGGTCTGATGGTCAGAAACTTTCTCCGCGCGATGGAGGGTGGAGACTAGGGAAGCGCGCAGTGCTGGTGTTCCATGCTCGGTAAGCTGTCCTTACCGAAGCATACCCTGTGACTTGTCTTGACGTCAGCCCTGTGGCTTTGGAACGCCACACCCCCTGTCTTAGCCAATCAAGGACGACCTGACGTTCTTAGTGTACCACTCCATCGGCCATAGTGGTGTTCCGGGCCAGAAGGCTCCTAGATGTACACGAGCCGTTGTCATAGCAACCAGCCGCGCTCTTTCTCTACAGATTAGTGGTGGGCGATCGTGAAGAACTAGGGTAGAGAACGAGGAACTTCATTCAAAGCGGCGATTTTGCTGTTCGTCGCGCTTTAGAAAGTCATAATATAAACTTCATTTTTATGAGAATATGCTAGGTAAGCGGTGCTTACCCCGTGGTATTGGAGAAAACGCCACCTGTGCCTTTGCAGTTGCTAGCAACATGTCCATAGTGCAGACATCTATAACAACGAGATACCATGATCCTCCGTCTAATCCTGCAATTGACCCATCCTATGGTGATATGATCTTGCCTCAATAATACTAATAATAATACTACTACTACTACTACTAATAATAATGTATGTATGTATGTATGTATGTCTACCCCTTATTATTCCCGTTTTCCAACGGGGTCGGGGATGAGATGCGATGGAAGTATTTGTGGCGATGGTTTTTACGGCCGGATGCCCTTCCTGACGCAAACCTCATGAGAGGAGTTAATGAGAGATGAAATGAATGATGGTGAATGAAACTGGGCAAGGATATGGAAGGAAGCGGCCGTGGCCTGTCAGAAGGTACCGTCCCAGCATTTGCCTGGTGTTGAAAATGGGAAACCACGGAAAACCATTTCAAGGACGGCCGACGGTGGGGCTCGAACCCACGCGTCTACCGAGTCAGCAGAGAGCTTGGCCCCATGAGCTGCGCTTTAGCCAGCGTAGCCACTACTGTCGGTAATAATGAGAGATGAAATGAATGATGGTGAATGAAACTGGGCAAGGATGTGGAAGGAAGCGGCCGTGGCCAGTCAGAAGGTACCGTCCCAGCATTTGCCTGGTGTTGAAAATGGGAAACCACGGAAAACCATTTCAAGGACGGCCGACGGTGGGGCTCGAACCCACGCGTCTACCGAGTCAGCAGAGAGCTTGGCCCCATGAGCTGCGCTTTAGCCAGCGAAGCCACTACTGTCGGTAATAATAATAATAATAATAATAATAATAATAATAATAATACTATTACTATTACTACTACTAATAATAATAATAATGTATGTATGTATGTATTGAACCCATGTACCATTGGCTCAAAAGGGGTCGAATCCATGTATTTTGTGAAAGGAATGAAAGAAACATACAGTCTCTAATGGAACGTAGAAAGATTTCAAGCAAGGATTCTAGCATAACGTTGCGCAAGCAGCTGGACCCAGGTGTTCAGGAAATGAGATCATGCCTCTTGACTCATCGAAAAGGAGCCGGTCATGAGTATTAATAGAACGAGTGGAAAGTTTGGACTGTAAGACAGAGAAGCACGACTCGGAAATCAAGCTTACCTTGCAGTAAAACGGCAACAGCGCCGCTGTACCAGAAGAAGAATAATTAAATTTAACCCATTTGCAAGAATAAAAGTAAGTAAATAAATACAGCACTGTGATTCATTTCGTATTAGAGATTTTTGTGTAAAGAAAAAGCTTTTAATAATTGCACAGGAAAGAAATGCAAACGCAGCATACGTCATCGGGGATTCACTGATACCCGAGGAGTGGGGAATTTAAAAATGAACAGCACCACCCACGCAGCTGAAGACTAAAAATTAATTAATATCTCAGAAATGCACGATCGATTCTTATGCGCAGTGAGATCATTTGACGTTTGGAAGATGAGCTTTCTGGAGATATAATTTTTATAATTGTACGACAATTATTTCTAAAGTTGGTCACGAAAAGGACTAGGATTTTATTTATTTTTGACTAAATAGTATAAAAGTCCAGGCCAAGTCAGACCAATCATGCAGTATTCCGACAGTCCGTGAGGGGGCGTCACGCTGTAACACATCGAAGGCAGTTTACCAGTACTCCTTGAGGGGAGATGCTATATCACATCGCATAGACAATATCCGACAGCCAAGGGCGTCGCGGTATCAATAACTTACGTGCATCCGTAAGGAGTTGCAAAGAAGTAATATTACAGTATCGCCGTGTTGAGAATTAGGAAAATCCTAGTTACAGGATTTAGGTCCGACAGTATAAAGTTTACAGTGAAAAGTTCATAAAATACAGTCAAAGCAGGCTGCGAACTTAGAACTCAGGGCGATAGGTCTTAAAATTAAATGACCAAAAGTATCATAACGTACGGAAGTACCGTAACAGCGAGATAAACATTTTTATCAAATTTAAAGAACCCGAGCAGGGACAGACAGAATAAGGTTCGCAAAGTATTCTAGAGGATTAGAAGTTCGAGAACCGAATAAGCGAAGAGAAGGAAACTATAGACATTGTTTCAAGGAAGCAGATGAACTATTAAAAAGCACTAAGTTACGAGAAGTATTAGTTGCTAAAAATCCATAGGTCACCGATAGATTATCGAGGGGACCGTGAACAGAACAGACTTTCGCTAAGATCAATCAATAGGATCTAAAGGGGAACCGTTCGAGTCAGAGAAATAGAAGATCGTCAGGAACGGGATTTGAAGGAGTGCTATTGCAGGGAGGAAGTAGATGGTTCGAGACTTTCATATTCGGAGAGGATAGGAAGCCGACATTACTAAATTTCACCCTTGGAGACGGGAGGTCAAGAGGTCACGTGTGATAGGCTTAATAGCAGCCTAGTGATCAGAATTTGTGAAGTGTAAATATATCAGGATTTTGTGTTAAAAGTAATATATTTTCAGTGTTTTATTGTGTATTTTAAACGGATACACCAGTGTATTTAAAATGTTATCAGTGTTAAATGTATACGTGTTAAATATGTGTCAAGATATGTCTGTACATGCAATGAATTTGTACAAGATGGAGTAATTTAAAAGAGTGGGCAAAATGACACATCGCACGAGAAAGAAGGTCAGGGAACGACCTATAACATGTGAGTAAAGATTTTCATTATGTTTTGGTGTCGGGGAAGTGTTTGTGTACAAATCCACCGGAGTTTTGAGGTAAAAGGATGTTTCTAAATAACTAATAACAGAATAAGAACGCGATCTGAACAAATAAAATTTGAGAAATTATAAATAATTATGTGAAAGAATAAATCCTGTAGAGGAAATGTATGGAATAAAATGTCAGTGTATTTGACGAATGTTATAAAAGCAAGCTTACTAATAAATAAATAATAATAATAATAAAGGAAATATAAATAAAGATCAAATTGAATGATATGAAAATAAGAGCGTTGGAGCCTTAATAAAAGTATAAGACATGATGTTAATGCATGTTCTTAAAAATAGAGCGATTATTGTCAAGGGAAAAGATTAATTTAAAAATGGAGATATGTATCAATGGTTAATATGGAATTTATCAGTTCTTTGGAAGACGCTAGGCTTTAAAATAATGTACAGCGCAATGGAGCGCAATTAAAATAAAATGTCACGCTAGGAATGCGTAGAATCTAAATGTACTTGGTAAATTACTTATGAGGGGTAGTTGATTGCGGTAAATTGAGCTATGTTGTAAGTCCTCCAATAGTGACGTAGATCACGAGGCCATGTGTGTGTTATTATATTGTAATAGGGAGCAAATGTATGGTATTATGAGCGTAGGTCATGTAGGCCACGGCCGACCCTAAATCGCATTTTGTATAAGTCCTCCAATGTGGGAATGGTTCCCGAGACATGTTAAGAGAGTCGAACCTAGACTCCTTTTGTTGTTGTAGCCCCTAAGTATTCGTCGTAGAATGTGTATTACTCTTCCCAATCAATGTGGACCCTTCATAATTAATAAATGCCAAGGTTACGAAAGTGGTTTATGAGCCTAATAATGTTGTTGAAAGTAAATAAGAGAAGTAAAATGCCAGGTCTCCCCAGAGAACTGAAAAGAAAGAAAGATTTGTTTTAAAAGCATTGAGTAGAGCTCCCACACGCAGACTAGACGGGAAGTTACCCTCACAGTCATAAATCTCGCTCAAGTGTACGGTCAGACCCTAGTAGGAGGAGGGTCGGTGAAGGCCGTCTGTAAGAAGTAATAAATACACCGTGCGTGTTTAAAAGTTGTTAATGACTCGGGATTTGAACCGAGGTCCTTGTAGATGAAATTATCGCTTGCCAGTTCAGATCGTAGTTTTCTTATGTGATAATGGTCTTATAAGACAAATAAATAAATAAATATCCCTATTGTAATGTTGTATGGACGTAGGATTCCATGAGTTTAATGAAGATAACTAGATTCTGGGAGTAATCATAGTTTTTGACTTTGTCAAGTAATCTTTATAACTCTTGAGTACACAAGAATTTCCCGGTCACTATGGTGAATTTGTAAAACTTGAGAGAGATGGTAAATGTTGAGAACATGTGAAATGCCCAAACATTTAAGTAAAGAATTAACATGTAATTATATATATTTGTTTTGATGATAAGAAACCATAAAAATAGTATTGAGGTGTACAAAAGAGTGACACCATTATTATTAGAAAGTATCGAGCCAAAGGAGCCCGTGGTTATATGGAACTTTAAGATAGATACTTTATGGAAGTAAAAATAATTATGAGTTGTTGGTTTAAAGGAAACCATTGTGTTTTAATATAATATTTGTTTAATTCTTATGTTATTCCTTGTTCACTTTGAACAAGTAGAAGGATTTTGGTCAGTAGTTTATTTGTATTATTGTTTGTAGCGCCATAATTTATGGTTAATTAAATGTTTTGAAATAGGAGTTGATTTTGTTGTTATTTTTGCAAGTGTATCCTCTATTTAATCCAAAATGTGTAAGTCACAGAGTGGGAGAACATACTGCAACCCCGAAAATCCCGAATTGAGCAATGCTGGCATACTGTGATTTGCATATTTCTTGCTGAATGGGCACAGTATGTATGTATGTATGTACTGTATGTATGTCTGCCCCTTATTATTCCCGTTTTCCAACGGGGTCGGGGATGAGATGCGATGGAAGTATTTGTGGCGAAGGCTTTTACGACCGGATGCCCTTCCTGACGCCAACCTCATGAGAGGAGTTAATGAGAGATGAAATGAATGATGGTGAATGAAACTGGGCAAGGATGTGGAAGGAAGTGGCCGTGGCCTGTCAGAAGGTACCGTCCCAGCATTTGCCTGGTGTTGAAAATGGGAAACCACGGAAAACCATTTCAAGGACGGCCGACGGTGGGGCTCGAACCCACGCGTCTACCGAGTCAGCAGAGAGCTTGGCCCCGTGAGCTGCGCTTTAGCCAGCGTAGCCACTACTGTCGGTAATAATAATAATAATAATATTTGCAGATATGGCTGTCCAACATCGGAGACTGTTTAGCATATAATGCCAGGTTGTCGCCCTTTCGTAGGGTCAGAATATAGGAAGAGACACGCTTTTGTTGTCAAGATAGTTCATCAAGAACTGGCAATACACCTTCAACTGCTGAGCCAAAAGAAAGTGCCGTACTATAAATATGCTCTTGAAAGTGTACTGGAAAATGACAGCTGTACCTTGTGTAGTGGGATCGTTCTGTTTTGACAGACTAGTCAGCCGTGCACAACAGACCTGATCTGGTTCTTGTTGACAAATGCATGAAGCACACTAGCTTAATAGATGTTGTTGTTTTAAGGGGCCTAACATCTAGGTTATCGGCCCCTGATGGTTTGGATGATCGTGAAGATGAAAACGAAATGTAAACTTAAAACTAAAACTAACTACTAACCTACATACTAGAAGAAGAAATGGAAAACTAAAGGAGAATAAGGCAAATAAAGGACAGGAGGAAAAGAAATGCCCTCAACCCTCGAAGAATTCGGATTGAGGGACTTGGAAGGAAGGAGAGCCATGAAAGGCAGATAGGAAAGTGAAAGAGGAGAGGGTCCGTCCCCAAAGGTAAGGGACAAAAGGCGAAAACGGACCCAGCTCAGGAATCCCTCGGGGTCGCCAACTCCCGAACTCACCAGTCGTGAGCCCCTGAGGGTGTAGCAATATCCATGGTGCACCAGAAGTGGTGGGGCTAAATACACCCGGCCTCCTTGAGGGCCTTGAGCAGAAGGCAGGAGATAACACGAAAATAAAAAGAAGGCTGACCCCTCGCAGAAGGAGGGAATCAGAAAAGATGAGACAAGGGCCAATTAAGGCGGGAAAGGAAGAGACTCCCTAGGCCTCGGATACCCTAATACCGTCGGGTTCGGAAGAGAACAATTGTTGACTAAGTGAGGTCGACAGGAAAGAAGACAGAGAGGAGCCCGGCACAAGTAAATGGAAGCAATGCCGAACTCAGCTGGGGCCCCGTGGTCGCCAACCCACGTCCCACTAGATGTGAGCCCCTGGGGGATGAAGGAATGAGGGAGAAGAGTGTTGCCAACATGATTCTATACCTGCTGATAGGTCCAATCTTTAAATGCGTGTAACTTCCATACTGACAATTCTATATCAAGCACATTTGGTATATGGTTTGCACACTGGTGCAGATATGAATATGAGTTTTCTTTAGTGTCAACAGAGCTGCCAACTGTTAAAATATGCACTCTATAATTTTTTATCCTAATCTCATTAAGTCAGAAAGTATGCAGGCCAACAGTTCTAAACTTTGCATACATATAGTACCTGCAAAATGTAGATTGATGTTCAGTAACCGATATAGGACAGTGCTACCAACATTATTCTACGCGTGATGATAGTTTTAATCACATGTAACTTCCACACTAATAAATGAATTTCTTTCAAAATTGGCACATATATAGATCATGATATTTGAGCATCCCATGAATGGCAGTGTCGCCAACCTCATTTTACGCATTCTGATGAATTCATTGTTTAAATACATGTAACTTGCATACTATCTATTGGACCTCAATCGATTTTTTGCATGTGCATTATGGTTGGTTCCTCAGTTTAGGGGCTGCGACAACGTGGTCATGTAGCGCCGTGTACTTTGGGTGTGTGTAGAATCTCTCTGATAACCAGTGTTAATTGTGATGGCTGTATTAGTGTGTGTTATCTGTTTTTATTTCGAGTAAGGACTGCAGACATTGAATTCTCAAGTAGTTTCTACATTTGCTACCAAACGTCACCGTCAATGACAACTAGTTCTAAACTTGATTACTAGAGGCCACCACAGTCGGCTTCTGGCGACGAACGTTGGAACCTAAGAGCGTTAGTCAAATCTAACCTATGATTTAGCTCACACAAGTGTAATTAGTGGACTTTTTTTACATGACATAAATATATGACATGGCTTTACTTCACCTCCGAAGGAAGGCATACTGGGGAATTTTTAACGCTCTTAAAAAAAACCGACAACTTCGGCCTGGTTTGAACCCGTGATCTTGGGCATAGAAGCTCAGCATGCTACCAACTACGCCACCGTAGCCGCCTTGTGTGCATTGTGTACCTTAAAAGATGGAACTAAGAATATATTCAGAGTCGCCAGGTCTGCCAACTATTGATATATGGTCTCTATAATTTTAAGAAAAGTAGGTTCTTTAGTTCACCACGGAATTACTTGTTTAAGTTTGGTATTGATCCCCAGTATCCTACCACCTTATTATGCAATTCCTTCCAAGGGCTGTAAGTATGAATGTCTACTGTCTTGAAGGTTGTTACTCGCATTAAACAGAGACATTGAGCACACAGAGTCGTGAATAAGTTTATGAGGTGCCAGACAATAATGGCGGTGTTATGAAAACTTGAAGTTGTTTGTTACACCGAGCCATAAAACTCGGGTAATATTCACTTCCATCTTTCTACTTGTTGTAAGGGAAAGGAAATGGTCCAGAAAAGCGAAGAGGAGATATGAGAAATACCGAGGGACCAGATGTTTCTGTGAGGTATAATGACTTGTGCTTGTCATTTAATAATTTTATTAATGCAGCCAATAATGGCCATGTATTTTTCTTTTCAGGACGGGTCAGGGAAGCGATATTGGAAGGAAATAGGTCGTTGACCTATTGAAAGGAACCGTCCCGGCATTTGCCAGGTGATGAAAATGGAAACCACGAAAGCCATATTCAGGACGGCCGAGCTGGGATTTGAACCCACGCTCTCCCGATGCCAGCGAGGCACGAGGTAGCGCATTAGCGCTCTCGGCCACAACAGCCGGTTGCTTCTCATTTAAGACACCCCCCAGGGGTTCACATCTAGTGGGACGTGGGTTGGCGACCACGGGACCCCAGCTGAGTCCGGCATTGCTTCCACTTACTTGTGCCAGGCTCCTACTAGATGGCATCGCAGTCAGCACCTGGCGGCGAACCTTGGAACTAATAGGGCGTTATCAATTCTAACCTACAAATTTTGGCTTCACACAAGTGTAGTTCGTGGAAGGTTCTTTTT
This sequence comes from Meconema thalassinum, assembly GCA_946902985.2. Classification (NCBI taxonomy): domain Eukaryota; kingdom Metazoa; phylum Arthropoda; class Insecta; order Orthoptera; family Tettigoniidae; genus Meconema; species Meconema thalassinum. Next base: position 282,325,672 of record OX336396.1, read on the forward strand.
CATGCCATAAATCTATGACTTGGGACCGCCAGCTTTATTTTCCCTCCGAAGGAAGGCATACAGAGGAACTTTTAACGGTCTTAAAAGATCCGACGACTTCGGCCAGGTTTGAACCCACGACCTTGGGCATAGACGCTCAGCAAGCTACCAACTACGTCACCGAAGCCGCAACAATTTCTTGTGGACACTATAAATGCCGTCATTGGTACCAATCACTTTCAAATTTACACAGACAATATAACCATACGAAATCTCGGTCAAGTTCGTTAATGGGCAATATCGGATAAAGGGGTGGAAATGAGGGGCCTTTTTCGAAAAAGTGAAATATTGCTATAACTTCCTTCATATGTGGAAAATCGATTCCATTCAAAGTTCGTAGAATTATTTGGTAAGGACCTAACCCTTATCTTAGTAAAGGTTTTTGATAGCACCAACCATTGACCAAGAGGGTGGGAAAAATAGTTTTTTAAGAGAGAGCAAATCTTACCTTCCTTAATAGGCAAAATATGAAAACCGTGGTCATTTCTCCTCTACAAATTACTTAAAACTTTTGTCTAAAAGATTGTTGCGCCAAGGGATGAGCAAAATCTTTCCGGAATTATAAGAAGACTAGCAGTAGTGCGCGGCTTCGCCCTGTGGATTTATTAGTTTTATGGATGCTAATGAATACTACTACTGAACTGGCACATAACACTTAAACTAACAGAGAAAAATATTTTAAAAATATAACATATTGTGGTGGGGGCGGTGGTGGTGGTGGGGGTGATAAGTAGTACAGTATAATGGACGTAACATTCAGGTCATTTTCCCATAATGATAATGATAATAATGAATATGGAGACGGCTATTTACTAACTACAGTACTGACACATGTAATTTACAAACGAATTGCAAAATATGATTAGAAATAGAAGTATGTGAAATAAAAGACACTGCAAGGGCCTATATCTCATTGGCTGTTAGAAAAGTAGAGATCAATACTGTCGTCTTTCGTCGCATAGTGCCGTAGGAAAATAATCAGAACACTTTGGAAAACATCGGTGTCCGGAGCTCCTGAGGTAGCAATAGTGACATTTATCGCCACATAGCACTCAAGGATAAGGATTGGAATAAATGAAAGTAAATTTGAAAGCACCAACGCTTATTGCAGCTGATAACCTCAATGTACTTATACGGAGGCATAATATTTTCATGATGACAACAGTTTTAATTAGGGCCCTAAGAAATCTTATTGCACTAATTACTCCCCGTGACTCCAATTTATAAACAGCACAAGATGTACCTATTTTCTTAATTCAGAACCAGGACACTGGTAGGAGCAACGTGATGCAGTCCGCATTGCCAGCCAACAATGGACTTATTAAAATATTCGTATAGTTACATTACTTCGGACATGAATGGTTCTAGGGCCATAAAACGTGGTTTTCAAGTTCATTTTGTCTGTTGCTCTAAATGTAGGGCATGGAGAGAGTTGTCCAAAATATCAAGTGGACAGTGTTACCCGCAGGGTTCTAAAGGTTAAGTACAATAAGTTTTTTTTCAGATCGGTGAAACGAAGTAGATATGTGCCAAAGAGCCTAAATGCAGGGAATGGAGTGGTCTGTCCGAAATTTCCCGTAGACAATGTTACTCGTCGGGTTCCGAAGGGTAAGTACGTAAAATTTGGTTCAGATCGGTGAATCGGTGTAGATTTGTGCCAAAGGGCCTAAATGCTGGGAATGAAGTGGTCTGTCCAAAATTTAATTTAGACAGTGTTACTCGCAGGGTTCCAAAGGGTAAGTATACAAATTTTGGTTCAGATCGGTGAAACGGTATAGATTTGTGCCAAAGGGTCTAAATGCTGGGAATGGAGTGGTTTACCCGAAATTTAATATAGACAGTGTTACTCGCAGGCTTCCAAACCGTAAGTATAGAAATTTTGGTTCATATCGGTGAAACGGTGTGGATTTGTATAAATAACAGACAAACAAACCAACATTGAGTTGTATATATTGAACCCTTCAGAATAGCAGTGTTTATGTGCAAGAATCTTGATCAAGGGGTCGCGCTCAGTTCATTGTGTGATGTTTACGTCCGCCAAACAACATGCTTTACTGAGGCAAGGGTCATAGGATTAAAACTATAATTAAGAAAGTAAGGAGACAAGACGTAAAATAATAACATGATTTAATGACTAATTGTGCATAAAACGAAAATAAACAACAATAATAAACAATATCCTCCCTGAATTTTCCCATGACAGGAACATCTATCAATGTTGAGGAGTCAGACGGATCTCCCCCTTTATAAAAATGTGGATCCATGTTCCACTACCTTGCATTTGAATTTTATGTACGCGTGATGACTAACTACGAGAAAATGAGTACTTGGATGACTGTTCGTTTACAACGGGTTAACAGCCACGGTGCTCACGAACAATCATCGCGTAAATCAACGTTTATGGATATGGGCATGACATTAATAAAAACCCTTGAATCTAATGCTGACACACGCACTACAAATCTACTATTTACAGGAATCTCCCTGAGACCCTCATTAGTGCGATGACGCACTTAACAAGCTGAGCTGCCAACCTGGCCAATTGCTCAATAAACACACAAGGAAAGACAGCATTGCACGTGACTTCACGGGTCACTGATATGGAAAATAAACATGGAATAAAACCAACAATAACAAAAGCCTGACCGGCTAAGATTACATTATATGAACAAAACTGCATGTTAAGGTAACGCTTCGGAGATTATCGTGATTCGTAGGCAACTCCCATTTATTTAAACAATTTTTACCATTGATCAGTTCTTATTCTGTATTGCAAGTAATTACGGAGTCAATAAGCGCTCCTCACTAATGACCTTGCTTGCAACGTTCAGACCGCCTTGTGAAACATCTCCCCCTTCTCAATACTTGTCATGTCCCAACTCCAGTGTATATAAATAACTGACCAGCTGTGCCGTTATCTCAAGGAACCAACAGCAACAAAAATCTCAACCACCTCAACATATGGTCAGACAATAATCAAAATATCCACAATTGCCCTCGCAAGGTTACAATATGGATCTGGCACCAAGCTGACAGAAATCAGTCTAAGCTGAAAATCCCGCTTGTAATGACCACAAAATACACACAATCACACCTCTGGGAATGACATGACGATTTTCACACAGGTCTGCTGAATAGATGCTCACAAACTATTTAAAAAAAATTACAACCTACGATAGAGCTGATTGCTCTTCGTCACAAATTACATTGCTCCAAAGGCAATAATCTCATTGAATCTGATCAATAATAAACCTTAAACAATTTAATTACCCTCCAATCTACTATATCATTATATTAACTCAGTCCTACTTCTGAAACACAACATATCTCCGAGAGACGTTTTTAACCGCATTGCGTAACATATGCAAACACGGCCGTTCACATAGCTACGTTAGTTAAAACAACAAACAAAAACAAGAACCTTCCACTAATAACATATGCGAGCTGTTTCCATGCAAAAGGTGTGTCAGACCAAAACTAAAAAATACTACGTTAATCAAACAAGCAAAGTATTTACAAAAATATGTCCCATAAACCATAAGTTAATTTATCAAATAATAAAGAATATTATATTGTACTCATCTCTCGTTCAGTCACCCGTCAAAGAACATCAGCTGCCATCTCCCAATTGAATGCTTCTTATCTCATCTCAGCCATCTGGACGGAGTGTTGAGAATTCCAAACTTCTTCTATGGTAATCGATGTCATCTCTCGTGCTGATTCAGAAAGTTAGATTAATATACACTTGATATCTGGTAAATTCGCCGTTCCAGGTACTACTTTCCCCGTAACAGTTTGTTGGCGAATTATCGACGATACTGCCCCTACACAATATAGTACTGTGACTATCTATCACTGAATTTAACACATTTACAATAACTTCTATGTCCTCATGACACGCAAAAGTATAACAGCCTACGTCCTTAGACGCACAAAATAAAGTCACAAACTTGTGTCTTCGACACACAAATGTAATACGTTCCGTCCTCAGACGAACACAAGTAAAAAGTCTACGTCCGTCGACGCACAAAGTAATAGTCCTTGTCTTGGCTTTTCACGCCACTTATAAATGAACTGGCCCTAGGTCTTGATGGGGGGGGGGGGGGGGGGGGGGGGGGGGGGAATTATACAAAAATTTCTCGAAATAATGGTGGTACAGGAATGAAATAAATATCACTGAACTCGTAACATTGCACAGGTCAAGAATATGCCCATTAATCCTAGAATCGATCGTAGAGATTTTGTCTAGGCGATTTCCCGCGTGAATGCTAGTCACCGCGTACCCAAGCTGGTCTTGCCGCGCTCGTAGGCATTCATTTCTCATTGGTTCCACATTTTCTGTAACTTGGCGGTTTTTAGCAGATCTTGGCGTCGTAGGAGTGTCTATTATCTTCATCAGCCACTCACGTTACTGCATCATATTTCTTCTAGGCGCGAATATTACAATGAACATACCAGAACCATGTCTCACTGCGCGTCGCTTCTATTTTGAGGTGGCCAACACCTGTCCTTCTGACACATCGCTAGGCTATTTCCTTTCACAGCTAAAGTATTTAGCCTTTGTCAAACTGCTTCAGGTATGTCCCCGCTGTCTCCAACAAATGCTTGAAATTTCCTCATCTCCGTCTGGCTACTTTCATGATGCTGGTGGAAATATTTATTAATTGAAGAAATAAAACATAGAATCATTTATCCAACAGAGGATAAAGGGTTCACAACTCTCCCACTCACAAAATTTCGAACTTAGGAATAAAGTCGACAATTTTAAAAGACTTCCGTAGGCCAATTTGTTTTATTTCAGAATCACCCCTTTTCTATTACTTGGTCTAGCCGCTCTTGTCTTGAATGGCATTTACTCGTTTTCATTTCCTGCTTGTATCTCCCCTCTCAGTCTGCTTGCATGACCCGCTGATGCCTGAGGCAACACTCTGCTCGTCTCGTTAATGTTTGTCAACACCAACTCTACTTCCTCCTTCACGTGCCGTACTCAACTGCTCCCCGTTCACTTTGTTGATAGTAGGACGTCCATATATTCAAACTGCATCGTTATTTCGGCGCTCCCATGGCTCACTTCTTCGATACTTTTTTAAGTTGGCAGCATTGTAGACTGACATTGTTCCTGTACTCAATTCTTTCACTCTGTAAGCAGTATTTCCAAGGTTTCTTACGATAGAATAGGGTCCTATGAACTTTTCGCAGAATTTACTGAAGATCTTCTTCTCTGCGTCCGATGTAGCGGGTCGTTTCACCAAAACGAGCTGGTTGATTTCAAGATCACTGTGAAACCTCTTATTTCTTACTCGCCGTAATCTGCGGTCTGCTTGTTTTCTCATGTAGGCTCTCGTTATCTCAATTCGCAGGTCAGGTGCTATCATGGGATCTTGTGGACAGTTAATGATGCTTTTCCACGTTCTCACTGGATACTCGTTCTTGTGTAGGACCATAGGGATTTGTCCTGTTGACTCGTGCCTGGTAGAATTCATGCATGTCTCTACGTCCTTAATTTTATCCACCCATCAGTGATGTTCATTGGGAATGAAGATTCTCAAGTATGATGTTACACATTTTATTGCTCTCTCACTTGGATTAGCTTGGGCATGTCGGATACTGCTTAAAACGTGTTTTATACCCATGTCCTCCATACCTTTCTTGAATTCGGCGCTTGTGAAATAACTGCCATGATCTGACAATATAAATTCTGGTTTTCCAAGGATTGGAATAACTCTATTTCGAATACGACTGAGTACTTGCTTCGATGTAGTTTTCTGAATAGGGCATAGTACTACGAACTTAGAAAATACATCAATGCACACTAGCAAGTGACGGCAACCTCGCCTTCCTTTCGGAATTGGACCGAAACAGTCCAGGGCCAGTAGCTCACATGGTTTCTGAGGTAGCAATGGTCTAGGATACTGCCTCATTAAATAGTTATTGGGCTTTGTCCTCTGACACGGATCACAAGTTGTAATGACGTCACATATAGTTGTTCTCATACGTGGCCATGTAAATGTCTCTCCTATTGTCGCTTCCCACTTGTCTACGCCCACGTGACCGTAACTTTCGTGCGTATGCCATGTCAGTCCTCGCTGTAATGATGCAGGTACTAATATGCGTAACTTGGTGTGGTCGTTATCTACCCATTTGTGCAGCAAATTGTTGACATAAACATATCTTCCTTCTTTGGCTTTTGCTTCTCGAAATGCAGGTGTTCCTGTAGGTAGCTGCTTTTTGAAGTATCGAATTAATAGCATCATCCATGGTTCCGCTTCCTGTTCTCGCTGTATTTCACGTAACTCCTCCAAGAATTCCCGGTCCTTCGGTGTTAACTCCAAGTGTTGTACCATCGCTGTTTCTTCATTTTCAGGCTCTGGGTTCCTGCTGAGTGCATCCGGAATCACGTTCATCTTCCCTGGACAATATTCAATCTCAATGCTAAACTGCTGAATATATATAGACCAACGTGTCACACGTTCGCTTGCCATCGACATCTTAAACAAGAATGTTAGTGCTTTGCGATCAGTCCTGACAACAATGGGGTATCCATAAATTATTCTTTTCCATTGTTGGAGCGCATGAAGTATGGCCAACAACTCTAGCTCCGTTACAGTATAATTGCGCTCGTGCTTACGCAATTTTCGGCTGACAAAGCCAAATGTCTTGTGTTGCAGGTTAGCTTGATCTTCTTGGTAGAGCATAGCACCTATACCAATTAGTGAAGCATCCGCTTGGATTATAATTTGTGCTTGAAATCTGGATATCCTAATTTAATGCAGTTTTCCAATAGCTGTTTTGTTGCTTGGAATGCCTTCTCACACTCCGCATTCCATAGCCATTTATTATTTTTCTTTAACATTTCCTGCATGGGAGCTACAGTCTCCGTATAACCTGGACAGTTTTCTTTAAAGAATCCCGTTACGCCTAAGAAAGCCCGAATGTGCTTGACTCTCGTTGGTGTAGGGAAATTCTTTATCGCTTCGATCTTAGCTGGATTTGGCTTCACACCCTCCTTGTCAATGACGTGACCCAAATATAAGATCTCGCTCTTGAAGAAATGCGATTTCTTCAGATTTACTTTGAAATTCGATGCATTCAGGTTGCCCAATACTTTATCTAAATTCTCCATGTGAGTTTCAATGTTGTCGGATGCCAGCAGAATGTCGTCAATATAGCGTACCGTCATCTCCTTAACTTCCTCGGTTAGATTCCGGTCCAGGGCTCGGATTAAAGCACAGCCCGCTGTTTTGACTCCAAAGGGCATTCGGACGAAGCAAAACGTCTGGTTATCGAATAAGAAGCCAGTTAGAAGCTGTGACTTCTCATCCAATTCAAGATGGTGGAAACTGGACGTCAAATCGACTGATGAATAAATGCTCTTGTTTTTAAAACCTTTTAGTACGTCTCTGATAATTGGCGCTCTGTCATACTCAGGAAAAATGAGTCTCATGTTGAGATTTCTGGCATCTAAACAAAGTCTAATAGATCCATTTGGTTTTGTGACTGCCAAAATCGCATTTAGATAAGGTGTAGGTGTCTTCCTTATCACTCCAGCTTGTAACATCTCATCTATAATGACCTTAACTTGACCACGATATTTTTCAGGAATTGGGTACAACCTGCTTTTGAAAGGTGACCAGTCCTCGACTTGCATAGAATATTTGAAATTTAATATTTTCCCAGGTACTGTATCAAATACTGCTTTGTGCTTCCTTAAAATCTCTTCCAATTGTTTTCTGTGTTCACCTCCAAGTTGAATGTCATTGAGCCGCTCCTGTAGTAACTCTTCAAATTGTCCATCACTGTTATCTCCTTCTGTCAATAAAGACCATATCTCCTGGGATTCAATCTCCTCATCTAGTTCCACAACAGCCCCTTCTACGATGTTATCTTCTGCCTTTCATATCTCCTCTTCCGTCTCTTCTGATATTGCTTCCAATGCACAAGAATTTACATCTCTTCCGGTAGTGATTTCATCCATATGCAATCCCACGTTCTTCAGCTGATCATACTCTCTAAAACTGACTGTATTCTTGTGCAAATCTGTCACTGCTTGATAGTCACAAATAAAATTTGCACCAAGAATTATATTGAAATTCATCTTTGCCATGATAATGAATGTTTGCCCAAAATTGTGTTCCAATATGTTCAGCTCTAAATATGCCTGACGTTTACAAGTGACGGTGCGTTCAGGAATAACACCCCTCACTTTGAGTTGTGGTACAGGAATTACAGGAATATTCTGACTCCGTCCCAACCCTCGAACCAAGACCTCCGATACCAGACTGATCTGTGACCCCGTATCCAATAAACATCTTATCTTAATTCCGCCAATCCTCGCGTATATAATGGGTAATTGCCTAATTTCATCGTTCCGTGGTTTCACCGTCTCCTCCAGGCAGTCTTCTGGCAAAGCAATCCATTCTTGTATGTTCGCTACTATCCATCCATCTTCAACTTCCGACTCTTGCGTTTGTAGACTGTCTTCTTTATCCAAATTTAGCATTTTTTTAAAGCTCCATTGCGACTCCCCTCATCATTCTGTCGCTAATGCCCTTGATATTCCTCTTGTCTCAGTAGACTTCCAGCTTCCTCAGTATGTGTGTGTGGATTCTTCATGTTCCCAATGGCCTTTTCCCATCTTCCAAGCTCTCCACCTTGGCTAGCGTGTAACTCCTCTAGGTAATTTTGCGATTGAGCGTGCCTATCATCCCAGTCATTTCGATAATTACGTGGCTCCCCTTGATTTTGACCTCTCCTTCCTTTCCATCTTTGATTGGCATTGTAATCACCGTATCTTCCATAAGGCCTGTCATTCCTTCGATTTTCACGCCATTGCTGATATTCTCTCTGTTGATATCTATTGTTGCCTTGGTATGATCTATTGTTATAGTTATTTTCGTTACGCTGGTATGGTCTGTTTTCTCCTTCCTCCTGGTTTCGCCTAGGTGTGGAGGTGCTTGTATTAGTACCCTGCGTTTTAGTGTTTGCCTGTTTTGGTTTTATGACCTCTGTGGTATTGACTAACTCCAGCTGTCTTCCTCCTCTATAATGACTATGAGATGTAGTCTCATCGATCTGACGTAATATCTGCTCTGCATGTAGGGCCGTACTAACGTTCGCTGCGACTAGTACTTGTTGCACGTTGACTGGCAATTGCCTCGCTATAGTCATCACCAGATCTGCTTCATTTAAAGGGTAATCAAGGTCGCGAAATTTTAGCATTTGCATGTTAAAGAAATCTGAGTATTTCGTTTGCTGGGTAGTTTGGTATTTTCTAGAGTAAAGCTCCATCCTTAGACTCTGTTGTATTGCTGGCGACCAGTACTTGCGCAGAAACGCTAATCTAAAATCTGACATGGTTCCAAATGTATATTTGAAGCTTAAAAACCATGTAAGGACATTTCCTGATAAAAATCTCTCCATCGTCCACAATCTACGTGCTTCAGGTACCCCAGTGTCATTGTAATGGTCTTAAATCTCTTTGATAAAATCGTTAGGCGTCACCCCTGAATTTTCCGTGTACTTCTGCGGTTTGTAATCGTTTGAGCGAATTACCTGAATAAGTTGTGTGGGCTGATGACCGTCTTGTGGTGTTGAACTCCTTTCTATATTCTTGCGAAACCCTTCCGTGTTTGTTGTTAATGGGCTCTCCGCCTGAGTCTGACTTCCTGCTATGCTAGTACCCTCCGGGCTATTTGAGTCGTCCTGCTTGTCTTTCAACGCTCCCGTTTTAAATATCGACGATTGCTCTAATGACCTCAGTTCGGCTTTAATGATCCTGTCCGTCTGTTCTTTAAGCTTGGTCTTCATTTCTTGCTCTAATGCTTGAATACGAGTGTGATTTTCGCCTACTGTCTTAAGAATGGTGGATCTTTCCTCTTTAGAATCGATATTCATTTTTTTCAATCTTTTCTTATCTGCTCTTTAATCGTGCTTACTTTCTCTTCAATCTGGCTTTTAGTGTCGTCTAAGGTACCCTTTAATTGCGCCTGATCCGCTTCTAGGCTTTTCCATTGTTCCGCTGATTTTATTTCGAGACGGTCCATATCTTTAATTATGCCGGATATGTTTTCATCTACTGCTGATAATTGTTGTTGAATGACCCTGCCGCTTTTCTCCATCTCCTTAAATCGTCCTTCCAATTTATCCTGAGCTATCTTGACCTCGCTTGTATTCATAGTACATGCTATTTCAATTTGCTCTAATTTAGCTAACACCGTTTCATCCAGAATGCTAAGTTTTTTTATCAAAAATACTTTCCATTTTCTTAATCTGATCTAATTGCTTTTCATTATTTTTACTCACATCTAGGGCCAGCAATACCATCTGTTGATTAGTATGATCTTTCATTTCAGCGGTTAGCGTCTCTAACTGTGAATTGATAGTGTCATTAATTTCACTTTTTAATAACCTAGCTTGTTTCGCCTGATATTCATTTTGTTCCATCCTACTGTTATTTAATTGTGTCCGCAATGATTCACTTTGTTCGGCTAGTTTAGTTTTCAGTGATTCACTCTGCTCAGATAATTTGTTTATAGACTCACTTTGTTCTAGCCTACTATTGTTTAATTGTGTCCGCAATGATTCACTTTGTTCAGACAATTTGTTTATAGCTTCATTTTGTTCTAGCCTATTAGTGTTTAATTGTTCAGATAATTTCGTGTTTAGCGATTCACTTTGTTCTAACATACTCGTGGTTAATGATTGACTCTGTTCTGATAGTTAATTGTTTAATGATTCACTTTGTTCTGCCAATTTAGTGTCCAACAATTTCTGTGTTCTCCTAGCCGCACTCTCAATGATTTCTTGAATCTGTTCCACCGTTGCCATGTTATACAATTTATATGAGACATTAGGGAAATGGCATAAAGCAATGCCCTTTGACACATACACACAATCCAATGCACATTTAATTTCTTTACCCTACTCAGTTCATTTATTTTTACATTTAATCCCACTAGTCGATTGCATCTCTGAGTAGTTCTAGTTTTACTCAATTTAATTTTAAACCCAAGCACATATTTAGTCATTAAATTTTTATCCTGATCTGATATTAACACTGACTAATTAACAGAGTATTAATTGTCATTTTAGGCTACAGCCTCCTAATATTTCCATGAGTTTGACTTTCTAAACAAATCTAGTTTTAACTTGAATCATTGGGCGCCCGGTATCACATATATTACCTTTTACTTTAATTCAATAGACAAAAACGTGAACCGTATTTTACTTTGCAAACTCTTGATTTTAATTTATATTTCACACATTTGGCGGTATCCACTTCGCCTCAATTACTTTTAATAAAATATCACTTTCTGGTGATTAAATACTGTCATATCTGCCTGCACTTGCGGCATGTCAGTTTTACTCAAATACGCCAATATTGATATGTGTAATATCTCCGCCGTTACACCACAGTGAATGGTCCCACGCTTGGCCGCGCCAGTTTTATCCCTATGAACCCTTCAGAATAGCAGTGTTTATGTGCAAGGATCTTGATCGTGGGGTCGCGCTCAGTTCATAGTGTGATGTTTACGTCCGCCAAACAACATGCTTTACTGAGGCAAGGGTCATAGGATTAAAACTATAATTAAGAAAGTAAGGAGACAAGACGTAAAATAATAACATGATTTAATGACTAATTGTGCATAAAACGAAAATAAACAACAATAATAAACAATATCCTCCCTGAATTTTCCCATGACAGGAACATCTATCAATGTTGAGGAGTCAGACGGATCTCCCCCTTTATAAAAATGTGGATCCATGTTCCACTACCTTGCATTTGAATTTTATGTACGCGTGATGACTAACTACGAGAAAATGAGTACTTGGATGACTGTTCGTTTACAACGGGTTAACAGCCACGGTGCTCACGAACAATCATCGCGTAAATCAACGTTTATGGATATGGGCATGACATTAATAAAAACCCTTGAATCTAATGCTGACACACGCACTACAAATCTACTATTTACAGGAATCTCCCTGAGACCCTCATTAGTGCGATGACGCACTTAACAAGCTGAGCTGCCATCCTGGCCAATTGCTCAATAAACACACAAGGAAAGACAGCATTGCACGTGACTTCACGGGTCACTGATATGGAAAATAAACATGGAATAAAACCAACAATAACAAAAGCCTGACCGGCTAAGATTACATTATATGAACAAAACTGCATGTTAAGGTAACGCTTCGGAGATTATCGTGATTCGTAGGCAACTCCCATTTATTTAAACAATTTTTACCATTGATCAGTTCTTATTCTGTATTGCAAGTAATTACGGAGTCAATAAGCGCTCCTCACTAATGACCTTGCTTGCAACGTTCAGACCGCCTTGTGAAACACATCCCCCTTCTCAATACTTGTCATGTCCCAACTCCAGTGTATATAAATAACTGACCAGCTGTGCCGTTATCTCAAGGAACCAACAGCAACAAAAATCTCAACCACCTCAACATATGGTCAGACAATAATCAAAATATCCACAATTGCCCTCGCAAGGTTACAATATGGATCTGGCACCAAGCTGACAGAAATCAGTTTAAGCTGAAAATCCCGCTTGTAATGACCACAAAATACACACAATCACACCTCTGGGAATGACATGACGATTTTCACACAGGTCTGCTGAATAGATGCTCACAAACTATTTAAAAAAAATTACAACCTACGATAGAGCTGATTGCTCTTCGTCACAAATTACATTGCTCCAAAGGCAATAATCTCATTGAATCTGATCAATAATAAACCTTAAACAATTTAATTACCCTCCAATCTACTATATCATTATATTAACTCAGTCCTACTTCTGAAACACAACATATCTCCGAGAGACGTTTTTAACCGCATTGCGTAACATATGCAAACACGGCCGTTCACATAGCTACGTTAGTTAAAACAACAAACAAAAACAAGAACCTTCCACTAATAACATATGCGAGCTGTTTCCATGCAAAAGGTGTGTCAGACCAAAACTAAAAAATACTACGTTAATCAAACAAGCAAAGTATTTACAAAAATATGTCCCATAAACCATAAGTTAATTTATCAAATAATAAAGAATATTATATTGTACTCATCTCTCGTTCAGTCACACGTCAAAGAACATCAGCTGCCATCTCTCAATTGAATGCTTCTTATCTCATCTCAGCCATCTGGACGGAGTGTTGAGAATTCCAAACTTCTTCTATGGTAATCGATGTCATCTCTCGTGCTGATTCAGAAAGTTAGATTAATATACACTTGATATCTGGTAAATTCGCCGTTCCAGGTACTACTTTCCCCGTAACAGTTTGTTGGCGAATTATCGACGATACTGCCCCTACACAATATAGTACTGTGACTATCTATCACTGAATTTAACACATTTACAATAACTCTATGTCCTCATGACACGCAAAAGTATAACAGCCTACGTCCTTAGACGCACAAAATAAAGTCACAAACTTGTGTCTTCGACACACAAATGTAATACGTTCCGTCCTCAGACGAACACAAGTAAAAAGTCTACGTCCGTCGACGCACAAAGTAATAGTCCTTGTCTTGGCTTTTCACGCCACTTATAAATGAACTGGCCCTAGGTCTTGATGGGGGGGGAATTATACAAAAATTTCTCGAAATAATGGTGGTACAGGAATGAAATAAATATCACTGAACTCGTAACATTGCACAGGTCAAGAATATGCCCATTAATCCTAGAATCGATCGTAGAGATTTTGTCTAGGCGATTTCCCGCGTGAATGCTAGTCACCGCGTACCCAAGCTGGTCTTGCCGCGCTCGTAGGCATTCATTTCTCATTGGTTCCACATTTTCCGTAACTGGCGGTTTTTAGCAGATCTTGGCGACGTAGGAGTGTCTATTATCTTCATCAGCCACTCACGTTACTGCATCATATTTCTTCTAGGCGCGAATATTACAATGAACATACCAGAACCATGTCTCACTGCGCGTCGCTTCTATTTTGAGGTGGCCAACACCTGTCCTTCTGACACATCGCTAGGCTATTTCCTTTCACAGCTAAAGTATTTAGCCTTTGTCAAACTGCTTCAGGTATGTCCCCGCTGTCTCCAACAAATGCTTGAAATTTCCTCATCTCCGTCTGGCTACTTTCATGATGCTGGTGGAAATATTTATTAATTGAAGAAATAAAACATAGAATCATTTATCCAACAGAGGATAAAGGGTTCAATATATAGATGCTAAACATGTGTAACTGTTTAACAATTGACAAATGTAGTGAATTCGAAATATTTTTCTTTGCCTGGGAAATATACCCCCGCCTTTCGGCATGTCGAGAGGGATTTTTATTTCTCGTATGGTAGGCTATTCAACCGATTGAAGTGAACATTTGCACAATGCACCATTACTATACTCGTTATCCACAAATATATGCTTCAGATAACAATTTATACAGTAGATGTCAATTATTTAGGGATGAAGTCCTCTAAAACATTACAAAATAATCCTTTCTCTGAGAAGCTTGATATAGTGAAACACTACTGTGGTCTGAGACTACAGTTACATTAATCTATGCCCGCCTCATAGCACAGTGGCTAGCCCGAACAACTGGCTAAGAGATTCAAACGTACAGGTTCAGTAAACAATAAAATAGACGTAAAGGTTGTTAGGCCTGTTTCCTTAGTGAAGCTAAATTAACTGGAGTAACCGGAAACTTCATAAGGAGATGCCGGTAATGTTTGGCAGCGGATGGGGATCATTTTCAGCATCTACTGTAAACATGGTGAGTAAAAATGCATGATACTGATTTTAAGCACCGTACTCTGCCGTACATATGAGCGCCCAGCAGCCGACAACTCAGCCATCACTGGAGGATTGTGTGAGCGAGAATGTCCTTGCCAAGGAAATATAAAGACCCTGTCGTTCGTTTCTGTCTTTGATTGGCATTGCAGCGCATGCTGGGTATAGCTAGTTAATAAATATTAATTTAAAATTTCATTCACTAATGTGTTTTAGATTTGAAGATTTGAAGACTCCACGGGAAAAACAGGGTAAGTCACATTCTGTAAATTTTCAGGAGAGCGAATCTAAACTTTCAACACAAAAAAGAAATACTTAAAACACCCCAATCGAGAGTAAGCAATATAGTTTACTTACTTACTTACTTACTTATCAGGCAAGGTGAATACTCACCCAACTACACGCGGCTGGCGACCAAGATGTCTCAAGTCCCTCAAATGAATTAATAGCTACGAATTCACAAGAATAACAGTATGGAATGTCTGGTATTCGTTTCCAAAAGGGAAGGTTCAGTGGAGTTTGGTTTTGGAGGGGGGTCAGAGATTCAATCTAGAGTTTGGCTTGGGGGGAGTCAGAGAATCGAAATTGTTAAGAAAAATGATATCACTAAAAACGCAATCACAAAATAACCAAACGTACAAAACCAGACCAATTTTTTTGCAAGCTTCATGGATAGAAATTTGATGCGTTTAGCGCACCAAAAATATTCGTACAAATTGCAACGGCGTGTTTTGCGACTTTTACATCGAGCTTCGAGAAAAGGATCAAGGTACGTTACAGTTTCGGCAAGTCGAGTTGATACCGACAAAGGGAGAAAGTCACAGCTTAAATTGCCAACCAAGCTTGCAGTTTGGACGTCGGCAAAAATTTTTGGTGCGAAAAAAGCCCCAGTTTCCTATCCGTGCATTGCTGCACAGTCATCGTGAGATCACTATAATCATCGATTCGGTAATCACAAGGTTTGCTAAACAAAATAGACGAGTTGATTTTGTTGTATAACTAATATTTTTTATACAAGAGGTTTGAAGTTGTAAATATGTACAGTTGTAACAGAACATAATAATTCCAATAAAGATAATTCAGCGTTGAATAAAATGAAAAAAAAAAACAAACTGTTTTTCAGTTAAAATTCGTTAAGTTTTATTTGTCTGGTAGTTGTGTTTTCGTTTTTTGAGTTTGCAAAAAAATTTGGTCTCCGTTGGGGGGGGGGGGTCATGACCCCCGTGACACCCCCCCCCCCCTTGAATCCGCGTCTGCAGAGGAGCAGAGAGAACTCGGAAAAGTCACCAAAGGTTATCTACAAACAGCACTCTGGAGTAGTTTTATATATCCCTTGAAATGGACTTGAGGTGGGAATCAAACTCCTGACACTCTGAAAGTTATTTCGACTTACTGGGCTCCACTGAGAGGTCGTAAAGAAAAGTTGAAAAATAAAATGCGGCCCCAGGAGGAAAGAGATAAAAGAGGATGACAATAAAAAAAAGTTTGCTTGGCAAATGACTGCCAGTAAAATGTAGCGCACGAACTAAGTGCGTTTATTTTTACACGCTACTGCTTTGATTCTCCCTTAAAGATTAAGTTAAGCCTCCACCGGCCTCAACGTCAGTGGGAGGTAACTCAGGATCCACGAATCTGCCAGTTCTTTTACATACAGGTCTTTCTTTATTCTATACTAGCAACCCACCCCGGCTTCGCGCGGTATCTTTAAGGGGATACGGAACGGTTAAAATTGTCAAAATCAACATTTTATATCTCTACTTAGTATAAAATAGAGTCCCCGATTCTTGGATGTTCCAGCTAATCTCGAGAACCACTGGATGGATTTCGATGCGGTTTTCACCATTGTGTAAAGGATATATCGAGAAAGGTTTCTGAAGAAAATTATTTATTTATGTCCAAAGGAAGCCGAGCAGTAACGAAGTCAGTGAAAAAGTCGAAAAGAAAAAACCTGGCGTCCGTGCACTTAGTAAGCTTAGGCTCGGCAAACCGTTAACAATATCTATACATAGCCTTCTATGAGTGTAAGAATTGTTCAGCATGAAACGTTCTACAAAAAATAGGTTGGCTCAGGCAAGGAAAGCATTTCTTCAGAAAAGCGATCTGTAGACATCGAAAATAGATTTAGGTATTAGGAAGTAACTTTTGAAAGCTTTCGTCTGGAGCGTGGCGCTCTATGGAAGTGAAACTTCCTCTGTTGGTGCAGCAGAGAAGAGGAGAATAAAAGCATTTGAAATGTGGTGTTACAGGAGAATGATGAAGATCAGATGGGTAGATAGAGTGACAACCAATTAAGAGGCATTAAGACTGGTGAGGAGAGATGTTTCTGGTGACTGCTAATGAAGCGAAGAGATAGGTTGGTAGGACACATACTAAGACACCCAGGAATAACAAACTTAGTTATGGAAGGAAGGGTCGAGGATAAGAACTGTAGGGGTAGACCTAGGTTAGAATATGTTAAGGGGAGTTCCAATGGCCTATCTTCTTAATATTAATATTTAATAAATTCATGTTCCTATTTCGTAGAAACTACTTGGTATATTTAGATGAAATTTTATTGCCATACTGTACAGTACCCCAGGGGTATGCACCCCTTGGAGACCATCCCCCCATCATCTATTTAAATCTCCTAACTGGCAATCCTTATAAGTCCAGACCAACATCTACTAACACCGCAAGGACAGCTAGCCATTCTGGAAAGCTGGCCCAATCCTTGCATCACTACTACAAACAGCGACACACTATTAACTAGGACATCTATTCAGCACAATGCTGACAGCACAGCGCCGAAGAGTATAAGAAGGCGTCTTAAGGAGGTCAACTCAATCAATTATCAGTCTTAGAGTGTGGCGGCCCGAGGCTATGCTGGTATCATCAGGTGAGTGAGTCAGCAGGTGTTCCGAATCCTATAACTTTGTAACCTTACCCACCAATTTGTATAGACAAGTTTGTACACATTGTAACATCACTACATCCCTTAAAAGGGACTCATAATTCAATATTCCTGGCCAATAAACACTTGGTCAGTACATTACACCTGCATTACTGTTTACACGCTTCTTTACGCCCTAACTCCCTTCCTGAACTCTCCGTCACTATTAGACGTGACTTACAGTAGCCAGATACTTGCTAGGGCAAGCATCATCGTATTCCCGTACCGGCCTGACTGCAGTAGCGGCACGCGCCACATAGCTGACGCGTGCAAGTCGATTATCTAACCAGCCAGCTGGACGACCACATAAGCCAGCGCGTTGACCTGTACGCCAAGTTCCATCCCCTAAAATACACCTAGATCTTTTACAAGAGCAACCCCTAGCACCCTAACGCTAAACAACACTCTACACTGGTCAGCTTGCCCGACTACGGGAAGCTACCCCCTTTTTGGCACTTCTTTACAAATTAACACAATAACTCTTCCGTTTTAGATCCGACCACCCCCCAAATAAGGGATCTAAAACAGATGGTGGAGGCCGGGTACTACGCACAGTAAAATAGGACTCAACCAACGAGCCCTCGTAGTAGAAACGACCCCTTCCGTACCGCATACAGCCAAGCGAGACTGATTTTTTTTTGACATATTGCGTCACACATTTTTTTAAATTATATTATATAGGAGCTGGTATTATTACACCAACCCCCATCCACCCCATAGTGCAAAGTCAGTGGAAATTAAATGTCCACATTTAAAACTACACTAAGAGACTTTGCGCACCATTTGTCGGCTAGTACGACTCCACTCCTGCCGAAACTAAAAATTAAGAACAGTGACTTAATAACTGACCAGACTGCAGTACAACTTCTCAGGGACCTTGAATTCAAAACATCACAGATCCGTGCTCAACACCCTACCGCCGCAGCACAAGTTATACATTTTACACGATCCCAGGCCAATGAACACACACAAGAGTCACCAGTATCCAGCGCTAGTGAAGTAGATTGCCTGCCAACACTCCATCCCCTATTGTTGCAGCAACTGCAAATCACAGAGCAGAAAGCCAGTAATCTGCTCGAGCGCATTACAGAGCTACTAGAGACAGACACTATCAAGTCCAATAATCATACGACAGAAGCAGTTCTTGACATCCACACTATTTTGGAAACAGTAAAACAGGATTTAGACAGAACCGTACACATAGTCAAATCCACACAGTACGACAACACACCATCCATCAGCACAGACATATCAGGTGACGAGCCACCTGGTAACATAACACAGGTGTCGTACACGGGAAGCGAGGCTAATTCCCCTCTAAATAGCCCAAACACCTCGGCACACGATAGCGGTGCGAACGGCACAGACAGACCAGAATCACTACACAGCCAACGAGACACAGCCGAGAACGAAATGAACAGACACACTGAGTACCCCATGATCCACCCCACAAAGTTCACGGGGGAAGGCCAGGATCCCGAGGAATACCTCAAGGCCTTCAATAGAACGGCCCGTATCAATGGTTGGAGCGAGGAAGTTAGGAAACAGCTCCTTCCTGCTTACCTCACAAAGGCGGCCATGACATGGTATGAGCTCCATGAGGACACACTAGAAGCTGCCACATGGGAGGAAACCGCTTTAATGTTGAAGAGCGAATTCCAGCTCATACCAGACGATGACGATCTCTACGACCAAATCAGACAGAGGTCACAGGGACCCAAAGAAAGCGCCCAGGCATACATCAATGTAAAATTGATAATGTGCGACAAGTACAATGCAGCCATGACATATAAACAGAAAGTCAAGCTGTTAATGCAGGGCCTCAGACCAGCCATAGTGGAAAAGCTGTGCATAATGAACAACCCCACGGTCCAAAATATGTTAAACAACATAAAGACCATAGAGGAGGGGAGAAAGATCACGGAAAAGGCTACGGAAAAAGCCGTGGATCTGCACTTCCAAACACAAAAAGACGACACCAATAATAAAATGGACGAATTGGTGGACAGAATGGAGAAACTGACCATATCTGCCATCCAAGCAGGCGGGAGACCGCTAAGGGATGAGCACGCAGACACACAAGAACACTATTATACTGAGAGGGACAGG
Source organism: Meconema thalassinum (assembly GCA_946902985.2). NCBI lineage: Eukaryota > Metazoa > Arthropoda > Insecta > Orthoptera > Tettigoniidae > Meconema > Meconema thalassinum. The sequence continues at coordinate 282,345,511 of OX336396.1, forward strand.
GGGTACACAGAGAGGAGACGCTACGGGAGGGAGGAAAATTACTACCCTCCACAGCGGCCAACAACACCTCCCCCACAGGATAGGCCACACTACCCTCCTCGGTATTCACCAGTATCATACACGGACACAGAGCCGACATACCCCTCACGGCGTTCACCATCCCCGTACACACAGGAGTACTACCCTGAGGAGTACGACCACGACATCCCCCGACGAAACAGCCCGCCACCAAATAGACAGTCCTACGCTGCCCCACAATACAGGGCAGACAGGGAGTACCGGGAAAACTCGCCCCCACGCAGGCAGGGCTATGCAGCCCCGCAGTACAGGGGAAATGGGGAATATCGGGAGAACCCGCCCCCGCGCAGGCAAAGCTATACATCCCCACAGTACAGGGGAAATGGGGACAGGCGAGGAAACCCAACCCCGACCAGACAGGGGTATGCAGCTGCCCAGTACAGGGAACACGGGAATCGACGGGAAAACCCGCCCCCGCAGCAGCAGATATACACCCCGCCCTGGCGGAAACAGGAGAACAGACCCCCGGGCAATAACAGACAGGGAAGAAAACCCACAAGGGGACGGGACAACGTAGATAAACACACAAAGGGCCCGGAACACTACCCCCTCCCCGACGAATACCCAAGGGAGTTCAGGGATGAGACACCCCGCAGGACAGACAGGGGGGCAATACTCCCCACGCCTAGCCACACACCGCAGGCGGGGAGCTGGCGCAGCCACCCCGAGGGGGGGCGCACATACATTACGGGCAGGCGTACACCTACGTTCCAAAAAAACGCCTAGACGGGGAGGTTCGGCTAGCGGGTGAAGCAGCTGAGGTTCCTCCCCCAACACAACACAAGAAAGGCCCTTCCCCCAAGCAAACTCGCAAGAGTAAGGGGAAGAAGCAGCCAGACAAAGCTAAGGCTGACGATCCGCCCCCGGACCGTTTCCAAACACACCCCGTGCAAGGAGACGGCAACTGTCTGTTTAGGGCCATGAGCTTCCTAATCCGGAATACCGAGGATTATCATGGGGACTACAGACAGAAAACGGTCAAACATATCCTGGCCAACTGGAAAGAGTACCGAGACTTTGTGTCGGACGAGCGGGAAAACCCATTCCAGACCGGGGCGGATTACAAAAAATACATGCGTAGAGACGGCACTTATGCCAGTGCCGTAGAGGTGACCGCTCTCGGCAAGGTGCTGCAAGCCAACATCCATGTATACACTGATGTGCACTCGCCTCCGCTATTTTCCACTGCGGGATTCGATAGGGACCTGCATGTACTTTTTACAGGAAACCCTAAGGCGGGACATTATACGCCCCTCGTAATTACACACAAACAGCCCGAGAACACACCCACACCCTCCAAACAGAAAACCCTACCCCCTACACCACAATGCAGGATGGGAAGTGAACACACACAGGCGCAGGACGCGAGCTCGCTCGGCACTGGGAAGCCAGCAACAGGAGTCGAACTCGCGACCGCCTGGAACAAAAAACGGGGTAACAAGGGCAAGCTCAGGGTCACATTCGCAGACACACCTTCCCAAGAGGAAGGAAACAACAGTACGCCTACACAAAAGCTGGGAACGGTCAATGCATTAAACATTCGCCAGCAGACTTCTATTTCCACAGCGCGAGCGATTAAGAGAGCTGGCAATGTACTTGCTGAGCGCACTTTGCTGACCGAGCCAAAGTACTCGGGACAGGAAGTCAGCCGAGAGGCGAAGCGTGCCAGGTACGATAAGCGGCCCACTCCATACCTTCCCAGTACACATGTCACTCCGGTAACAACAACAACAACAACTACATACATCCTACACAATACATCGGTGCAGGGCGGTGGATTTCAGGTATCGGCCCTCACGATACACGCCACCATAAATGGCCACAGGGTGCAGGCCCTAACTGACACCGGGGCAGCCGTAAGTTGTGTTAATAGGAGACACGTTACCGAAGCCCAAATACACGATGTCACGAGTGACATCCGGCTGGTAGCGGCCAATGCTCAGACACTAGAAAACGCGGGGGTAGCAAACATACATCTTAGGATAGACCATTTTGCCACAACGCACCCCATGTTCGTTATCGAACACCTTTCTGCGTCAGCCATAATTGGCATGGATTTTCTCGCTAGATATGAGGCTAGCATAAATTTCGCTAGTGGTCAGATGCTTTTAAAGCACGACCAGAGGCTCACCACACATCCCATGATATACACCAGGAACAAAGATGGGATTCGAGCGGAGCGAGAAAATCACGAGCACCAGGCCTCTGTACTGCATACTATCAGCCAACACACAGACACACACACAGATAAGGCGGCCAACCAAAGCCACAGGCAGGACCTGACTCCGGAGCAAGATGAAAGGCTCACGGAGCTCCTGGAGGCCAACAGGGATATTTTTGCCCATTCAATGAAGGATCTCGCTGTGACAGACCTCATTGAACACCATGTCACACTCACTAGTGACCGGCCAGTACACCAGCCTCCCTTCAGAGTGAGCCAGAAGGAGAGACACGCCATCGACGCTCAGATCTCAGAGATGCTCGAGGCAGGGGTCATTGTTCCCGTCATTTCAAACTACAGCTCGCCGGTTCTGCTGACCAAAAAACGGGACGGATCGCACAGATTTTGTACTGACTACAGGAGGCTCAATAAGTTAGTCGAAAATGATAGTTATCCACTACCAAGGGCAGACACCTATTTGGACGCCCTTGGTGGAGCTAGCTGGTTCAGTTCGATGGATTGCTATAGTGGATTCTATTCAATCCCCGTCTATGAACCAGATAGGCACAAGCTGGCGTTCGTTACAGAGAACGGGCTATATACCTACACAAGGTTACCCATGGGCCTCCGTAACGCCAGCCAAACCTTCCAAAAGCTGGTGGATAAAACATTTTCAGGGCTTAAGTGGCGTTCCGTATTAGTGTACGTGGACGATATAACAGTTTTCTCCAATACCTTCGACGAACATATCGTACATTTGGAGGAGGCTTTCGCAAGGATCAGAGAAGCTAAACTAAGGCTTAAACCTGCGAAATGTCAATTTGCCAGACAGCAAATTAACATATTGGGCCATATTGTCAACAGGGAGGGCATTATTCCCGACCCAGCTAAGACTGCCGCAATAACGGGCATCCCGATGCCCACAAATTTGAAACAATTGCGCAGTTTTATTGGTTTGGCATCGTATTACCGCAAGTATATCTACAGGTTTGCACACATCGCCCATCCCCTAACCGAGCTCACACGTGAAAAAACGCCCTTCAGCATCAAGCAGGAGCACATAGATGCCTTCAACACATTGAAGCAACTATTGACCTCACCACCATTACTGCAACACTTCCACAGTGATAGGCCCACATTTTTACACGTGGATGCCAGCCTGTATGGGCTGGGGGCGGCCCTATTGCAGGAAGACGCAGAAGGGCGCATACGGCACGTCGCTTACGCTAGCAGAAAACTAACGGCCGTTGAGACTAGATACTCTGCCACAGAGCGGGAAATGCTGGCATTTTCGTGGGGAGTGAACTATTTCAGGGTATACCTCTATGGTATCAAGTTCACGGTAGTGACTGACCACGCGAGCTTGCTTTTTTGGGACAAATTTAAAAACCCAAATTCGCGGCTCAACAGGTTTATATTCCGCCTGTATGAATATGACTTCGTGGTCAAACACAAGAAAGGCGCTACACACCTAGACGCAGATGGGTTGTCTAGGCTGCCAGTAGCCGATCCCCCGGATGACAGTAAGGACCACGACTGGGACGATATGCCCACCTTGGCCCTGACGGTGATTAACATCAAACAGGAGCAAGAAAGTGATCCGTACTTGAAACAGATTCTATTGGCACTAGAAAACTTGGATAAAGTGGACTCCATGACAGCACGGCTGTCTAGGCGATTTTTCCTAGACAAAGACGGGGTACTGAAATTTAAGCCCACGGCCATGCACGATAACGCACCTATAGCGGTTCCGGAATCATTGAGAGAAAATATCATGATCGGACACCACAATAGCCCACTGGCAGGGGCACATTTAGGTACGCATAAAACATACCTTAGAATCCGTGACAAGTACTATTGGGTAAACATGAAGGCCGACATAGATACCTTTGTAAAGACATCCAACGATTCAAAACAAGACCTGGCAAGCCTCATGGACTACTCAACCCAATTCCCGTGGGAGAGTTATTTCACAGAGTCGGGATAGATGTGAAAGGCCCCATTACGACAAGTCAGAAAGGTAATAAATATATCCTGGTGGCCACCGAGTATCTCACACGATACATGATTACAAAGGCTGTTCCCAAAGCAGACACGAACAGCATAGCCGAATTCCTATTTGATATAGTTACACGATACGGCCTATTCCAAACCTTATTATCCGACAGAGGTACTATTTTCACCTCGAGAGTGCTCCAACAGTTTCTGGAGATACTCAGGATTAAGGCATACACTACCACGAGTTTTTCCCCGAAAACCAACGGACTCACGGAGAGTATGAACAAAATACTCGGAATAGCGCTGGCCAAATTTACAGAGGACGCAGGAACAGACTGGGATGAATACCTGCAAGCCATTACTTTTAGTTATAATACCTCTATATCCACGGCTACGAAACACTCTCCACACTTCCTACTGCACGGATACACACCCCGAAGTCCCATAGACAATATATGTATCCCACAGGACGCCTACACGGACAATGCTGCCCGGCTAGAGCACTTACAGATAGCGCGAATGAACGCTAGAAAGAACATAGCCGCGGCGCAAAAGAAACAGAAAGAGCGATACGATCGGAATAGGAAGACCGTGGAATACACACCCGGGCAATTGGTCATGGTCTCCAATTCTGCCCGTAAGAAAAACGTGTCCGAGTTCCTCCTGCCACGCTGGTCAGGTCCCTTCAAAGTCTGCAGGACGGTATCTGACCTAAATTATATAGTGAGCGTGCGCCATGGGAGAAAACTCATAAAAGACACTATTCACGCTCGCCGTATGAAGGCATATCATACACGCCAAGCTCACACACCTACACGTACAGGCGGGCACACTACTAAAAGAAAAGGAAATGATCCCACTGGCAGACGTGGGAAGAAGGCCAAGAAATAGCCTTCGAACCTCACTGACGGCACCGGGATACGATCCTAACACTCGACAGAACTGTCCCGGAGACACAGCCTAGAATGGCGCCAGAAACAATTACTCTGAGAAAAGACGGTCTCAAAACCCGCAACCTTCTGAATACCAGGAACATAAGGTCGGGTAGCTATCCAATTACAGGATAGAAAAACAGGAAACTAAAATAGATTGGGACAGTTCCACTAACAATGTCATAAATGAAAAACAACAAAATCGCCTCCGGCATCTAGTCACCAAACACGCGACTAGCGGCCCGGACACACTCGTGTATAACGACATTTTGAACAACGGATAGGGACATACTCGAACCACGTCACAGTAACACAAAATTTGGGGACACAAATGTAGTTAATGAGAGGTTCTTTTACAGTGCGGCCAATGCATATGAGACTTTCGAAGTGAAATGCCATGGCCTGTGGTTTGGATTCCACGTAAAACGGAAGTCCCGTGGCTCATGATCTACAGATTAACGGTCATGTTAAACCACAAGTTTCCTTCCTTTTTTTTACAGTGCGAAAAGCACTACTCACAGTCACAGAGAGTAAGCCGATTAGACACACATGTGCCGGACACAAAGCATTATCAAAACAAGTAACAAGCGAGCGCGCAAGACATTGTAATCCAATACCGCCACACTCAGCAATAACGCAAGTCTCATGGATAACATCCACGCTTACAGACAGCAATATGCTAGCAGCTCTCACAGCAGAACATACGGCATCATTTAAGCCGAGTCCAAACACCTCATAACTCACAAATTACACTACGAGGAGAATTCAAAAACATACAAACTCTTCACAGGTATGCGTAATTTCATTTGCGCATTGCAAATACACGTGGAATGTGCCATAATATATACGGCACAAATAGCGGCATACCAAGTCTTTACAGCACCCCGGGTCCGAACCCATGATCACACACCACACTCGTACCAAAAACTAACTAGCCAACGGTATTTTTGGTACGAGAAACACAAGCAAAAACCACACTGAGGACACCTCAATCCCTGAAACACAACGCAGACATAGAACACAGAGAATGACATAAGATCACGGGTTCAAATCCCAGCGAAAATCGGACACCAGGAAAACAGCTATCCAGGCTTCCAATCACACCAAAATTGGCCCATACAACTACAGAACCAGATAATACCACATTTCCTTCGGCCAAAAGCCAGGCATAGAATTTCAGTGACACCTGACAGGGAAAATAGATTTCCCAGACACAAGCATAGAAATTTCGTAAGACAAAGGTCTTACGGAATAGTGACCACACAATAGTATTAGCAAATAGTACGAATTGCTACATTAGTCCGCCAGGAATCTAGAACGGTGACAACACTCACATACTGGCGAAAAATCACGTACGCAGACAAATGTAAACACAACATGACGAAAATACTGACTTGCAGATCTCGTCATACTGCAATACTGCTGGTGACAGACACGATTGTTGTATCGGCAGTGACCGTGAAATTACAAACGCAAAACAATCACAACACCATACATTTTTCTAACACTGCAAAAGCATTTAGCAATGGACAAGACGTGACAGATCGGAACTTATCTTGGGCCCATAGGAGCACGTTCTCAAAGACGTTGACAGGCCACGGGCACCTCCTGCCCACACACGCGATACACATTACGACTTAGCCTGTAACAGACCAACCGTCCGCATAGTGTAGCGGAACATAGGCACACACACACGCGCTCACTAATTAGAAGCGAACACAGACAGGGGCTCTGAGGAAACAAGACCTCCCCCCCACAATAACTTCCTTTCTGGATTTCAGTTTTCAAAAATCATTACAGGCGATTAGGGCATGGCCAGTCGCACTACGACCACTGGCCACATTCACACTACAGATGGCAGACCAGATTACGTCGTGACGTCACAGCGTCACGACGCTCTACTATCCCAAGAAGCGGATAGCGAGCAGACATGGACAAAGGGAGGATGACAGGAGCACAGGCTACCATCGTACCACCTTACGCCCCTCCAATAACCTTCCCACATCCTACACGACCAACGCAGACACATGAACACGAGAAAAACAGCTACACTACATTACGAAGCATACACAGGGGTTGATAGACTTCATGCGTCTAAAGAGAAGGCTTGCTACGCCTTGGATCACGATGCTACCACATGAGTATTAGGGGTGGGTCGGCAAACATCAAATAAGCATAATGCGCATCTCCAAGTGAGAGATGAGGCCACAGTTATATATATTAACCATTTTTTGTTAATTAAATACTCCCGCATGACAGGAATATATTAGTATTATGCCTCACCCTACACCTATCCGTACATGAGTGCAGATGCCTCATATCCAGATACATGCATGAGTATCCCATCCATTTACCAGGGTTATCACTATCAAACCTGCATGGCATTTTTATATTTTTGCAATCCCGGGAATTATCTGCCCCAATCCACTCATTATAGGAGCAGTCCTAGTAGCATTACCGGCTCACGGCCACCATTTGTTTGAGCCCAAAGATGCACAACCTCTTCCTACCATGCTTTCAGCCCACTCTACAAATAACAACCCCCAGATCCTAATAACAGGGTACCTGACGTCATAGACCCTACTAACACCTCCATAAAGGGTTAACAGAGCATTATCGCTGGACAGCCGACGTAGCGCAGTGGACCTAAAGTAGTCTATGCACTTAGAAGCTCTACAACCCCACAACACTTGAAATCTTTTACATTTTACACAAAAGAAATCATTTACACAGGTTACGCCCATATATTTTTTTTTCTCAAAGGAATCTGAAACACTCTGATTGGTGATAACGGCATAAGCAAAAGGCCAAAGGCACCGCACTTTGAGAGGAAAAAAGGTAATGATGAGCCTTACCCTAGTAACTTGACGACTAGACCAAACAGACGAACCACGTAAGGTTGAGGCACTCGCGGCCTGGCCGGGCAAGCTCTGGAATCCTAGGTGCACCTAAACTGCACCTGGGAGGAAGGGATGCTACACCCACTCTGTGCCACGGTCAGCGACGCCAAGACCTGAAGGGAAGTCTTTCTGAGGATGGTGGGAGAAATAGCTCACTCCGCGCTGGACTCAGGGGATGGCCCTAGAGACGACCCCATTATGACTAGACTTCTAGCTAAAATTAAGTAAGTAAGGCTTCTACAGCGGGAAGCAAGCCTCCTGTGCGCTGGTGTGAAATATTATTGCGAAAAGCATACTACTGCGGCCGATAAAGGCGAAGAGAAATATTATTGCGAAAAGCATACTACTGCGGCCGATAAAGGAGAAGAGAAATATTATTGCGAAAAGCATACTACTGCGGCCGATAAAGGCGAAGATAACATTATGCCATTGGACGATGTCCAATGCCCACATAAATGGCGACGCATCGGGCAGTCAGAGGGCATTAAATAGACATGCAACGAGCTGTCTACAGGGGTTGCAGTGGGCAGACCCAACTATGACAACATATGGAGAACAATGGCAACGAGCAGGATGGTACACCAGGCGGAACGTTTTGCTTTGTGGCAACGTAAGCCGCCTGTGACTAGGTTAATACTAGTTCATAATCACCTAGAATAGACGTCGACAACTAGAATTAAGGGGGCGGAATCCGGCGATTCTAGAGACAACCGGTGTTTCTAGGACCCGTGCGGGTGGTGCCCTGAGGAAGTAAATTGCCTCAGGCGATCGCCCTGGTCGAAATTTTAGCTGTAAGACGGTTGCATTTGACACGCAACCTAGGATTAAGCAAATTTACTGACCGCTGTTGCCAGGTAATGGCACAGCACATTTCGGCAATAGAATAAGGCCATCCATTCGGCTTAATAGTAGTAGCTATTTTTTTTTAAATTTTCAATCATAAGTAAGATAGATAGTGTTAAGTAACGCCGCTCGGCACCTGGCGACCCAAATTCGTTGCCAGGGTAAGCCCGATAATACAATAGATTAAGATAGAATATCTCGGCACCCGGTAACCACAGTTCCGCTACCGGGGTAAGACCGACAACACATTAAGAAAGGGCATTACGGCACCGTATAGGGTAAGCCCGGCCATGCAGCAAATTAACATTAATCATGCTATTTTTTTTTTCAGAGAAAGAAGAGCTTCAGCCAGTAAAAACAATGACACAGGAAGCGACATAGAGAATATGTCATACTAATATGTTTTTTCTAAACCTCGCCATTTTTTTCCCAGGCATCGTCACCAGATATAGGAAACTGGTGACAGGAATTTCACTACCATATAGCAGTGTCATATTATTTACGGCATGCCATGATTGTGTACTATTTTTTTTATATACGTCAACTTGCACTAATCCTAACACACTCTCACACACTCACCACATTTTTTTTTCAGCTACACACTCCAAAAAAAATCTGCACAGCAGGACTGGTGCCTGTGGGGTACCAGGCTTGCTGGCAGATCAACTAAACAGAACCACATAAAGCGTCAAAATGCGACGCAGATTACGACAATGAGGGCGCAACCGATTTGTGGCGGCGACTCTCATTGTCAAGTGTGAAAGCATTCACCCACAGAGGATGCTTCACAGATTAGGTATTAAGAATACATTGCAAGCGGTACGACCACTAAACCGTACCAAGACGTGGCCGTACAGGATCAGCCGTGAGACGGCAAGCGTACGTACAAACGGGTAGCGTGCACGCGAGGTACCAAACAAAAACTAGAATTATAAGGGATTAGCGCGCTTAAGTTAGACATAAGACCACTGTAATTAATAATTTTCAAGGGTAAACTTAATACAAATTCATGCGCCCACGGGCAATTATTCCACTAGACATAAGGTCATTGTAATTCATAATTTTAAAGGGTAAACTTCATACAAATTCATGCGCCCACGGGCAATTATTCCACTGGAAATCAATGAAAATGAAAATCCACAGCCTGCTTCCAGTCTCCGACCGGGTCAGGAATGGAATGAATGAAGCCCCTAGCTAGCGGCGAGGATATGAACTGTGCCGGCTGCCGAAGCCTGTCGCACACCCCTGGGGTAATGATTAAATGAATGACATATGAAATGAAATGATAGTGGAGAGTGTTGCTGGAATGAAATTTTGACAGGGAAAACCGGAGTACCCGGAGAAAAACCTGTCTGCCTCCGTTTTGTCCAGCACAGATCTCACATGGAGTGACCGGGATTTGAACCACGGACCCAGCGGTGAGAGGCCGGCGTGCTGCCGCCTAAGCCACGGAGGCTCACTGGAAATCAATAACATTCCTAAATGTCAGAATCGCAACATAGTACATTAAACACTATATATTTTTTATTTGTTTATCAAGTTCACATGTACACAATGTCTATGATCTGTTTTCTTTCAATTTTCTTTCTTCTAACTTCCCCATTTGTCAGGGTGTTCCGTTTTATCCCAAACCAATAAATGCCTTTTGAATATTTCCCTTAAATTATACCCTGGAACACCCATTTTTAGCCTACTTTCGATTTTTGCAAAAAATGAAAGTAGACTTATGAGATCAACACAGGGCGAAAAAAAGTGTGTCTGTCTGTGTGTGTGTATGTGTGTGTGTGAGTCTGTGTGTGTGTGTGTGTCTGTGTGTGTGTGTGTGTGTGTGTGTGTGTGTGAGTATGTGTACTCTGAATGTCTGTCCCCCCCTATCAATTCGAACACGGTGAATGCGAATTGAACGAAATTTGGTACAAAGGTAGCACTAGCAAAGGACACCTCAGTGTCATGTTTTATATCGCCGCCATCTTGACGGAAACGTAATGGCGGCCACACAAATGTTCAAAGCTTAAATCAAATTACGACTAACCTAATCATCCGATCTCTACCAAATTTTGCAACGACATACCTTTATGGGGGGAGCATCCTTTGACCGAACCAATAGGTCATCAGCGTAATAGTTTGCGGATGGCGGCCATCTTTGTGTGAAAATAGATTCCCCCTATTATTCGAACACGGTGCAACCGAATGGAACGAAATTTGGTACAGAGGTAGTACTAACAAAAGGTACCTTAGTGTTATGTTTTATATCGCCGCCATCTTGACGGAAACGTAATGGCGGCCACACAAATGTTCAAAGCTTAAATCAAATTACGATTAACCTAATCATCCGATCTCTACCAAATTTTGCAACAACATACCTTTATGGGGGGAGCATCCTTTGACCAAACCAATAGGTCATCAGCGTAATAGTTTGCGGATGGCGGCCATCTTTGTGTGAAAATCGATTCCCCCTATTAATTCGAACACGGTGCAACCGAATGGAACGAAATTTGGTACAGAGGTAGTACTAACGAAAGGCACCTCAGTGTCATGTTTTATATCGCCGCCATCTTGACGGAAACGTAATGGCGGCCACACAAATGTTCAAAGCTTAAATCAAATTACGACTAACCTAATCATCCGATCTCTACCAAAATTTTGCAACGACATACCTTTATGGGGGGAGCATCCTTTGACCGAACCAATAGGTCATCAGCGTAAGAGTTTGCGGATGGCGGCCATCTTTGTGTGAAAATCGATTTCCCCTATTAATTCGAACACGGTGCAACCGAATGGAACGAAATTTGGTACAGAGGTAGTACTAACAAAAGGCACCTCAGTGTCATGTTTTATATCGCCGCCATCTTGACGGAAACGTAATGGCGGCCACACAAATGTTCAAAGCTTAAATCAAATTACGATTAACCTAATCATCCGATCTCTACCAAATTTTTCAACAACATACCTTTATGGGAGGAGCATCCTTTGACCAAACCAATAGGTCATCAGCGTAATAGTTTACGGATGGCGGCCATCTTTGTGTGAAAATCGATTCCCCCTATTAATTCGAACACGGTGCAACCGAATGGAACGAAATTTGGTACAGAGGTAGTACTAACAAAAGGCACCTCAGTGTCATGTTTTATATCGGCGCCATCTTGACGGAAACGTAATGGCGGCCACACAAATGTTCAAAGCTTAAATCAAATTACGATTAACCTAATCATCCGATCTCTACCAAATTTTGCAACTACATACCTTTACGGAGGGAGCATCCTTTGACCAATCTAATAGGTCATTCACCTGATAGTTTGCGGATGGCGGCCATCTTTGTGTCAGAATCGATTCCCCCTATTAATTCAAACACGCTGAAACCGAATGGAACGAAATTAGGTACAGAGATAGCACTAGCAAAGGGCATCTCAGTGTCATGATTAATATAGCCACCATATTGACAGAAACGTAATGGCGGCCACACGAATGTTTAAAGCTTAAATCAAATTACGACTAACATAACCATCCGATCTCTACCAAACTTTGCAACAACATACCTTTATGGAGGGAGCATCCTTTGACCAATCGAATAGGTCATTAGCCAAATAGTTTGCGGATGGCGGCCATCTTTATGTCAAAATTGATTCCCCCTATTATTTCGAACACGGTGGAACCGAATGAACGAAATTTGGTACAGAGGTAGCACTAGCAAAGGGCACCTCAGTGTCATGTTTTATATCACCGCTATCTTGATGGAAACGTAATCGCGGCCACCCAAATGTTAAAAGCTAAAATGTAATTACGACCAACCTAATAATCTAGTGTCTACCTAATTTTGCAACACCATATCTTTATGTGGGAAACATATTCTGACCAAACTGCAAGAACATCAGCCCAATAGTTTGCAGATGGTGGCCAAGTATGTGTGCAAATCGATTCCCCCTATCAATTCAAACACGGTGAAACCGAATTAAACGAAATTTGGTACAGAGGTAGCACTAGCAAAGGGCACCTCATATTCATGTTTAATATCCCTATAGCACGTTGTATTTCAACAAGCTCCTACAACCAACATTCAATCATACTCCTTGAAAAGGACAAAGAGTTATAACAATACCCATGCATTTAGTTGAAAGTAGGCTATATGTTCTTTACTGAACATCTTGTTTCTATTTTCTTCTACCTTTCTTATTGCAGGGAGCACTTTTTCCCTAAGATAGGGCGGACGACGCAATCATCCGTTCGGCCCTGGGTTTTTTTTCCTCCCTGCACAACAATGTAACATCAGCACCATGTATTTTTTTTTCTTCATCAAACTTCCAAAATGCCAATGTCGATTTCTTTTGCAATATTTTTATGCCAATGTCAATGTTATGTATATATGTATATCCCATAACCCTCCCCTCTGAACACGAGCTGATCTCACGCACACACATCAACACGACATCACCACACGACGACGACGACGACGACGACGAGGAAGACATCTACAGAAGATACGAGGGGACTTCAAAAACAACCACATCGACTACATCTATAACATCAACATCCCAACCCCAAGTTCCGTTCCCGTTCGCGGGGACGCGAACTAAATAGGGGAAGAGGCTTGTACAGTACCCCAGGGGTATGCATCCCTTGGAGACCATCCCCCCATCATCTATTTAAATCTCCTAACTGGCAATCCTTATAAGTCCAGACCAACATCTACTAACACCGCAAGGACAGCTAGCCATTCTGGAAAGCTGGCCCAATCCTTGCATCACTACTACAAACAGCGACACACTATTAACTAGGACATCTATTCAGCACAATGCTGACAGCACAGCGCCGAAGAGTATAAGAAGGCGTCTTAAGGAGGTCAACTCAATCAATTATCAGTCTTACAGTGTGGCGGCCCGAGGCTATGCTGGTATCATCAGGTGAGTGAGTCAGCAGGTGTTCCGAATCCTATAACTTTGTAACCTTACCCACCAATTTGTATAGACAAGTTTGTACACATTGTAACATCACTACATCCCTTAAAAGGGACTCATAATTCAATATTCCTGGCCAATAAACACTTGGTCAGTACATTACACCTGCATTACTGTTTACACGCTTCTTTACGCCCTAACTCCCTTCCTGAACTCTCCGTCACTATTAGACGTGACTTACAGTAGCCAGATACTTGCTAGGGCAAGCATCATCGTATTCCCGTACCGGCCTGACTGCAGTAGCGGCACGCGCCACATAGCTGACGCGTGCAAGTCGATTATCTAACCAGCCAGCTGGACGACCACATAAGCCAGCGCGTTGACCTGTACGCCAAGTTCCATCCCCTAAAATACACCTAGATTTTTACAAGAGCATCCCCTAGCACCCTAACGCTAAACAACACTCTACACTGGTCAGCTTGCCCGACTACGGGAAGCTACCCCCTTTTTGGCACTTCTTTATAAATTAACACAATAACTCTTCCGTTTTAGATCCGACCACCCCCCAAATAAGGGATCTAAAACAATACTTAGTGATCAATCTTAGTACTTTAACACGGGCGTTTGGTGTTTCTACTATTGTGACCATCATAATTTTTTTTTAAATCTCAAACTTTCGTTAACAAATCTAGATATAACCATTTTTTTCATAATGTATTTGAGATAGAACAAAATTCGCGTGTTAAAATCTCATTTACAAGCCAAGCTAGAGATTTCTGTGATAAGTAACAACTGAAAAACCAACCAACCAACCAACCAACCAACCAACCGACCAACCAACCGACCAACCAACCGACCAACCGACCAACCAACCGACCAACTGAACCCTTCAGTATCGCAGTGTTTATATGCAAGAATCTTGATCAAGGGGTCGCGCTCAGTTCATAGTGTGATGTTTACGTTCGCCAAACAACATGCTCTACTGAGGTAAGGGTCATAGGATTAAAACCTATAATTAAAAAAGGAAGTGACAAGACGTAAAATAATAACATAATTTAATGACTATTTGTGCCAAAAAATGAATATAAACAACAACAATAATAATATTCCTCCCTGAATCTTCCCATGACAGAAATATCTATCAACGTTGAGGAGTCAGACGGATCTCCCCCTCATAAAAATGTGGATCCAAGTTCCACTAACTTGCATTGGGATTTTATGTACGCGTAATGACTAACTACGAGGAATGAGTACTTTGGATGACTGTTCGTTTACAGCGGGTAACAGCCACGATGCTTACGAACAATCATCTCGTAAATCAACGTTTACGGATATAGGACACAACACTAATAAAAACCCTTAAAATTAATGCTGACACACAATCTAAAATCTAATATTTACAGGAATCTCCCTTGAGACCCTCCTTCAGTGCGATGACGCATCTGACAAATGAGCTGCCAACACGGCCAATTGCTCAATACACAAACAAGGAAAAGACAGCATCGCACGTGACTGCACGGGTCACTAATACGGAACATAAACATGGAATGAAACCAATAACAACAAAAGCCTCACCGGCTGAGATTACCTTATATGAAGAAAAATGCTCGTTAAGCTAACGCTTTGGAGATTATAGTGATTCGTAGGCAACTCCCATTTATTTCAACAATTTTTATCATCGATCAGTTCTTATTCTGTATTTCAAGTATTATCACGGAGCCAACAAGCACTCCACTAATGACCTCGATGCAATCTTTTCAGCCCGCCTTGTGAAAACAGCTTCCCCCCTTCCTCACTTTTGTCATCGTCCAGCTCCAGTGTATAAAAATAACTTGACCAACTGTCCCGTTATCTCGTAGAATCAACAGCTACAAATCTCAACCACATAAACATATGGTAAGACATTAATCGATATAGCCACATATGTCCTCGCAAGGTAACGATATGAACTTGGCACCAAGCTGACAGAAATCAGTCTAAGCTGAAATTCCCGCTTGTAATGACCAAAAATACACACACACACACACTGCTGGGAATGACATAACACTTTTCACACACGTCGGTTGAATCAGATGCTCACAATCTAATTAAGAATATTAAAACCTACGAGAGAGCTGACTGCTCTTCGCCACAACTCACATTGCTCCAAAGGCAATAAACTCACTGAATCTGATCAATAATAAACATTACCAAGATTAATTTACCCTCCAATCTACTGTATGATTATATTAATTCAGTCCTACTTCTGAAACACAATATATCTCCGATAGACGTTTCTTAACCGCATTGCGTAAACATATGCAAACACGGTTGTCCACATAGCCACGTTAGTTAAAACAAACAAACAAGAACTTACGACTATGAAAAATTGTGCGAGCTGTTTCCATGCAAAAGGTGTGTCAGACCAAAACTAAATACACTACGTTAATCAACGCAAGCAAGATATTTACAAACAAAATATGTCCCATATACCATAAGTTAATTTGTCAGATAATAAGAATATTATTCAGTACTCATCCTCGGCCAGTCACCGTCAGCGAACATCTGCAGCCATCTCCCTACTTAATGCTGCTTAGCTCATCTCAAACATCTCGACGGAGTGTTGACAGTTCCCAACTTCTTCCAGGATAAGCGATGTCATCTCTCGTGCTGATGCAAAAAGTTATAGATTATTACACACTCGATATCTGCCTACTAAATTCACCGTTTTAGGTACTTATTTCCCCAGAACAGTCTGTTGGCGAATTGTCGATGATACTGTCCCTACAAAATAGTACTGTGACTATCTATCACACTGAATTTATAACACATTTATATTAATAAAAATCTGTGTCCTCATGACACGCAAAGTACAAGTGCCTACGTCCTCAGACGGGCAAAAATGTAATAATAACCTGTGTCTCCCGACACACACAATGTAATAGTAACCTACGTCCTCAGACGCACAAAATGTAATAATGTTTCTTGGCTCTTCACGCCACTTATAAATGAACTGGCCCTAGGTATCGATAGAGGGGGAAATTATATAAAAATTTCTCAAAATAATAGAGGTACAGGAATGAAACAAATATCACTGAACTCGTAAAATTGCGCAGGTCAAGAATATGCCCATTAATTCTAGAATCGATCGTAGAGATGTTGTCTAGCCGATCTCCCGCGTTAATGCTAGCTATCGCGTGCCCAAGCTAGACTTGACGCGTTCGTAAGCATTCATCTCTCATTGGTTCCACTTTTTCGTTAACTTCGCGGTTTTTATCAGACCTCGGCCTCGTAGGAGTGTCCAGTAGTACCATCAGCCACTCATGTTACTGCATTATATTTTTTCTAGGCGCGAATAGTACAATGAACATGCCATAAGCGTATCTCACCACGCGTCCCTTCTATTTTGAGGTAGCCACCACCTGTCCTTCTGAAACATTGCTAGGCTCTTTCTTTTCACAATCCTTAAGTATTTAGCCTTTTGTCAAACTGCTGCAGGTATGTCCCTTCTGTCTCCAACAAATGCTTGAAGTTTCCTCATCTTCGTCTGGCTATTTCATGACGCTGGTGGAAATATTAATTAATTGTAGAAATAAAACATCGAATCATTTATCCATCAGAGGATAAAGGGTTCACAACTCCTTCACTCACAAAATTTCGAACTTAGGATAAAGTCGATAATTTTTAAAAGACTTCCGTAGGCCAATTTGTTTAATTTCAGATTCACCCCTTTTCTATTACTTGGTTTAGGCGCTCCTGTCTTGAATGGTATTTACTCGTTTTATTTCCTGCTTGGACCTCACCCTTTCAGCTGCTTGCGTGACGCGCTGATGCCTTAGGCTACACTCTGCCCGTCTCGTTAATGTTTGTCAACACCATCTCCACTTCCTCCTTCACGTGCCGTACTCAACTGCCCCCCGTCCACTTGGTTGATATAGGACGTCCATATATTTAAACTGCATCATTATTTCGGCGCTCCCATGGTTCACTTCTTCGATACGTTTTTAAATTGGCTGCAGTGTAGACCGACATTGTTCCTGTGGTTAACTCTTTTACTCTGTATGCATTATTTCCTAGGTTTCTTACAATAGAATAGGGTCCTATGAACTTTTCACAGAATTTGCTGAAGATCTTCTTCTCTGGATCCGATGTAGCGGGTCGTTTCACCAAAACGAGCTGGTTGATTTCTAGATCACGGTGAAATCTCTTATTTCTCACTCGCCGTAATCTGCGATCTGCTTGTTTTCTCATGTAGGCTCTCGTTCTCTCTATTCGCAGGTCAGGTGCTATCATGGGATCTTGTGGGCAGTTAATGATGCTTTTCCACGTTCTCACTGGATACTCGTTTTTGTGTAATACCATAGGGATCTGTCCTGTTGACTCGTGCCTGGTAGAATGCATACATGTCTCAACATACTTAATTTTATCCACCCACTTATGATGTTCTTTGGGAATGAAGATTCTCAAGTATGATGTCACACATTTTATTGCTCGCTCACTTGGATTAGCTTGGGCATGTCGAATACTGCTTAAAACGTGTTTTATACCCATGTCCTCCATACCTTCCTCGAATTCGGCGCTTGTAAAATAGCTGCCATGGTCTGACAATATAAATTCTGGTTTTCCAAGGATTGGAATAACTCTATTTCGAATACGACTGAGTACTTGTTTCGATGTAGTTTTCTGAGTGGGGCATAATACGACAAACTTAGAAAACACATCAATGCACACTAGCAAGTGACGGCAACCTCGCCTACCTTTCGGGATTGGACCGAAACAGTCCAGGGCCACTAGCTCGCAGGGTTTCTGAGGTAGCAATGGTCTAGGATACTGCCTCATTTAATAGTTATTGGGCTTTGTCCTCTGACAAGGATCACAAGTCGTAATGACGTCACATATAGTTGTTCTCGTACGTGGCCATGTAAATGTCTCTCCTATTGTCGTTTCGCACTTGTCTACTCCGACGTGTCCGTAACTTTCGTGAGTATGCCATGTCAATCCTCGCTGTAAAGATGCAGGTACTAGTATGCGTAACTTGGTGTGGTCATTATCTACCCATTTGTGCAGCAAATTGTTGACATAAACATATCTTCCTTCTTTGGCTTTCGCTTCTCGAAATGCAGGTGTTCCTGTAGGTAGCTGCTTTCTAAAGTATTGAATTAATAGCATCATCCATGGTTCCGCTTCCTGTTCTCGCTGTATCTCACGTAACTCCTCCAAGAATTCCCGGTCCTTCGGTGTTAACTCCAAGTGTTGTACCATCGCTGTTTCTTCAACATCAGGCTCTGGGTTCCTGCTGAGTGCATCCGGAATCACGTTCATCTTCCCTGGGCAATGTTCAATCTCAATGCTAAACTGCTGAATATATATAGACCAACGTGTCACACGTTCGCTTGCCATCGACGTCTTAAACAAGATTGTTAGTGCTTTGTGATCAGTCCTGACAACAATGGGGTATCCATAAATTATTCGTTTCCATTGTTGTAGCGCATGAAGGATGGCCAACAGCTCTTGTTCCGTTACAGTATAATTGCGCTCGTGCTTACGCAATTTTCGGCTGACAAATGCCAAATATGTTTTATGTTGCAGGTTAGTTGGATCTTCTTGGTAGAGCATGGCACCTATACCAATTAGTGAAGCATCCGCTTGGATTATAAATTTGTGCTTGAAATCTGGATATCCTAACTTAATGCAGTTTTCCAGTAGCTGTTTTGTTGCTTGGAACGCCTTCTCGCATTCCGCATTCCACAACCATTTATTATTCTTTTTTAGCATTTCCTGCATTGGAGCTACAGTCTCCGTGTAACCTGGACGGTTTTCTTTAAAGAATCCCGTTACGCCTAAGAAAGCCCGAATGTGCTTGACTCTCGTTGGTGTAGGGAAATTCTTTATCGCTTCGATCTTAGCTGGGTTTGGCTTCACTCCCTCCTTGTCAATGACGTGACCCAAATATAAGATCTCGCTCTTGAAGAAATGCGATTTCTTCAGGTTTACTTTGAAATTTGATGCATTAAGGTTGCCTAATACTTTATCTAAATTTTCCAAGTGAATTTCAATGTTGTCGGATGCCAGCAGAATGACATCAATGTAGCGCACCGTCATCTCCTTAACTTACTCGGTTAGATTCCGATCCAGGGCTCGGATTAAAGCACAGCCCGCTGTTTTGACTCCGAAAGGCATTCGGACGAAGCAGAACGTTTGGTTATCGAATAAGAAGCCAGTTAGAAGCTGTGACTTCTCATCCAATTCAAGATGGTGGAAACTGGACGTCAAATCAACTGATGAATAAATGCTCTTGTTCTTAAAGCCTTTTTGTACGTCTCTGATAATTGGCGCTCTGTCATACTCAGGAAAAATGAGTCACATGTTAGGATTTCTGGCATCTAAACAAAGTCTAATAGATCCATTTGGTTTTGTGACTGCCAAAATTGCATTTAGATAAGGTGTAGGTGTCATCCTTATCACTCCAGCATGTAACATCTCATCTATAATGACCTTGACTTGACCACGATATTTTTCCGGAATTGGGTACAATCTACTTTTGAAAGGTGACCAATCCACGACTTGCATTGAATATTTGAAATTTAATATTTTTCCAGGAACTGTATCGAATACTGCTTTGTGCTTCCTTAAAATCTCTTCCAATTGTTTTCTATGTTCACCCCCAAGTTGAATGTCATTGAGCCACTCCTGTAGTAACTCTTCAAATTGTGCATCACTGTCATCTCCTTCTGTTAATAAAGACCATATCTCCTGGGATTCACTCTCCTCATCTAGTTCCACATCAGCTCCTTCTATGATGTTATCTTCTGCCTTTCGTATCTCCTCTTCCGTCTCTTCCGATATTGCTTCCAATGCCCAAGAATTTACATCTCTTCCGGTAGTGATTTCATCCATATGCAATCCCACGTTCTTCAGTTGATCATACTCTCTAAAACTGACTGTGTTCTTGTGCAAATCTATCACTGCTTGATAGTCACAAATAAAATTTGCACCAAGAATTATATTGAAATTCATCTTTGCCATGATAATGAATGTTTGCCCAAAAGTGTGTTCCAATAAGTTCAGCTCTAAGTATGCCTGACGTTTACAAGTGACGGTGCGTTCAGGAATAACACCCCTCACTTTGAGCTGTGGTACGGGAATCACAGGAATATTCTGACTCCGTCCCAACTCTCGAACCAAGGCCTCCGATACCAGACTGATCTGCGACCCCGTATCCAATAAACATCTTATATTAATTCCACCAATCCTCGCGTAAGTAATGGGTAACTGCCTAATTTCATTGTTCCGTGGTTTCACCGTCTCCTCCAGGCAATCTTCTGGCAAAGCAATCCATTCTTGCATGTTCGCTACTATCCATCCATCTTCAACTTCCGACTGTTGCGTTTGTAGACTGTCTCCTTTATCCAAATTTAGATTTTTTTTAGCTCCCCTGCGACTCCCATCATCATTTTGTCGCCCACGCCCCTGACATTCCTCTTGTCTCAGTAGACTTCCAGCTTCCTCAGTATGTGTGTCTGGATTCTTCATGTTCCCAATGGCTTTTTCCAATCGTCCTTGCTCTCCACCTTGACTAGCGTGTAATTCCTCTAGGTAATTTTGTGATTGAGCGTGCCTATCATCCCAGTCATTTCGATAATTTCGTGCCTCTCCTTGATTTTGATCTCTCCTTCCTTTCCATCTTTGATTCCCATTGTAATCACCGTATCTTCCATAAGGCCCCTCATTTCTTCGATTTTCACGCCATTGTTGATACCTTCTCTGTTGATATCTATTGTTGCCTTGATATGACCTATTGTTATAATTATTCTCGTTACGCTGGTACGGTCTGTTTTCTACCTCTTCCTGGTTTCGCCTAGGTGTGGATGTGCTTGTATTTGTACCCTGCGTTTTAGTGTTCGCCTGTTTTGGTTTTATGACCTCTGTCGTATTTACTAACTCCAGTTGTCTTCCTCCTCTATAATGATTATGAGATGTATTCTCATCTATCTGGCGTAATATCTGTTCTGCATGTAAGGCCGTACTAACGTTCGCTGCGACTAGTACTTGTTGCACGTTGACTGGTAATTGCCGCGCTATAGTCATCACCAGATCCGCTTCATTTAAAGGGTAATCCAGATCGCGAAATTTTAACATTTACATGTTAAAGAAATCTGAGTATTTCGTTTGCTGGGTAGTTTGGTATTTCCTAGAGTAAAGCTCCATTCTTAAACTCTGTTGCAATTCCGGCGACCAATATTTGAGCAGAAACGCGATTTTAAAATCTGCCATAGTTCCAAATGTATATTTGAAGCTTAAAAACCATGTAAGGATATTTCCTGATAAAAATCTCTCCATCATCCTTAACCTACGTGCTTCAGGTACCCCAGTGTCATTGTAATGATCTTACATTTCTTTAATAAAGGCTTTAGGTGTCACCCCTGAATTCTCCGTGTACTTCTGCGGTTTATAATCGTTCGAGCGAATTACTTGGATAAGTTGTGTGGGCTGATGACCGTCCTGTGGCGTGGAACTCCTTTCAATATTTTTGCGAAACCCCTCCGTGTTTGTCGTTAATGGGCTCTCTGTCTGAGTTTGACTTCCTGCTGTGCTCGTCCCCTCCGGGCTATTTGCGTCATCCTGCTTATCTTTCATTGCTCCCGTTTTAAATATCGAGGATTGTTCTATCGACCTCAGTTCAGCTTTAATGATCCTGTCTGTTTGTTCTTTAAGTTTACTCTAAATTTCTTGTTCTAATGCTTGAATACGAGTATGATTTTCGCCTACTGTCTTAATGATGGTTAATCTTTCCTCTTTAGAATCGATATTCATTTTTCGCCAATCTTTTCTTATTTGCTCCTTAATTGTGCTTACTTTCTCCTCAATCTGGCTTTTAGTGTCATCCTGATTGCTTTCTATCTGGCTTTTCCATTCTTCCAATCTCGCGCTATTTTGTCGATGGTATTCTTTAATTGATCCTGATCCGCTTCTAGGCTTTTCCATTGCTCCGCTGATTTTATTTCGAGACGGTCCATATCTTTAATTATGCCGGATATATTTTCATCTACCGCTGATAATTGTTGCTGAATGACCTTGCCGCTTTTTTCCATTTCCTTAAATCGTCCTTCCATCTTATCCTGAGCTATCTTGACCTCGCTCGTACTCATAGTGCATGCTAGTTCAATTTGCTCTAATTTACCTAACACCGTTTCATCCAGAATGCTAAGTTTTTGATCAAATATAATTTCCATGTTCTTAATCTGATCTAATTGTTTTTCATTGTTTTTACTAACATCTAGGGCCTGCAATACCATCTGTTGATTAGTGTGATCCTTCATCTCTGCGTTTAACGAAGCTAATTGGTCCGTGTTTTTAACATTCTGCGCCTCTAACTGCGAATTTATAGTATCATTGATTTCACTTTTTAATAATCTAGCTTGTTCCGCCTGATATTCATTTTGTTCAATCCTACTGTTGTTTAATTGTGTCCGCAATGATTCACTTTGATCAGATAGTTTTGTGTTTAGTGATTCACTTTGTTCGGATGGTTTAGTGTTTAGTGATTCACTTTGTTCGGATAGTTTAGTTTTTAGTGATTCACTCTGTTCAGATAGTTTAGTGTTTAATGATTCACTCTGTTCAGATAGTTTAGTGTTTAATGATTCACTCTGTTACGCCAATTTGGTGTCCAATAATTCCTGTGTCCTCCTAGCAGCATTTTCAATGATTTCTTGAATCTGTTCTACTGTTGCCATGTTATACACTTTATATGAGACATTAGGGAAATGGCATAAAGCAATGCCCCCTGACACACACATACAATCCCCATGCACATTTAATTTCTTTATCCTACTCAGTTCATTTATATTTTACATTTAATCCCACTAGTCGATTGCATCTCTGAGTGGTTCTAATTTTACTAAATTTAATTTAAACCCAAACACATATTCAGTCATTAAATTGTTATCCTGATCTGATATTAACACTGACTAATTAACATATTATTAATTGTCATTTAAGGCTACCAGCCTCCTAACATTTTCATGAGTTTGACATTCTAAACAAATCTAGTTTTAACTTTAATCATTGGGCGCCCGATATCCCGTATATTACTTTTACTTTAATTCAATAGACAAAAACGTGAACCGTATTTTACATTGCAAACTCCTGATTTTAATTTATATTTCACACAGTTGGCGGTATCCTCTTCGCCTCAATTACTTTTAATAAAATATCACTTTCCGGTGATTAAAATACTGTCATATCTGCCTCCACTTGTGGCATGTCAGTTTTACTCAAATACGCCAACTAACAAAAATACACCTTCATTGTTGCGTCAGTTTGTAAACCCAACTACGCTTACATTGACATGGGCAATTTCTTTGCCGCTACACCACAGTGAACCACCCCACGCTTGGCCGCGCCAGTTTACCTCCTATGAACCCTTCAGTATCACAGTGTTTATATGCAAGAATCTTGATCAAGGGGTCGCGCTCAGTTCATAGTGTGATGTTTACGTTCGCCAAACAACATGCTCTACTGAGGGAAGGGTCATAGTATTAAAACCTATAATTAAGAAAGGAAGTGACAAGACGTAAAATAATAACATAATTTAATGACTATTTGTGCAAAAAATGAATATAAACAACAACAATAATAATATTCCTCCCTGAATCTTCCCATGACAGAAATATCTATCAACGTTGAGGAGTCAGACGGATCTCCCCCTCATAAAAATGTGGATCCAAGTTCCACTAACTTGCATTGGGATTTTATGTACGCGTAATGACTAACTACGAGGAATGAGTACTTCGGATGACTGTTCGTTTACAGCGGGTAACAGCCACGATGCTTACGAACAATCATCTCGTAAATCAACGTTTACGGATATAGGACACAACACTAATAAAAACCCTTAAAATTAATGCTGACACACGATCTAAAATCTAATATTTACAGGAATCTCCCTCGAGACCCTCCTTCAGTGCGATGACGCATCTGCCAAATGAGCTGCCAACACGGCCAATTGCTCAATACACAAACAAGGAAAAGACAGCATCGCACGTGACTGCACGGGTCACTAATACGGAACATAAACATGGAATGAAACCAACAACAACAAAAGCCTCACCGGCTGAGATTACCTTATATGAACAAAAATGCACGTTAAGCTCACGCTTCGGAGATTATAGTGATTCGTAGGCAACTCCCATTTATTTCAACAATTTTTATCATCGATCAGTTCTTATTCTGTATTTCAAGTATTATCACGGAGCCAACAAGCACTCCACTAATGACCTCGATGCAATCTTTTCAGCCCGCCTTGTGAAAACAGCTTCCCCCCTTCCTCACTTTTGTCATCGTCCAGCTCCAGTGTGTAAAAATAACTTGACCAACTGTCCCGTTATCTTGTAGAATCAACAGCAACAAATCTCAACCACATAAACATATGGTAAGACATTAATCGATATAGCCACATATGTCCTCGAAAGATAACGATATTGACTTGGCACCAGGCTGACAGAAATCAGTCTAAGCTGAAATTCCCGCTTGTAATGACCAAAAATACACACACACACACACTGCTGGGAATGACATAACACTTTTCACACACGTCGGTTGAATCAGATGCTCACAATCTAATTAAGAATATTAAAACCTACGAGAGAGCTGACTGCTCTTCGCCACAACTCACATTGCTCCAAAGGCAATAAACTCACTGAATCTGATCAATAATAAACATTACCAAGATTAATTTACCCTCCAATCTACTGTATGATTATATTAATTCAGTCCTACTTCTGAAATACAATATATCTCCGATAGACGTTTCTTAACCGCATTGCGTAAACATATGCAAACACGGTTGTCCACATAGGCACGTTAGTTAAACAAACAAACAAGAACTTGCGACTATGAAAAATTGTGCGAGCTGTTTCCATGCAAAAGGTGTGTCAGACCAAAACTAAATACACTACGTTAATCAACGCAAGCAAGATATTTCAAACATAATATGTCCCATATACCATAAGTTAATTTGTCAGATAATAAGAATATTATTCAGTACTCATCCTCGGCCAGTCACCGTCAGCGAACATCTGCAGCCATCTCCCTACTTAATGCTGCTTAGCTCATCTCAAACATCTCGACGGAGTGTTGACAGTTCCCAACTTCTTCCAGGATAAGCGATGTCATCTCTCGTGCTGATGCAAAAAGTTATAGATTATTATACACTCGATATCTGCCTACTAAATTCACCGTTTTAGGTACTTATTTCCCCAGAACAGTCTGTTGGCGAATTGTCGATGATACTGTCCCTACAAAATAGTACTGTGACTATCTATCACACTGAATTTATAACACATTTATATTAATAAAAATCTGTGTCCTCATGACACGCAAAGTACAAGTGCCTACGTCTTCAGACGCGCAAAAATGTAATAATAACCTGTGTCTCCCGACACACACAATGTAATAGTAACCTACGTCCTCAGACAAACAAAATGTAATAATGTTTCTTGGCTCTTCACGCCACTTATAAATGAACTGGCCCTAGGTATCGATAGAGGGGGAAATTATATAAAATATTCTCAAAATAATAGAGGTACAGGAATGAAACAAATATCACTGAACTCGTAAAATTGCGCAGGTAAGGAATATGCCCATTAATTCTAGAATCGATCGTAGAGATGTTGTCTAGCCGATCTCCCGCGTTAATGCTAGCTATCGCGTGCCCAAGCTAGACTTGGCGCGTTCGTAAGCATTCATCTCTCATTGGTTCCACTTTTTCGTTAACTTCGCGGTTTTTATCAGACCTCGGCCTCGTAGGAGTGTCCAGTAGTACCATCAGCCACTCAAGTTACTGCATTATATTTTTTCTAGGCGCGAATAGTACAATGAACATGCCATAAGCGTGTCTCACCACGCGTCCCTTCTATTTTGAGGTAGCCACCACCTGTCCTTCTGAAACATTGCTCTTTCTTTTCACAATCCTTAAGTATTTAGCCTTTTGTCAAACTGCTGCAGGTATGTCCCTTCTGTCTCCAACAAATGCTTGAAGTTTCCTCATCTTCGTCAGGCTATTTCATGACGCTGGTGGAAATATTAATTAACTAGCAGGTACCCGCGGCTTCGCTCGCGATCAAGTCAATGGGAACGATGCAATTGTACACCTGCTGTTAAGTGTGTGCGATTGCGCTTTGTTAATAGAAATTGCGAATATTGTTTGAAGAGGGAACTGCACTCTTGCACACTGGAATGGCAAATCTATCGGAATATGGGGAATCAAAAGTATTTTTCCTTACCTATAGTAAAATATCTCTGACCTTGGCCGTTGATGTACATTATGCACTCTCTTCCAGTGTTACATCCCAGGGATTGAAATTCTCCAACAACCCTTTTGCCTCACATGCCTCTCTAAGTAATTAAAATTCCCAACTGTTGTTGTTTGAGTCTTCAGTTTCTTGACTGGACTGATGCAGCCCTCCATGACTCCCTCTCCTGAGCTAATCGTTTCATCTCTATATCGCTACCACACCCTACATCCGGGGCAATCTGTTTTACCCTGGTCTACCCTACAGTTCTTGTCCTTAACCCTCCCATCCATAACTAAGCTTGCTATTTCTGGGTGTCTTAATGTGTGTCGTACCAACCTATATCTTCTCTTCAATAGCAGTCGCCAGAAACATCTCTCCACTCCCACTCGTCTTAATAGCTCTTTATTTGTTACCCCAACTACCCATCTGATCATCATCATTCTCCTGTAACACCACATTACAAACGCTTCAATTCTCCTCTTTTCTGCTGCACCATTAGACCAAGTTTCACTTCCTTATAGTGTCACGCTCCAGACAAAAGCTTTCAAAAATTACTTCCTAATATCTAAATGTATATTCGATGTCAACAGATTCCTTTTCTGTAGAAATGATGTCCTTGCCTGAGCCAACCTCTTTGCTTCGTCCATCACTGGCTATTTTTCTTCCTAAGTAACAGAAGTCTCCTACTTCCCGTAGCGTTTCACCTGCCAATTTGATGTGCATAGAGGTTTCTGATTTATTTTGGCTGCATTCCAATAATTTTGCTTTACATTTATTGATTTCCATCATGAATTATTTCCTCAAGACGGAGTCCATACCATTCAAAAACTCATTCAATTCCTCTGGCGTATCGGTCAAGATGACGATCTCATCGGCAAATCTCTAAGATGAAATTATTTCTCTTTGAATCTTCGCTCCCACTTAAAAATTTTCTCCAACTACCTGTTTATTTTGTTTTTAGAGATCTTTGAAATGCGTTGCCCTCGCACATGGTGTAGATGCATTGTCAAAAGAAAACATTCCATGTTACGAACATGGGCCGCATAACCTGCACCGAAAGCCTATTCTGAACAGCAGTTCCTTGAACTCAGATTTGCCAACATTTTATTGTATCTTTCCATGTGGTATATCTCTGTACCTCAACACACAGAAGAGTGCTTTAAAAATCATGTCTTGTGTAAATTTTGGAAAAGGTAGTGAGTGTGGTTTTTGCCGGAGTGGATACTCGCTCGTAGAAATTCTTTTCAGTAAAATAGACTGGTTCACAATTTTGTAAGTGCACATTGAGGTATGTGACGGCGGGATGCCTTAAGTGTTACGGACACGGCAATAGCCACCACAGAGCTTCGTTGCTACTGAAATAACGACCAGACTGTTATTTTTACTTAACTATACGGGATTTGTGAGCCCAGTGTTTATGAAATTGAACGTAGCTATATCGCTACCTTTATTTAGTAGCTGCTACTGTAAAACTTTCTTCAGCTATTCCCAATTAATTGGGGTCGCCGTAGCCAGCCAGGCTCATTTCGGTTTTGGCCGGGGATTTAAGGCCGGATGCTCTTCCACGCGCCACGTGATTTTCCAGGTGAAAATTCCACCCCGCTGTCACCGGGATTCGAACCCCGGCCGTCCTGGTGAAAGGCGAGAAGCTAAGCCACTGCGCCATCACTCTTCCCTAGAAGCCGCTACTGTAGTGTTTACAAATTAAAGGTGGTATTAGAAGGCGCTTTCCCTATTTTTTTACCCCTGGCACTACAGACCATGAAGGGCCTAGGCCTATCATGCGACCGCTTCCCAGCCATTTGGCCTGCAGATATTGTGGTGACGCGTGGTCAGTGTACCGTGTCCCCTCGGCCGTTAGTCTTGTTCTTCGTGACCAGGGCGCTGCCTCGCTATCAGACAGCTACTCAATTGTCCTCACGAAGCTGAGTGCACTCCGTTGCAGTCCTCACGTCAGTGTCTAAAATCTCTGATGGAGCCAAGAATCGAACCCGGGGCCTCCGGATGAGAGGCAGGCGCGTTACCCTGTTCTTATTGTGTTCATATATATCTTGAAAAAGATAACAAATTGATTGGCTTTGCCTCCTACAGGGATATGTATATAAAATCGGATGTCATACCGTGAGGTTCAGTTGCCATGGAAACGGACTTGCCATTATTTCATCAGTTTATCAGAGTAAAGATAGTTTTCTGCGAATATCTTTGAAACGGTTGGTTTTAGGGCCTTAAAATGTGGTTTTCGGTGTCCCGTAGGGACCTACCGAGTATTGTTCCTTGCATCGAGGGGCGTAAAATGAGCTTTGTCCGGTCTATTTGCGACAACTTCGATATTTTGTCCCGGTTGAGTATTTTTGGTGACTTTTCAGTTATGTTGCCTGTTCCATGGGAACAATGATTTATTTCCGGATGAAAGGATGCCTATATGTTATCCCAGGGTATAAACTGTCTCCATTTCAAATTTCATCCAAATCCGTCCAGCCGTTTTAGTGTCAAGAGGTAACAAACTAACACACACACACACACAGACTTTCACAATTATAATATATATAGGGATTGTAGAAATAAAACATCGAATCATTTATCCATCAGAGGATAAAGGGTTCACAACTAACCAACCAACCAACCAACTGACCAACCAACCGACCAACCAACCAACCAACCAACCAACCAACCGAACAACCAACCGACCGACCGACCAACCAACCAACCAACCAACCAACCAACCAACCGACCAACCAACCGACCAACCAACCAACCAACCAACCAACCAACCAACCGAACAACCAACCGACCGACCAACCAACCAAACAACCAACCAACCAACCAACCAACCGACCAACCAACCGACCAACCAACCAACCAACCAACCAACCGACCAACCAACCAACCAACCAACCGACCGACCAACCAACCGACCAACAAACCAACCAACCGACCGACCAACTGACCAACCAACAAACCAACCGACCAACCAACCAACCAACCAACCGACTGACCAGCCAACCAACCGACCAACCTACCGACCAACCAACCAACCAACCAACCGACCAACCAACCAAACGACCAACCAACCAACCGACCAACCAACCGACCAACCAACCAAACAACCAACCAATCAACCGACCAGCCAACCAACCGACCAACCGACCAACCAACCAACCGACCGACCAACCGACCAACCAACCGACCAGCCAACCAACCGACCAACCTACCGACCAACCAATTAACCAACCAACCGAACAACCAACCGACCAACCAACCAACCGACCAACCAACCAACCGACCAACCAACCAACCGACCAACCAACCGACCAACCAACCAAACAACCAACCAATCAACCGACCAACCAACCAACCAATCAACCGACCAACCAACCGACCAACCAACCAAACAACCAACCAATCAACCGACCAACCAACCGACCAACCAACCGACCAACCAACCAACCGACCAACCAACCAACCAATCAACCGACCAACCAACTGACCAACCAACCGACCAACCAACCAACCAACCAACCAACTGACCAACCAACAAACCAACCAACCAACCAACCAACCAACCGACCAACCAACCAAACAACCGACCAACCGACCAACCAACCGACCAACCAACCAAACAACCAACCAATCAACCGACCAACCAACCGACCAACCAACCAACCGACCAACCAACCAACTGACCAACCAACAAACCGACCAACCAACAAACCAACCAACCGACCAACCAAACAACCAACTGACCAACCAACAAACCAACCAACCAACCAACTGACCAACCAACCAACCAACCAATCAACCGACCAACCAACCAACCAATCAACCGACCAACAAACCGACCAACCAACCAAACAACCAATCAACCAACCAACCAACCGACCAACCAACCGACCAACCACCCAACCGACCAAGCAACCGACCAACCAACCAATCAACCGACCAACCAACCGACCAACCAACCAACCGACCAACCAACCAACTGACCAACCAACCAACCAACCAACCAACCAACCAACTGACCAA